>CM012447.1:14099462-14454762 GCA_003999625.1 Oryzias javanicus
AAGGTTTTAAAGGAGCCATTAATTGAGGCATGATGGGAAATTTTTTGGTCTCTTTCATTAGGACCTTTTAAATAGCTTTACTAGCTGTGTTTATTTTTTCTATTACTTTAACACTTTCAGGATGTTTCATTTTACAAACATCTAGTGAAACATGTTTAAAGTTGTTGCTATCAAAAGCCAAAAAATACCTACTTTAAATATGTACACACATGTCATTTTCCACAGATCTGGGAGAAATCTTCTCTAAACTTTCATCAGACCACCACTAGATGACGCCAAAGATTTTATACTTACATTTTATCTAAAAAAAAACTCAGTGTTCAAGACATCAGAGTGTTTTTTTTTTCTTTATCTCCTGTAGTTTCAGACAACTCTAGCTTTGCCTGCATTAACTCTGTTCACAGAAACCTAAAGTTTTTAAATGCAAATTCTTAAAGTTGAGAATGATATGTTCCATTAACAGAGAGACTAAGCTTCTTTGTTTTCACTGAACATCAGGTGTGACTCTTGATTAAGGGTCTTTCTGATAACCATGTTGAGACAAGTGTAACTGCCTGCAGGGAGCCTCACCTGCCTGCAGGGAGCCCTACCTGCCTGCAGGAGCCTCACCTGCCTGCGCAGGGAGCCTCAACCTGCCTGCAGGAGCTCACCCTGCCTGCAGGGAGCCTCACCTGCCTGCAGGGAGCCTCACCTGCCTGCAGGGAGCCTCACCTGCAACACAAGTTTGCACATGACTTCATGCCAATGACAGCCTCATAGAAGAAACCCCATCTGTACAAACAGACACCACACTTAAGGTTTTAAAGGAGGCCATTAATGAGGCATGATGGGAAATTTTTTGGTCTCTTTCATTAGGGTTTTTAAATAGCTTTTATCAGCTGTAATTGTTTTCTATTACTTAACACTTTCAGGAATGTTTCATTTACAAACAAACATCTAGTGAAAACATTTTTAAAGCTGTTGCTATCAAAAGCCAAAAATACGCACATGTCAGTTTCCACAGATCTAGAGAAATCGTCTCTTAAACTTTCATCAGACCACCACTAGATGACGCCAAAGATTTTAACTTTATATTTAAAAAAAATAAATTCAGTGATCAAGACATTAGAGTGTTTTTTTTTATTTATCTCCTCTAGTTTCAGAGAACTTCGCTTTGCTGCATTAACACTGTTCACAGAAACCTAAAGTCTTTAAATGCAAATTCTTAAAGTTGAGAATGAAATTGTTTCATCTGCAGAGACCAAGCTTCTTTGTTGTCATGTACAACAGGTGGAACTCATGAGCAATCAGGAGTCTAACTCTTGGCCCTTCACTCAGGGTGTTTCAGAAACCATACTGAGGAATGATGTGAATTTTTTTGGTGTTAGTATTTTGGACTTACACTTACTATTTTTAAGCTTTAAATGTTATATGTTTTAGTTAATCGCTTACAGGAAACGGTTCCAAGCACTTCCAAATGTTATCTTTTAAGGTTTGAAGCTTTAGATCCACTTCCATTATTTGAAGTATTAGCTGTTGTTTTAAAGTTGAAGTTTTACTTTTTTAAGTTTCTTTCACAATGTTTAAGCTTTTATAGAAGTTAACAAAACTTCTTTAAGCTTGAGTATATTTTTCAATATTTCTGTACCATTTAGAGGCTCTTGGGATTTACAAACAGACACCACACTAAAGGTTTTGAGAAGCCAATACCTTTTTAAAGCTTTAAATGTTGTTTATTATACTTTAAGAATGTTGGAAACAGGTATGGGAACTCTGAAGAAGTATCTTAACCTTCTTAAAACTTTTGAAACATTTCTGTAGAGTAGAGTTTAGGTGTTTTGTTTTAAATCACCTTTGACATTCCATTTTAAAGTTGTAATAAACTTTGAAAAATCTCATATCTTTAGAAGACTCTAAGGAAGTCTTTACGTAGACTTCATGTACTACAGTACTATTATGACCTTTTGGGAAGTACCATAAGTACAGACACCCATCTCACTCAAGGTTTTAAGAAGCTTTTTGTGGCATGCTGGGAAAATTCTTGGTCAATGCATTTTCAATGGGAAATTTTAGTCAGAAAAATATTGATCATAAATCACTCATTGAAGCTTTTGGTACCATAAGTAATAGCACAAATCTTATAATGGAGCTTTATAAAGTACTTTTGATTCCATCTTTATAGCTCCTTTAGACTACGAGGAGAAGCCCGTCAAAAATCCGGCGGAATAATAATAATAATAACTAGATTTGCAATTCCTATAAAGAAATTGCGTCTGATTGCTGAAAGCAATACCATATTAAAGAAATTTTAAAGCTGTTACTATCAAAAGCCAAAAATACCCACTTTATAGATGTACACATTTGTCAGTTTCCCCAGATCTGGAGAAATCGCCTTTCAAACTTTCATCAGACCACCACTAGATGACGCCAAAGATTTTAAACTTTACATTTTATAAAAAACAAATTCAAGACATTAGTGTTTTTTTTCTTTTATCTCCTGTTGTTTCAGAGAACTTAGCTTTGCTGCATTAACTCTGTTCACAGAAACCTAAAGTCTTTAAATGCAAATTCTTAAAGGTTGAGAATGAAACTATTTATTCAGCAGAGACCAAGCTTCTTTGTTGTTACTGAACAGCTGGTCTGACTCTTGACTCAGGGTTTTCTGTTTTTTAACCCTCTTGTAAACCTCTCCTGCAGGGAGCCTCACCTGCCTGCAGGGAGCCTCACCTGCCTGCAGGGAGCCTCACCTGCCTGCAGGGAGCCTCACCTGCCTGCAGGGAGCCTCACCTGCCTGCAGGGAGCCTCACCTGCCTGCAGGGAGCCTCACCTGCCTGCAGGGAGCCTCACCTGCCTGCAGGGAGCCTCACCTGCCTGCAGGGAGCCTCACCTGCCTGCAGGGAGCCTCACCTGCCTGCAGGGAGCCTCACCTGCCTGCAGGGAGCCTCACCTGCCTGCAGGGAGCCTCACTTGCAACACATGTTTGCACATGATTCCATGCCAATGGCAGCCTCATGGGAGAAACCCCATCTGTACAAACAGACACCACACTTAAGGTTTTAAAGGAGGCCATTAATGAGGCATGATGGGAAATTTTTTGGTCTCTTTCATTAGGACTTTTAAATAGCTTTTACTAGCTGTGTTTATTTTTTCTATTACTTTAACACTTTCAGGATGTTTCATTTACAAACATCTAGTGAAACATGTTTAAAGTTGTTGCTATCAAAAGCCAAAAATACCTACTTTAAATATGTACACACATGTCATTTTCCACAGATCTGGAGAAATCTTCTCTTAAACTTTCATCAGACCACCACTAGATGACGCCAAAGATCTTAAACTTTATATTTTTCTAAAAAACAAGTTCAGTGATCAAGACATTAATTTTTTTTTATCTCATGTAGTTTCAGAGAACATAGCTTTGCTGCATTAACACTGTTCACAGAAACCTAAAGTCTTTAAATGCAAATTCTTAAAGGTTGACAATGAAATTGTTTCATCTGCAGAGACCAAGCTTCTTTGTAGTCATGTACAACAGGTGAAACTTGTGAGCAATCAGGAGGTCTGACTCTTGACTTTAAATGCCCTTTCAAAGCTTAAATCTTATTTATTTGACTTTAAAAATGTTGGAAACATCTTGGAATTCTTAAAAAAGTATCTTAACTTTACTGAAAACTTTTGACACATTTCTTTTGAGCAGAGTGTAAGTGTTTAGTTTCTAACCAACTTTAACTTTTTATTTTATGTAAAGTTTAGTAGACTTTTAGAAAGTCTTTACATAAACTTCAAAGCACTACAGTACTTTTCTGACCGTTAAGGAAGTACCATAAGTACAGACACCCATCTCACTCAAGGTTTTAAGAAGCTTTTTAGAGCATGCTGGGAAATTTCTTGGTCAATGCATTTTCAATGGGAAATTTTAGTCAGAAAAATATTAATCATAAATCACCCATTGAAGCTTTTGGTACCATAAGTAATAGCACACTTCTCAACATTAGAGCTTTACAAAAGTACTTTGATTCCATCTTTATAGCTTCTTTTGACTACGAGGAGAAGGCCCGTCAAAAATCCGGCGGAATAATAATAATAATAATAATAATAAACTATAATAAAGTTGTACAACAACATACTCTGATTGCTTTCAGCAATCAGACAATAATAATAATAATAATAAACTATAATAAAGTTGTACAACAACATACTCTGATTGCTTTCAGCAATCAGACAATAAAGTAGTAGGATAACATACTCTGATTGCTTTCAGCAATCAGACAACTAGATTTGCAATTCCCTGAAGAAATTGCGTCTGATTGCTGAAAGCAAGACCGATCTGAAACATCCTCTAGCTGCAAGTGTTAAAGACTTTCTGTACGACACGCGCGCCAAGTTTCGTCTGCATAGGTCAAGTACTTTTGGAGATATTAGAGGAAACGTCAGGAATTGGCTGTAGCGCCACCTACGGGAGCACCGTTGTGAAAGTTGTTACGCTTGCTCATCTTTCACTGTGGAAGATGTCTTGTAATTTTGGTGAAGTTATGTGAAACTGTTAAGGAGCTGCAGCGTTGCAAACATTACAATCTCAGCTTGTCTAATTTGCATGATGTGTAACGCAAAAACCGTACGGATCTACGCAAAACGAATATCACCATTGGATTTGTGGTAGGCCAAATAGGGTGTGTGTAGAAAACTGTAAAGATTAGTCAAAGTACGTGACACAGGGAGTCAAAAAAGTGTTTTGCAAAAAATCGTAAATTGCGAAAAAGTCTTACAAAATAGAGATCGTTGATGAATATAAGCTATTATTTTACTATCCAATGAATCACAAAGCAGTAAAAGGCAGGGCTGAAGACAAATGCTCTTGGAGAATAAGGCCTATACACTTTAGTGCTCCAACTGACCACCTGGTGGCGCAATAGAGCCAAAATTGATTGAGCATTTAAAGATTGGTCTGTAGTATGTACTTACAAAGTTTCATACCAGTTGATCAACTACTTTTCAAGATAATAGGGATTTAAAGTTTGTCCCATGTATTTTGATAGGGAGAAAAAAATATTTTTAAAAATTCATTTAAAATCAACCATAATTCCAAATGGTAAGAAATTTTAAACCAAATATCTCCTTGATCAGCTTAACAAACTACAAGTGGTTGCATATGATACATGCAATATTTTGGAAGATAACAGGACCCTCAGAGATAGCTTATCGTTCTTAAGTCAGCACTAGGTGGCGCAGCAGAGCCCTTGTTCTAGTATGTTATATAAGTCCCCTCTTTCAACATATGTGTTGAATTTTATTTGTATAGGTTGAGTAGTTTTTGAGATAGAGGCTTAAACACAATTTCCTAAATTATAGCGCCACCTATTGGAATATTTTCATAAAACTTTTCATACTTCTTTATCACTGTGGGATGAAGTTATATTTCAAAACTTGTGAAGTTTTGACTATCTTTGTAGGATCTAGAGCATGTTAAAATCAGTGACCACACCCACCTCATTAGCATTGCGAGTATCTCAAAAACGGTAAGGAATTTGGCCAATTGAGTGGTACCATTGAATTCGGGGTCGTCTAAATAGGGTATGTACCAATTTTTGTCGAGTTTAGTTAAACTATGTTGAATAGGGAGCCAAAAACGTGTTTTACAAAAAATCGCAAATAGCGAAAAATCTAGTTAGGCGGAAGTCCATAGTCCCAATTTGAAAAACGTTCATTAGCATCCAAAGAACACACAGAAAAAGAAAGCATAAATTTCTGACTTACGGTATTCAAGATAGAGGCCAAAAACAAAAACATTTTTCAAACGACCACCTGGTGGCGCTGTATAGGTCGATTGAGCTACAATTTTAATAGAATGTGTAGTTTACCATACCCTATGATATTGGAAAGTTTCATAAAATTATCTTTAGTACTTTTGAAGATATAACCATTTAAAGGTGCTCACAATGTTAAGTCAATGGGAAAAATAATTCATAAAAATATTAATATAAAATCAACCATAGGTCCAATGGCTAAACAAAGTAATAGCACAGGTCACACAAGCAAACTCTACAAACTGTATAACTTTCAACATTGTAGCTGCTAAACTGTAGGAGGAGATACACGGCAAACTTTTGACGGAATAAGAAAATAGAAGAAGTAAGAATAATAAATTTATAGGATAACATACTCTGATTGCTTTCAGCAATCAGACAACTAGATTTGCAATTCCCTGAAGAAATTGCGTCTGATTGCTGAAAGCAAGACCGATCTGAAATATCCTCTAGCTGCAAGTGTTAAAGACCTTCTGTACGACACGCACGCCAAGTTTCGTCCGCGTAGGTCAAGTCCTTTTGGAGATATTAAAAGAAAAATCAGGAATTGGCAGTAGCGCCACCTATGGGAGCACCGTCATGAAAGTTGTTGCTCTTAGTCATCTTACATTGTGGAAGAAGTCTTGTAAGTTTGGTGAAGTTATGTGAAACTGTCAAAGAGCTGCAGCATTGTAAACATTACAACCTCAGCCTGTCTTATTTGCATGACGTGTTACGCAAAAACCGTACGGAACTATGGAAAACGGATATTGCCATTGGATTTGTGGTAGCCCAAACAGGGTATGTGTAGAAAATTGTAAGATTACAAAGCATGTGACAAAGGGAGTCAAAAAAGTGTTTTGCAAAAAATCATAAATAAGAAAAACTCTAACACAATAGAGATCGCAAATGAATATTAAACTATTATTTTACTATCCAATGAATCATATAGGAGTAATAAAGTAGTGCTTACGACTAATGCACTTGGAGAATAAGGCCTATATACCTTAGTTTTTTAAACTGACCACCTGGTGGCGCAATAGAGCCAAAATTAATTGAGCATTTAAAGATTGGTCTGAAGTATCTACTTACAAAGTTTCATACCAGTTGATCAACTACTTTTCAAGATAATAGGATTTAAAGTTTGTCCCATGTATTTTGATAGGGGGAAAAAATATTTTTAAAATTCATATAAAATCAACCATAAACCCAAATGGTACGAAGTTTGAAACCAAACATATCCTTGATAAACTTAACAAAATACAAGTGGTTGCATGTTGGAACCTGCAACGATTTGGAAGATAACAGGACCCATCCAATGTTAGCTTATCCTTCTTAAGTCACCACTAGGTGGCGCAGCACAGCCCTATTTCTAGTATGATATACAAGTCTCCTCCTGCAACCTATGCGTTGAATTTTATGTAGCTAGGTTGAGCAGTTTTTGAGATAGAGGCTTAAACACCATTTCCTAAATTATAGCGCCACCTATTGGAATATTTTCATAAAACTTGTCATACTTCTTTATCACTGTAGATGAAGTTATATTTAAAATTTGTAAAGTTCTGACAATCTTTGCAGGATTTACAGCATGTTAAAATCTAGGACCACACCCACCTCATTAGCATTATGATTATTTCGAAAACGGTAAGGAATTTCGCAAAGTGAGTGGTACCATTGGATTCGGGGTAGTCCAAATAGTCTTTGTACCAAATTTCGTAACATTTGGTTAAACTATGTTGAATAGGGAGCCAAAAACGTGTTTTACGAAAAATCGAAATTGCGAAAAATCTAAGTAGACGGAAGTGGGCGTCCTTGAGGCAAAAACTTTTTCTAGCATCTAAGGAACACATAAGAAAAGACAGAAAAATTTTTTCGTCACACGGCGTACGAATGCTAGCCCAAAACGCGTTTGTATTACTACTGACCACCTGGTGGCGCAATTGAGCCAAAATTCTTCTAACATGTAGAGAATCTCATGAACTTATATATCAGTAAGTATCGTAGAAATATCTTTAACACTTTTTGAACTATAAGCTTTCAAAAGTGGCTCCCATTGACTTTCCATTCAAAAAAAAACTCATAAAAATATTTATATAAAATCATTCATAATTCTGAACCATACCAAAAGTAATAGCACTGTTCTACCAATTGAGCTTTACAAACTACCATTGAAAGCATTTTGATATCTTTAAAACTGTAGGAGTAGAAGCGGTCTAAAAAAAGGGACGGAATAAAATATAATAATAATAAGAATAATAATAATAATAATAAAATATAATAAAGAATTAGGATAACATACTCTGATTGCTTTCAGCAATCAGACAACTAGATTTGCAATTCCCTGAAGAAATTGCGTCTGATTGCTGAAAGCAATACCGATCTAAAACATTCTACAGCTGTAAGCGTTTGAGACCTTCTGTTCGACGCGCACGCCAAGTTTCGTCCGCGTAGGTCAACTACTTTTGGAGATAACAGAGGAAATGTCAGGAATTGGCTGCAGCGCCACCTAGGGGACCACCGTTGTGAAAGTTGTTGCACTGACTCATCTTACACTGTGGAAGAAGTCTTTAAAATTTGGTGAAGTTATGTGAAACTGTCAAGGAGCTGCAGCGTTCTTAACATAACGATCTTAGCTTGTCAAATTTGCATGATGTGTTACGCAAAAACCGTACGGAACTACGCAAAACAGATGTTACCATTGGATTTGTGGTAGCCCAAATAGGGTATGTGTAGAAAACTGCAAAGATTTGTCAAAGTATTTGACAAAGGGAGTCAAAAAAGTGTTTTGCGAAAAATCGTCAATTGCGAAAAAATATTACACAATAGAGATCGCTGATAAATATAGGCTATTATTTTACTATCCAATGAATCATAAAGTAGTAAAAGGTAGGGCTTAAAACTAATGCACTTGGAGAATAAGGCCTATACACTTTAGTGCTCCAACTGACCACCTGGTGGCGCAATAGAGCCAAAATTGATTGAGCATTTAAAGATTGGTCTGAAGTATCTACTTACAAAGTTTCATACCAGTTGATCAACTACTTTTCAAGATAATAGGGATTTAAAGTTTGTCCCATGTAATTAGATAGGATAAAAAAATATTTTTAAAAATTCATATAAAATCAACCGTAAACCCTAATGGTACGAAGTTTTAAACCAAACATATCCTTGATCAACTTAACAAACTACAAGTGGTTGCATGTTCATATCTACAATTATTTGGAAGATAACAGGACCCATCCAAAGTTATCTTATCCTTCTTAAGTCACCACTAGGTGGCGCAGAAGAGCCCTTTTTCTAGTATGTTATACAAGTCCCCCCCCTGCAACCTATGCGTTGAAACTTATGCAGCTAGGTTCAGTAGTTAAGATAGAGGCTTTAACACAATTTCCTTAATTATAGCGCCACCTATTGGAATATTTTCATAAAACTTTTCACACTTCTTTATCACTGTAGGATGAGGTTATGTTTCAAAACTTGAGAAGTTTTGACATTCTTAGTAAGATTTAGAGCATGTTAAAAATCAGTGACCACACCCACCTCATTAGCATTACGATTATCTCAAAAACGGTTAGGAATTTCGCAAATTGAGTGGTACCATTGAACTCGGGGTAGTCTAAATAGGGTATGTAAGATATCTTGTCAATTTTGGTCAAACTATGTGGAATTTGGAGCCAAAAACGTGTTTTACGAAAAATCGCAAATTGCGAAAAATCTATACTGACGGAAGTCCATGGTCCAAATTTGAAAAACGTTCATTAGCATCCAAGGAACACACAGAAAAAGAAAGCACAAATTTCTGACTTACGGTATTCGAGATAGAGGCCAAAAACGAATTGCTTACTAAAACGACCACCTGGTGGCGCTATAGCGGTGCATTGAGCTACAATTTAATAGAACGTGTAGTTTACTATAGGCTACAATATTGGAAAGTTTCATGAAATTATCTTTAGTATTTTTGAAGATATAAGCATTTATAGGTGCTCCCAATGTTAAGTCAATGGGAAAAAAATTCATAAAAATATTCATATAAAATCAACCATAACTCCAATCAAAAAACTGAATACACGCACAACTCACACAACCAACCCCTACAAACTGTATAAGTTTCAACATTCTAGCTACAAAACTGTAGGAGGAGTAGCGCATCAAACTTTTGACGGAATAAGAAAATAGAATAATAAAATATAAGAAAGCAGTAGGATAACATACTCTGATTGCTTTCAGCAATCAGACAATAATAAAAAACTATAATAAAGCAGTAGGATAACATACTCTGATTGCTTTCAGCAATCAGACAATAAAGAAGGTGGATAACATACTCTGATTGCTTTCAGCAATCAGACAATAAAAAAAAACATTTTACTATTCTACTCTAGTTTGAACACATCTCAGGTAATTGAGAAAGGTGGGTTGTCTTTTGTTACATATTTATTTTTATTTATCTCTTTTCTCAGACTTCAAACTTCATTTTTTCCTGTTTTCTTATTTGACAGTGTTGTTTTATTTTAAGTATTTGAGCTTTGCTTTGTTTTTCATTTTTTAAAGAATTGTAATATTTTATCTGTGTGGACAATATAAATGAAGTTTGCCCTCTCATGATCTATAATTTAGTCCTTGAAGTGGCTTTATGTTTGTCTTCCAAATTTAACAAAGTTGTGTACATAAACTTTGAAGTAAAAGTTTAAAAAGTTTGATCAACTTTGGGCTTTACAACATCAGATTTCTGAGGACGCTTTGAATAAACCTCAATCAATTCATGAGTAAAAGAAGACAAAATTATTTGCATTTCTAATGATTCATATTTTATTTAAAAAGATGGCATTTAAAAAAAAGTTTCAGAAGCTGCATCATTCAAAAGTTTGAAAACAGCGACCTCTTGTGGACATTCGTAGAACAGCATCAAATTCAAGTGATTTAAACTGGAATTGAAAAGTGAGACACCTACTGGCCTTTTAAAGAAACAACAACCATCATCCAAATGTCAACTGAACTCACTTTAGATCTCCTGTTAGCAAAATCTTGTCTCTGAACTCATGAGTCATAGACATGAAGGGATTATGGACAAAATCATTTGGAGGGTCGAAAAAACGAGAAGGAATGACCTGAATTTGGAAATATAATTCATACTTTTATAGTTTTGTAGGAATTATTAGTCATCTTTAACCATATTTGTTTTCTTTTTTAGAGTTTTTACTTCATTTTTTAAAAAGAACTTTCCAATATGTTTTAAAACTTGACTTCTATTTACTTTTTGAATCACTAAAGTTGTACCTGCCAGGCCATAATATTTCCCCTCAAAAGTAATCTAGAGTCAAACCTGACAGTTAAACATCAAAACTTGTGTATTTTGGACATTATGTATTTTGCCCGAAATCTCCCACTAGTTGAAGAATAATCAAAGTTATATTCAAGTCTCTGATTGTTTGATCTAAAAAAATTAACTAAAAATCTCCCTTAATTTTCTTTTTTCTGGATGTAAAGATAAAGTCAGAGGAAAACCAGGCTGTCGCTGACCTTTGCACAGACACGGGCCAGACGAGGCTCCCCACCCTCCTGCTGTTTAATTATAGCTCTGTGTTCTGAATTGATCCCACTGTTTTTTCTCAGAAACTGCAGCATGGAATTCAGCTTTTATTGTTAGAGAGTAAAGACTAGACGCAGACTTTTTATTGTTAAGTTGTTGACAGACATACGCTAAAATTAAGTTTGTTTTTGGGTGGTTAAACTTTTTAAACCATTGAGTTCTTCTAAAAAAAATCCTCAGCTCGAACTAATTTGCAAGTTTTTATAAGTTTTAGCGACTTCAGATTTAAGAGATGATCTAAAGCCATAAACATTTTTGATAAAAGTCTAATTTTAAAGTTTAATTTTACAAAAAATATTTTTTTTCAATTTTTGCTTCGATTAAAATATATCTGAAGGCCACTTAAAAAAAACAACAAACAAAAAAGAAATAATAAAAAGCTTTTATTTATTTATTTTTTGTTGAAATTCTATTTTATACGTAAACTTTTGCCGCATTCAAAATTAATCTTCATTTTTTTTTAGACCACCACCTAAACGTAATTATAATTATAACCCGTATAATAAATAAACATCTGCATTAAAGCAGAATAGGAGGAATATGGGCAGATCTTTTTCCAGCAGAAGAAGACGATCTTCATGCCACATGTCAGCCTTTTCTGGCTTTAAAGCACTTTTTAAAAGAAACTTATGCATGAATTCCGACTTCAGTCTCAGCAGAGCCAAGCCCAATTTTTATTCAGCAGCTTTTTCACAAGTGAGGACATTTCAAGGTGAAAAAATTAAATTATTTTCAAATATTTTAACAATATTGTACCTGAAATAATTGGTTATTTGGGGCAAAAACCTACAGTTGAACCAGACTGCAGCTTTGGGGTCCGATATGAGAAGAAAGAGCCAAAAAAAGAAGAAAAAAAAGCACTGGAACATCTGTTGTTAGACCAGAAATCATAATGCAGTAACAGAGACAAGGGTATTTATATTAATGAATAATAGATTTCAATAGAGGGGTAATTCCAGAATGACCTCCAACTCCAAAAAAACATCTTTACTGAAAACACCGTCAGCAAGAGGAGGTCATTAAAGGGTCCACCTTCATTGACATTTTCTAAAGGCGATCTTAATCAGACTCCACCTCCTGCCCTCTGGAAATGTTAAAAACACAAGTCAACATCTGATAGCCATACTTTGCATAATTCCACTAACCTTTTACTGCAAAATTATGAAAAATAATAATTTTAGTCTTTGATGTTAAGCCTGGAGAGAGAAAAGTTTTCCAGGTTTTGTCTCCGTACCGACATCACAAACACAAGAATGTGCTCAGCTTTGAAATCAAAATAGGAAAGGAATGCTAGAAGTACAAGCCACAACTGTACGCATCTTCAGGATGTTGAGTACAGACCTTGGTAGAAAAAAATGTGAAAATATAAAGCTAATAAAAGCTCAAATCAAGAGAATATTGCAGCTTTTGAAGGAAGCTGAAAGAAGAAAACTTATATTATCTTCCCTTATATTAAAATAGTTTGAACGTGAAACAAATCTGACCAGAAAAATCACCAAAAAAAAACATTTCAAAAAAGTGCACCTAAGAGAGTTACAGATTCCAAAAGTATGGGTAAGGTGATGCATATGTGGGTTGTGTGAGGAGTTTATCATGGTCTGGGGTTTTGTCGGTTGGTTTGAAATTGCTTGTTCTTTCACTTTTCAAAGACATATTCAGACTCAGGACCTGAGAAGACTAAAGGTGGTCATCCTTTAACATTCCTTCATCACTAGAAGCACCATTTGGGTATCAAATGTTGCAGTCAATTCTTATTATTTTGCAAGTTTTTGTTAAAATTCTGTCTGATTTTGAATTTTTTCTTTTTCTAATTCTGTGTTCAACCCCAAAAGCCAAAGACCTACCAAACTCTTAAGCAGAGTAGACTTAGCACACCAAGACTTTCACACTAAAATAAACGTGAATCTGACAAAAAAACACGAGACTTCCTTGGAAAATCACTTCAAGTAATTTTGGTTTTCATGATTTTTAAGCTTTAATATTTAACAGTTTTATTGTCATATAAATGCATAAGTGAAGATTTTCTCAAAAAAATATGTTTTTGGAATAATATTTATATAATATAAGTATATATATATATAAATATTTATTATTTCAGCAGATATTAGTCTCTTTATTCTGCATTAGATTTTTGTAAAATCCTTGGATTTATTTTTATTATTTACATTTTACTTAAGAGAATTTTTTCGTTCGTGGCCTTTGAATTTTTTTTTCTTTTTACTTAAAGTATTATGCAAAATTTTAAAAAATCTTTTGTAAATTTGTTTTTGGTTTTTCACAGTCATAGCAATTAAGTGATACAAATATATTGGTTAAGGTAAATGATCATTTATTTGGTTGGTTTTCAAATCAATGTTTGCTTTTATTGAGTATTTGGTTATCTAGTGTTTACTATTTACAGCTTTTGTAGTTTTCAGTAAGTATTAAATATGTTTGCCTTTTCTAAATGTTAAAAGTTTTTTCAGTTTTCTTAGCTTCTAAATTTCTTTTTTTGTAAACCATTTTTTAAAAACTCGCTCCAATGAAAAATATATTTCTAACTTGTTTTTGTGGCTTTTTTTTCATTTACTCAAAATAGCATTTTTAAATATTTCTCTATTCAAATTGATTGAATCTGAGAATCAGGAATAAATGAAGAAAAAAAGCGTATATTTGTTATGTCAAGAAGAATACGCTTGGGCGGGCCACCAGCTCTCTGGTTTCTCCATTCGGACACTTTCACTTGTAGACGAGTGAATCCATGTACGTCTTCTGGCTCAAAATTGTACGTCTGGAAAGCTCCAACTTGCCCACAATTGCACCAGTTCTTGGAAATATGGGCTTCTTTAAAAATGCTAGGTTGGAGTTGTGAGCGGCTTTAAGCAACGGAGAGAGAACGTTATCCAAAGAATGATGGGAAAAAAACCAAAAAAACAAAAAAAACAAAAGGATGATGGGAAGTGAGGGAGGCCTACTTTGCTCCAAGTATCCCACCCATAACTCAGAGCCAATTTTTTTAATGAATTCCTGCCACTTTGCAGAAACTATATCCTTGAAAACTTAAAAAAAAATTCTTTTAGGCTACAAACACCAAAATTGCACTTAAAAATTCACTGAGAACACTTTGAAAACAGATAAAAAGATGATGAGACCTGACCTTTTGGGTTGACCCAAGTCATTTTTTCACACTTGCCAAACAGCAGACTATCAGGGAAAACCAGTCTGCTATGGACCTAACAGTGCAGTGTGAAAGCATCTTCAGAGTAACGCAACAAATTTATCTGAAAACAGTTTGCATTTCAGAAAAAAAGAAGAATTCCAACCATACAGATGAAAAGTTCATTGAACTTTAGAAACATTGATTTGGTGAAATTGCTTATTTACTTCAGTCTGCTCTCTTAAAGTCGCCCGCCTTTGTGATCACAACTCTTCCAATGATCATAATTGTTTTCGCTTGGCTTAATCAGCGTTGATTTCTTTGAGTTGCACCTTAAATAAACTTCAGTTAAGAGCTTTAAAAGGCAGATAAACCTCAATCCGGCAGACTTGATGTCCCATCTTGGGCACATTTTCTCCACAGAAAACCAACATTCTTAACCTCAGAAAGACCTCCCTCGTATTAAACTTAGAACGAGTGAACAAACAGAGGAAGCTGGCATCTGCAAACCCTGAAAAGGCCTTCCATAAATACCGCAGATAGTCTGACCTTTCTGTAAATGTGAGGGGAGCTGCACAATGCATGCGCTGTTTGATCGCTCACACCCATGTCTTCAAGATTTGTTTTTTTCAGACAGCAGGATTTTTTTTGTTCCTGCATATTTTTAGATTCTAATCTTCTGTCTGGCTAGAAAAATCCCTGGAGAATAAAAAGAAAAAAGTTCAGATTTGTATCATTTCAGCTCACTCCATCATCTGCACGTCCATTGTGAAGATAGAGTTGAAGACAGGATGTTCATGAAAATAAGATGTAAGTGATGCATTTCTCTGTCTTGAATAAATCCAACTGATGCAAACAATCTTGAGGTCCTCTAACATCTTTTTACAAACACCTCCGACCTGACTGGAAAAAGTGAGACGGGGATGAACGCGTTATATTTGGTAGCAGGGATGAACCCCGGAGTCCTGATAGTGGAGCCGCCCCCACGCTTTCCTGGTGTCAACCTGCAGGAAACTGGAGGAAGACAATAAGCTCATTATTGTTGACATGGAGGCTGAAAAAACACAGCGGTATCAAAGTTTCTTTCAAACATTAGATAAGGCCAAACAATGCAGGAAAATAAATTAGAAATGAGTCAGGAGGACAGAGACGGCGAGATAGCGGTGACACGGAATTCTGCTTCTTTGTCAACAAACATGAAATTCTTCTGTCCCGAAATAAAAACAGGGTTTTTGACCAGCTGAGCAAATTTGAGCTGAAGTGGATCAAACCATCTAAAGTTCTAAAAGCGGGTTATTTAAGGGCGATATTGCCTGAAACGAGCTAAAATCAAGAAGAAGAAAAGTGACTATAGAGTCCTCTGACAACCATCTTTATGAAAAGCACCTGCAGCTCCTCACTACAACACTTTTACGTAGAAGTTTCAAAGCTTTTCCCGATTTTTGCTTTTTCAGATTCCCTCTTGGGATTCTTATTTTCTTTCCCGAATACAAAGAGCTTGCATAATTTTTTAACTTTCTTAACTCTTCCACCCTTTAGCCTGTTTGCATTCACACTGAAGTGAACCACACCAGAGTTCACCTGCAAAGGAACATATATTTTTTTCTCATTTATTACTAATCTTCAGTAAAACCTTTAAAACTCTCTTTTGAGTCAAAGTTACTTAATTAAGAATTTCACCTGGTTTCTTTCAGCATCAATATCCAAAATTCCACCCCTAAATATTTAGATTTTTTTCAATGTGATGAAGATGTAAGACTGCTCTCAATCCATGCTGTCCCAAGATGACTTCAAAATTTGACCAACGTAGACTTATGACTAATGCAGGAGACTGATACGGCATCATGTCAATCCCTGTCCCTGAGTGGTCTAGTGGCATTTGGTGACTTGGTGTTGTCACTGCTGTGGCCTGGGTTTGAGTCACGGTTATAGAAAGTCTTGCAGAAATGTCTCCACTGAGGGAGAAATAAAGAGTTTTCTTATCTTACTGTGCTATCATTAGTCTGTAAAAAGAGTTTTTGCAGCTTAGCTATAAAATTTTGCTTTTTTGGACACACTGTGAGGATTTTCTCAGAAATGGTGTCTGCAAGGTTCTTAAATCAGCTAAGAATGAATAAAGCATACCCCTGTTGGTTGAACTAGGAAAAAAATGCTCAAAAAAATGATACAGTACAGCATATATAATATTTTTTCTTAGCTATTTCTCTCAGAACATACCTAAAAAGTGCTTAAACTGTATTGTTGTTGCTGCCAGTGATGAGTACAGACATTTGCCTTTGTTTTTTTGCAGCAACACCTCATCCAGATAACAGCTTTCATTTAAAATACAGACTGAAACATGTTTTTTAAGTCAATTTTCAAGGGTGGAGGATGAATAGAACCGTGTGCCTGCTTCCCCACTGGTTACCATGGTGACCATCTGTAACATCTGTAAGCCCAGCTTAGATCTGGAATGGTGACCATAAAGAAATTAGGCATTTAATTTTATTTTGTGCAGAAAGAAAGACATTTTTAAAATTTTACAGTTTCTTTTTGTTACTTCTAGAACATTTTTGGGGGGACTCAGAAGACTTTGGAAGGATTGAAAATGAGAATAGCAGAGTGGAGGGCTGTTAAAAATGAAAGGTTAAAAAATATTTTATTTATTGACTTTTTATTTATGAAATTATTTTATTTTCTTAGCACTCAACAATAAATTACACAATAATCTAGACTTTGGTGAAAATGAAAAGGGAAAAAAGAAGAAAACGTATTTCCTCTGCCCCATTTAACTAAATTAATCAAACTATTTTAACTAAATGTATCTCTTTTTAATGCAGGGTAAATACACTGCTCACAAAAAATTTTTTTTAATCGGGCCTGGCATGAATTGAATTAAACCTGTCTAATAATTTTCTTGTTGGTTAAGCAGCTGAGGGCCTCGTTAATCAGTTTCAGCTGTATTGGTGTTGATGGAATTAACAACAGGTGCACTTCAGTGGCAACAATTAGAAAACCCTCCAAACAGGACTGGTGTTACATGTGGAGGTCATTTCAAGTTTCTCCCTCTTGATCTTTTTTGGCTGGTTTTCCACTCGTGCTGATTTTGGCTCGTGGAATTCTCTCTACTGACAGTATGAGGAGATTCCTTAACCCTACAGAAGTTGCACAGGTTGTCCAACTTCTCCAGGATGGCACATCCACACCTGCTGCAGCAAGAAGGTTTTTCTTTTTTCTAATTTCTGGTCCAAATTGGAGCTTAGCTGATATTTCATCTACATGCTAGCTGTTTTGGCTTATCCAGGCTTTTTTTCGTTTTAATTTTTTTTAGCTTTTTAGGCTGTTTTGGCCAATTTACGTTTTTTTTTGTTTGTTTGTTTTTTTTTTACAGTTTTTTTAGACTACTTTTGAAGATGAGCTTTTTTAAAGCTACATGCTAGTTTTTTAGGCTGATTTGGCATTTAGCTAATATTTTAGCTGGCTTTCAGCTTCAGCGTTTTCAGCAATTAGCTACAGTGATTTCAGCTATCAACTTCAGAATTTTTAGTTATCAATTTCAGCATCTTCAGCTATCAGCACTAGCATCTCCAGATTCAGCTTACAGCATTCACACCAGCATTATTACTACTAATGCTAAAAATCTAGTTTTTAGTTTGTTTTAAAGTAATGATGGTAAAGGTGTGTGCTTTACATGCAGTTTGCGCATGACCTGATTAGTCAACTAATCGGAAAAATAATCTGTGATTAGTCGACTCCTAAAATAATAATTTGTGGAAGCACTACAGAGTGACAGCAGGGTGGCTGCACTGTCATAACCTGGTAAAAGTGCCCAATATTTCCAAGAACTGAAAATATGTCCACGTTTTATGACGTCAGTTCCAGACTCTAACAGGAATGGTCCAAGCAAACAGAACTTGAAACTAAATCCAGAATATGAGAAAGTAGAAGAGTACACAGTTACTGTCTACACATGAAACAAAGGTTACTGTCAGATTTATTACCATGACTCAGCAAGTTTCATCTATCACTAATGACACACTGTTTATTCTATGACTCGTCACTCGAAGAAAAAATACTTTTACGATTGCTAGAATTACAGAGAACGTCTGAAAATGTCAATAAAAACTTTGTATGTCTGGAGTGACGAGGTTTAAGGAATCTTCCACAGTTTCAGGTGGTAGAAGAAACCTCTGCACAGATTTGTTCAACTCAAAGATCACCACGGCCACAAGGAATTTAGAGTTTTGTTACAAACATGGGTGCATTGTGAAATGACAGAAAAATGTGACCCAAAAAATTGTTTTTTTCTCAATAATTCAGATTTAATTACTGAAAATAAAAAAAGTTTTTTTAAGTGTCTGAGTCAAAACTTTAAATGTTGGTTGAATATGTTAAATTATAGCATTTAGCACATTTATAATTCCAGTTTGGTGCAAAGTTCAGACATTTCTCTCTGCCTTTCACAGCTGTTATCTGATACAATTTTATTTTTTGCAAGTCAGCCGAGTTACAAACTTTTGGCAGAATCCTCTGACTGTATGTGAAAACTGGACCGAGTGGGTTTGACGTCAACCAAAGAAAATGGATTAATTCCAGTTTCAACCAATACAAGTAAATTAATTTGTCATTAGTGGCAAAATGGCCTTGGCTATGTTGGAGCCGGACATCATTAGTTCAGTACAGACTGCTGTGTGGAAGATTCTAACTTTCAAAAGAACTATGCTTGGATTTAAAGTTTTAATTTGGCAAAAGAAATATGTCTCAACTAAGATTTACTTTAGTGTAATTGGAATGTCTGCATTTCATTAAATTAAAATTCTTTATACATGTCCTCCATCATACGAAAAATGCTACTAGAATGTGGTAAAAATTAAGTGTGGGCAATACTGGGAACTTATCTGTTAACAGGTATTTACTATGCTAGTATCACCGATATCAATATTGATACTAATACTTTTTTCATCAAGTGCATAATGAAACACAGGACAGAGTTTCAGCAAATAAAATGTTTATTACCTTATTACAGTAATCTGTAATGAGAATACATGAAGTACAGAACATGTATATTTAAGATGGCATAATACCATTATAATAAGAAAGAAATTGTTATTTGTAACCATGTTGGGCAGGTTTTTGCTCAAATTGGGCTGTTTTTTTTTCAATCTGGCAACACTGCAGACGTGTTACTATTAACATCTTTGGATTTAAAGTCAATAACTAATTTGCTAGTAGGCTGTTAGAAGTTTGAAGCTGGGAAAAGTATGGTGGACTAGGGTTTTGTCCTTTATTTTCATTTGCTCTCCTCTCCTCTATTCTTTTTTATTTATTCTATTTAGGTCTTTAGCTTCTGTTTGGTGCAGTAAAATTTGCGTGTTGTTCCTCTTTCCTACCCCTCTTTCGGGGGAATGGTAGAGATTCCAGACTCCTGGTGAATCTTGGTCGTGGACCACGCCTCTGGCTCGTCTTGGCTGTGTCTTTTTTTCCTGGAATCAGTTTTTTTTAGGAGTTTTTCCTTACCAGGTCGGAGGGTCAAAGGGCAAGGATAACCAATTTTTTTTGTCTTTTTACTGTACATTTTAAAGAAAAAACTGTGACGAAAGTACCATTCTCATTACGCTAGCATCGACTCTTTAACTTTATGTCAATACTATTGATCCTCAGATCGATACACTATTAAAAATACCAAAAAAACACAAATTTTATCTGAGAAGCTCTTTAAGAGCGGATGGTGTCTAGAAGAGCCAGGGCACGGAGAAAGAGGGCAAAAGGTTGATTGTGGTGCATCTCTATGCTTTTATAAGACAAAGGTGTCTGAAATGTATGAATACCATTGGAGTACAGATAAGATGGAGGTTGACATCAGAGTCTGTAATGTTTATGTGAGGATGAAAACTCAAAGTGGGTCATTAAATCACACACACGTCTCTGAATGACATGTTAGTGTCTGAGGGCTGGATGGATTTTTCCTGTTGGTGAGGGTTTACATTCTTTTGAGAACAGGTCGCCAGGGATGTTTCTATCTTCAACTGATCTGTCACATGCTGAGTGTGGAAAAATCCAAGTAAAAAAAAAGAGAAACTTTATATAATTTGGGGATTGTTGTCAAACAATGGGTTCTTCAAAGGTTAGGAATGCAGCTATAAGGTGTATTGTATGAGATTGCTGTTGAACAGAAGGTCATTTAGAAACAAAATGACTGTTGAACTTATACAACCTGCTCTGCATTCCACCAATATTTTTGTACTGACCGAAATTATTTCAGAGAACATGCTGACCTGAAAATGAATGAACTCTGTGGAGGTTCTTCCTAAACTGAGCTGGAACAGAACACTTCATTTGGGGAGTGGAAGGCCAAACCAGTTTCAAACAGTTTTTTGCTATCAAGTTATTACTGAGTTTTCCATAAAATAAAAATGTCCCATCGCTAAAGCAAGGAAAAAGCAAAGATTTTGGCTAAGGCCAGGTTGTGGACGATCAAAATGGGCAGTTTAAAATTTATGGGTGTAGCAAAAATATTTTAGGGGCTAAAAATTTAATTTAACAATATCGCTTTTGGTTTTTTTGCTAAACTATCCTTTACATTTACTGGCCTTGGGACAGGTACAAACAGGACACTGGTTTATGCCCTTAAGGCTTTTTTGTTGTAATTTTTATTTCTTTAGTTAATTTTGGATTTTTGTGGGCCATTACATTTAGGATGGGGCACTCATGGCATTTGGAGGGGCATTGCCCTCTCTTACCTATGCCTATATATCCGGCCAAACCTTGTGAACTAAAATACTTGTCAACTGAAGTCAGCATCTTAACTTTCTAACTTGACTTTTTTTTCCCCACAGAAATATGATAAAGTCTTTGTTGAAGGTTGAGAAACTAAAAAAGTAATTATGAATTTTAACCCTCTATAACTGCTCATATCATATCATATCATATCATATCATATCATTGATACATGCATTTCTGAGATCCATTTCTCTCTAGCATTAACCAAACTTTTCTTAAAAACCTCTCTGGTATTCAACTGGGTTCAAGTTTTTTTGTCCTGCAGTGCATTATCATTCCACTAGAGGCAGCATAGGGCCTTTCCTCATCATTTTAAAATGGCTGCCTCCGTGAAATCTCAAAAAACCTTTTGACTGGAAAAAAAAAGCTCATATTTTGAATCTTTATGGTAAGAAAAACTCACCTTTTGACATTTATTTAAAAAATAACTACTTGTTGTATTCAAATAATGCAAACAATTGTCCTTCATAATGCATGAAAAAAAATGTGTGGATCAATATTTTAAGCTAACATTATTATGAGCAAAAACTTAACGAATTATCCAACTTATAAATTAACACCATGTATGTCAATTGAAAAAATATCACATTTCAAATGTTATTGTGGATTTCATTAAATCAAAAAATTTTAAATTCCCCCCAAATTATACTTTAATGTTAAATCTTGGATGTAGTGGGCTTAGCAGGGTTAACATGAATGAAATCTCCCATGATTTTTACATTTTTTCCTCCCTGCGTCTCACAGGTGACATTTAAGAAAAGCTTCTGGAATGTCGCTGGACTCATTTATCCTGGAGTCCTCAGCTTTCACTGTGACGCTCTCACCTTTTCTTTCTGAGCCATTAGTGCACTTCATCAAAGATGACTTTGTTCATGCAAGCTGATCGATGTGCCGCCCCACTTTGTGCCCTCTGGCATGCACTCACGTGCACACTCACAAGCTTGTCTGAACTGAATCTTCACCTCCAGCAGTATCATCTTAAACGCACTAATCAAAGAAGACGTTCTCCTTGTCTAAGTGAGTAATTTGTAACAGTTTTGATGCTCAGTCTCAGCAGTTAGGAATGATGTCATCACTTCTCTCGCGTTCTGCCTCAGTGAGCAGCTGCTGCGGCAAAAACGCTCGGCTTGTGTGGAGAGACGCTGCATGCGGGTGATAGCAATCGCAATGCTAAACGGCTTATCTAAAGATCAAACAATTCCTCTTTAAAACGCCACTTTTACTTCTGAATGGGTTTTACTCCAGCTTCTCAGAAAGCCATGTTCTGCCCACAGAAAGTATCAAATGAGAAATGACAAGCTCCGTATCCTGGAAAAAGTTCAGTAGACACACACAGGTCATGTTGTATGCCCTTCTGGTCCAATTCAGGATGAAATTAACCTTACGCTAATAATGTACCTCACTGAGGGGGGCACCTGGAAAGGCTGACCCCCATGAAGACCAGGGGAGGTAGAAATTCTTCCTCCTTCTGCAGAAGCAGGTGCTCCTTTCCTTTTTTGGACGTGGATGACAAAGCCATGAGCTCAGACCGCACACGCATTTTTCCTGGGAGCAAAATCAAACATTGATCAGAGTGTCAGGCATTTTTATGCCCGTTTGCATTAAGGGACCAAATTCCTGAATTCCTGACAAGATGACTGTTACTTAAGAAAAGCATTACCGTTTGGCACCTTTTAAAATGTGGTTTTGTGATGCAAGGGGCAACCCGGAGACAAAAAAAAGTTAAACTATATAGGGCCAAAACATAATTCCAAAAAATTCTATGAAAAAAAAGAAAGATTTTGGAAAACAGAAGTAATGAAACAAGAAAATGGAAAAGTTAGCATGGGACATTGCTGATGGATGTTGATGTTTGAGTTATCTCTATTTAAATGTGTCTTCAACGTCCACATTCTATAAGTTTGATGATTAGCATGGAGCATATCCAGTGATGGACAAGCATCATTTAAACATAGATGTTTCATAGTCTACATACCTCTTCCGGTTTCTTCCTGTGTTTCCTTATTTTAACATTTGATTTTGATTTAGTGTAATCACTCATTTGTAGATTAGATAAGATGAAAACTGTCACTTTCATGATTAAGCGTGCAGATCTTTACCGAGAATATCCCAGAATGTTAACACCAGTTGTGCTGCAAGAGGACCAGAACAGGATCTGTTGGTTTTTATTAATTTTATTTAAGCAACATTTGTTCATGTTTGTTCAAAACTGAATGAAACCAGCTGCTCTGGATAAAACCAGAATTAAGGCTAAGGTATTTTCCACATTAAGCTATAGAGCACACCGTAAGTAAACTGTCTATTTTTAACTTATGTCATATATATGGCACACGGAAGGTATATTAAGCGAGACAAAATAGTTTTAGATAAGTTTGTCAGTAAGTCAGACTTTATTAACTGCGTTCACTGGAGTTCTGGAACTTGTTTGTGAAATTCTATGTTAGCAACATTAGCATATTCACAATACCTGTAACTGCCCAACCTTGCTTTCAATTCATAAAAAAACAGCCTGATACCACTAAAACAATTGTTAGTGTGACTATGCTAACTTCCAACTTTATTAGTAACATAAAAAAACGGTCTGACACCGCTACATCTTTCAACATGCTAGCATATTTACAGTAACACCTGACCTTGTTTACAATTCATAAAAAACAGGTTGATACAGACAAAACAATTGTTACTGTGATTATGCAAGCTCCCAATCTTAACGTAAAGAAGAAGACAGTTAGCTACATGTTAGCCGTATTAGCGAATTCACAATAATAGTCTTTGTTTGCAATGTGTAAAAGAATGACAGGCTGCAAACGTTACTGTGACTTTGCTAACTCCCAATTTGTTAGTAACATAAAGAAATCACACACTGACACCGCGACACTTTGACTGCGTTACAATAACATCCAACCTTGTTTACAATTTGTGAAAGAAAAGAATGATAGACTACTGTTACTGTGACTACGCTAACAACTAATCTTGTTAGTAACGTAAAGAGAAACACAGTTGGACACAGCAACATGTTAGCTGTTTAAACACATCCGCAATAAAGCCTTACCCTGTTTGCAATTTGTAAAAGATAATAATGACAGGCTACGGCTAAAAGAACCATTACTGTGACTACTGTATCTCCCAACCTTGCACATAGAAAAAAACTGTTTAACATTGTGACACGTTAGTCGTGTTAGCGTATTGACACCCAAACTTGTTTGCAACTCGTTACAAAAAAAAGACTGACATTTTGACAGTGTCGTGTACCTTTCAAAATTGGTTTGAAGCCAGTCAACACAACCAGAATTGATAAATATATAATGCGCTACAGATTATAAAGCCTGTTGTTATTTTGTTGAACACATTTAAGGCTTTTAAGTGAGCCTAATGATACGGAAAATTTGGTAAATACTCAATTATTACTGTAGAACGGAAGAAGCATCAGACCTTGGGGTTTGCTCCCCAACATTTGTGATAAAATTACACTAGAATGAAACAAAATGTAAATATCACTCAATAAGGCATACTGTCAAGTGACCCCTCAATGTTTTTTTAAAGACTTTTCCAAAAGATTAAAAGAAAAAAACAAACATTTTTTTTACTGTTTTGCCACCGTACTTCTAAGCTGTTTTGAACATTGAGTCCTAACCCCTGCTGTGATTACAGTTAGAGCAGGTTGATGGAATTCCACTTCTTCCTGGGTTTGTTTGGAGGGAACCCGAGTGGCTTTGTGGAACGGCCTGGAGGGGGTTGGACAGACGGCCCAAACATGCCCCCAGATACCAAAACACGAAGTCTAGCCGCCGGCAGGAAGGAAGCCGGCTCAGATGGGGAGAGCGGGAGACGTTCCACAGCAGAAACGAGTAACTTTCCAGTCACTTCAGACCGAGTGTCAGCACTTGAGAGAACTTGCTCATGATTAACAGAATAAACAGTCTGATGGCTGCTTGGAATAGCAGACATTCCTGGATGCTTCCTCACCAAGTTCAAAGGTGAACCTCATTAAGCAGCAGCGGAGTGATCATTCAAAGACAGAAGTGTTTAACAGGGTTTAGTTGATGTGTCGGTGAAACTTCTCTGCCGGTTTTCCCAGACGAGACATTCCCCTGTCTGCTCCTTTCTTAGCACAGTCGGGAGTGACATGCCCGTACTGGACGGCATTCTTCACGTGTCAGTCCAGATTGCATCTGTTTCTGTATGTGGGCACACGTACACCAGATGAGGCGATAGCTGCATCTTCTTCTCACAGCGCAGCAGAGTAAACAATCTTTCTGGCTCTGTAAACAGCTACTGTCCTCTGTGCAACATGGGTGATTTGAATCTAAATTTTGCCATTCAGACACTTAACCGATGTCCATCTGTGCAGATGAACGCATGAATACGTGATGAATGGGGGCAGGTGCATGTGAACAAAGACAGAGGGACAGTGTGGAAGTGCACGTGTGGTTTAGGTGGACACATCTGGGAAACACGATGACTTTCCACATACTAAGATATCTATCCCATTTGGTGTTAGTTTAAAACATAGAAACATTTTGTTGATTAAACCTAACTTGAAGGGATTATTCCTGAGTGAAGGATAATGTCATGGAAAAACCTATAAGACTGTGATTCTGCATACACACCAGGAATATGATGCGTATTTCTTGAACAGCTTTTTGCAAACAGAATTCTCAGTATCCAATACTAGCAGGTGTACTCACACTACACATTCTCACTCCAAACTCATCATATATGGGTATATGGTTCGGGCCCCATCCATGTCAATTTTTGACATTTTAAGTGTCCCCTCCTTGTCATTTTTTGACGGGCTGGCTGCTCCCCAACCCTCAGGATGCTGTACCGGATGTGGTAATGGAGGCAGAACCGGTACCAGGTTAGGGTACTGGTCCGGTCCGCATCCTGAGGGTTGGGGACCCCTGATTAGTACATGCATTTCTTCCCCGTGGCCCTCTACCAAGCGGCCCTCAAACTGTTGGGTACCCCTGATTTAATGGGAACAGCCAACATCATAAAAAACGACAAGTTGGGGACACCCAAAATGTCAAAAAGTGAAAAGAAGGAGAAGAAGAAAAAAAACTCAGTATTAATCTGGAGAAGCAGGAATCATAAAGAAGTTTAGAAATGAGTTGCTCCAGGTGTTCATTTACAAAGTGAACAACAGCTGCTTTTCTTTTTCTTACTTAAGCGGTAAGACATCTTGATGAAATGCAATTTTGGCAGGTTTTCTCACCTTGTTAGTAACACTGGTGTCAATAATTATCAGTAGAAAAGAGTGAATAAGACCTAAGAAACCTAAAGTGGACTTGTCAGTTTGGGCTACTCACTCAATGTGTTTTCTTTGGACAGGTTTGTTCAAGGTCTTAGCTAAACCTGTTGGAACCTGTTCATCTTAACCCTCTTAGTTTTCTCAACCATCTCTGGATGTTTGGACCCTGTGTGTGTCAAATTTTAGTTTCTTTAAAGTGAAGACCAAAAACTTGGATCTGTCTTTCTCAAACAACAACAACAAAAAATAGCTTTAAATATCTGGACAATCTGATTATAGTCATAGCAGCAAATTGTATTCAGGATTCCAAAGGCTATACTGGAGTCATCTGAAGAGAATTGGATTATAACAATCTGGAAGTTCAACATTTGAGATTTTTTTTTAAACTATATATTACATTTTCCTTGTTTGCTTCTGAAATAATTAAAAATGATCAAAGTTTAGCTGCAGAAAATTTGCTTCTTTTTTGGAAGTGAATTAAAATACAAACTTAGTTGATTTCTTAAAATTCACTACAAACAAACAGTATGTGAGAAAAACCTCCTTAGAATTCTTTGTCTTTGAACTAGGAAAATAAGTGGAGAAGAGACTTGATGAAGGTCACGCAGAGAGGAAGTTGGAAACATTTAGATTATAACCAATCGTCTTTACTTTGTTAAGAGATCCAAAATGACATGCAACCCTGCAACAGTATTGGAAAATTGGGGAAAATGGAACAGGAAAGAGTAGGAGGTCTGAAGAATAGAACTTAGATTATCTCTTTTTGGTTTAAGTCTTTTTTTCCTGGAGTGAAAACAAGATGTCATTTGGAAAAAATCCAGACCAGATGCCCATCTCACCAGAACTTAACTGACCTTGATCATTACACTGTTTGGGCCACGAAAACTTAAGAAATGTTGAAAATGTGCAATTCAGAGAAAACGTCCAAAGAAGTTTACATATTTGCGTGTTCCAGTATAAGATTTGATGACTTTGTGTTCTAAACGCACATCCTTCCTCAGACCCTCTCTCTAAGTGACAGAATTAAACTTCCATCAGGGTGAGTGGGGTCTCCTTAGAGACAGGAGGTGAGACCTCTGGGAATAAAAAAAATACAATGTTGAGGCTGTCCCGTTGAGGCATTCCAGACATTTCCAACCAGGAGGAGTCCTCGTGACAGACCTACGACATGTTTAAGAGATTAAATCCTTCTGGAGAAACCCAACCCATCTTCCAGGAAGAGCTGGAAGAGATGAGAGGAGGAACGTCTGGAGGTCCATATTGAGAATACTGGCACTGTGACCCGAAGAGAGAATGGATGGATGCCCGCAAACATTCAAGGACATTTTCAAGAACTCTCTTGCCGATGCTATTTACAGTTTCTAAACCACATTTGAGGCTAAGTGAGGGAGGTAGAGGGTTCAACTGTTTGTTTTTTGTGTTGTCATAGCAGATCAGGAGATGAATTAGTTACTGAGCTTGTAGCAACAACCCATTCCCTAACCTAAAGAGTAAAAGCTCAGCTTTTCTGACTGATCATCACGGCCTTTGGCTCTACATTTCAGGGCAAATCTTTGGAGAAATGCGAGTTGATCAGATGAATTGATCCTGGCCTTCTTTAAACACGTGCAAATTAAAAAGGAAGTACAACTTTTTTATCGGTAGGAGAATTGCAAAATTGGTGTTGAAGAAATGAAGAGAAAAAACTATAAGAAACCCATTCTTTATCTTTAATCTCCTGCACGTACCTGCATGGTTACATGCAGGAAATGGAGGATGTCTTTCTCTGTTCTAACAGCATCCAAGTTACCATCAGTATGTTTTGGGAAAAAAAAAAAAAAGAAAACAAAAAAATGCTGTAAGTAACACTGAACAAAAGCAAAGCCATGCATCTTTTGCTATGACAATGGGGTGATTATGTCTGCAATCTCCCTCCCACATCCAGCTATCAGCTCCCTGTGCAGGCGGCAATCCTGTTTTTCTTTCTTTTTTCCTTTTCCAGTTTTCTTTTGAGCTGAAGGAATTCGGCAGGAATGCAGAGAGAGCATCCTGTTTTCTCTCTGCCTCTTAGTCAGCTGTTTACATGTACAGCTCGCTCCTTGGTAACATCAAGTTCATCACCAATGTGGGCGGATCTTTTGGCCTGATTCGGACTCCTCCCTCTTTGGCCCTGTGATGGAGAAAATCTAAAGGCTTGAATGATATTTTTATTCTTTTCAGTAAAATTATTATTAGAAATATACCAGTTTTTTAAAGTTGCATAAGTCCACTCTAGACACTGAATATTTTAAAACTTTTTTAAATTTATTTTAAACAAATTATTTGTTTGAAAAATAGTTAAGTTCCTGTCTCCACAAAAAATATTTTTTTTTTCATAGAACTGCAATAAAACATAGTAAATTAACTGTGATTTAAAAATATATTTATCCTTCACAACAAATGATGATGCTCTGGCCTGATTTAACTCAACAAATGTTTTATTTCTTGACCATTATTTTTAGGAATTAAAAAAAGTGATAAACAACAATTTTTTTAAAATTAGGACTTAAAATATCTATCTCAGGAAGTAAAATTATGCACAAATAAAGTTTCACAATTATGAGAAAGAAGGAAAAATTTTACAAGAGCAATGTTGTACAGTTAGGAAAAAAAAGTTGTTAAGCTATTTTTTAAAAGTTCAACAATTTGCAAGAATATAGTTGTAAATTTATGCTTCACATGAAAAATTCACTCAAATAATTTTGTTTTACAAAACACAGCATTATCTTCTGTTCTTTTTTAGTAGATGCACAATCATATTTTCAAAACTTTTATTTTTGGAAAAGCGTGACTCTTTTTTTTAATAAAATTATAACTTTTTAAATTATAGATTTACTCTTTTTTTGTAAAATGTTGACCTTTATAAAAATAATTTTACCTTTAAATGTTGATTTTATTCTAATAATTTTATGACTTTTTGCTTATAATTTTACAACTTTTTCCTCATAATTTGATTGTCATATGTACATGTATTTTATTTTATAATGGCCCTAACAGATCCACTGCTCTGTGGAAACAGAGTTGTTAGCCATAGTTGATACTGAAAAGACAATAAAGAAGTTCCAGACAAAGTATGAAAGCCCAAAATGGCCAACACTCCGTTTTGTTTTACCATTTTCTCATAATAACATCTACTTTCTCGTAAAAAACGAATTTTGTTTTGTCATGATAATGAGATAGAAGATGCCATTATCTCAAGAAAATGGGCAAAAAAAAGAAGAACGGTGGGCCATTTTTGGTTTTTGTTGAGTATGTCAGCCTCAACTTTGCTTGAGCTAAAGTGTTCTTGCGGCTACAACAAGTGACCACTAAATTAAATTCAAGAGAGAACATTGTAGGATATAAAACACCATAAACTACTGATGTCAGGAGGATTTTCTTTTTAAAGAGCTGTTCATCAGTGAGAACCGAGATCAGCTCAACCCCTTTTTCAAGGCACACATCAACTTTGCATCAAAGTCCATCGTCCACGTTAACCTGTCATTGACTCCGAATGGAGCCAGCTTCTCAGTCATGTCTGAAACACTCGACCCACAGCCCAGGACATCCTGCAGATAATAGGCAGCCAACTGTCACCAACATCCTCCTTAATAAACACATTCTAAGCTCACGTTCCTCTCCAAGAACAGCCTATCTAAAGTAAACATCACTTTATGGAGTGACAGAGGAGGACACGCTTCTTCGTTTTTATTCAACGCTTCACAGAAGGTTCACTGTTATGGTCTAGTTGTTAAAAGTTAAGCAAGACTTCAAAGGACGACCCGCCTCCTTATGTTCAGCTGGACTGTTTCCAAAGATTTTATGTTTTATGGACAATTTTTATGAGTTTTATTCCCTAAAAAGTTAATGCATCTGTCCAACTTTACAATTTATGCTGAACTTTGTATAAATTATAGACGGCTCTTTCAAGTTTCTAAGTCATGTGTACCCAAAAACCGGAAGTTTCAGAAATGTTTTTTTTTTTAATCCTTTCAACTTGTGCTGCAAGTCCAAAAACATACAAAATGTTTCATTCGTTTTCTTTTCCTTTTCAATCTGTTCACAAACAGGCTTTTCATTATTTCAAAAGGATAAAAAAATGTGACAATAAAGTTACATGAATTTTAAAATAATACGTTATGAGTAAATGGGTACAAAGATGATTTTTGTGCACAAACACACACCATGCACACACAATTAGACACAAATGCCTTTATGTAGACCCACACATTTGCATATTTATTACTTTTGTGCAATCTAACTAACACATATGTGCATATCTTTACGCATGGCATGTTTGTGCAAAGGTGAACAATCGCCTGACCTAAAGTGCTTCTGCTTCTGGTCCGGCCCTTCTGTCACATTTTAGAACCCCTTAGCCTCATTTTCCCTGAGCGGACCTGTGTCGTCCCGGTACGGTATGGTACGGTATGGTCCAGTTAATTCTGGCAAGTGTTTTCACTCAGTTAAGCCTCACTGTCCTGAAGAAGAAAACAGATTCTCTAGTTTAGCGATATATTGGCAGTTTCTATTATCACTTTCTGCCAATCAGTGTGTGGCTACAGTGGCTCCGCCAACCACTCTTTCCACTTTTCAATGGACCACAACTGACGGGGTCCCCTAAGAAGTATGGCTCAGTTCTGTTTAACGGGTCCCTTTTACAATGTAAACGCTCAAAATACCAGACTGTACCATACTGTATTGTACAGTTTAGGCAGAGGTAGGTGATCGCCTGGGGCCCCCAACCCCCTGGGGCCCCCAACCCTCTGGGGCCCCAAGTTAAACACTTAATAAAAGTGACTAAAATAAATATTACGCTCATTATTTAACTTTGTCATATAACACCCCAACTACCTGAAATGCCATAAGACTGATCAAGTGAGTGTTTCACACACACACCTCCCCTCACACTCCATCCCTCTGCAATAATGAAATATTCCAGTCAACAGAACACAAGTGAGCAGAGAATTCAGTGTTCCCAAATTGGGCAGTTTTCGCCCAATCGAGTGGCTTTGATTTGGACTTTGTTGGTAAAAAACTGCTTTGGGTGGATAAACATGGTTTGGCATCAGATTAGCTTTTAGTTCCTTATTGAAATATATTTTGACCATGTCAAGGGAGGTAGGTGAAGCAGTGCCTCCCCTGCGGTCATGAAATGTATAGCCTACTAATAATAAAGTCATTATGTGTCCACTAACCTGTTTAATGAATAGAATTTATACATTTGATTTTAATAATTTCATTTTTATCCGCAAAATCATTGTAATTTACATATTTTCTGTTCAGTTTCAGTGCAGGTTGCGAGGTCTGCCTCATGGTTCAAGATGATTTTTCAAGATGATGATGTCTGATAGTGGAAAAATGAAGACGTTTTAACGTAGGATTTTGTGAAAAAAAAAAAAAAATATATATAATATATAATATATATAAATAATATATATAATATATATATTATATGAGTTTTTTTTTTTTTTTAATAAAACTACAACCCACTGTTGAGGGCCTCATTTAATTTTTTGCCAGGGTCCTCCACTGTTCAAATTAAATAGAGTTGCCTTTTTTATCCTTAAAAAATGTCCAAATGTGACTTGGAATACGGAAACTTTTTTATTTATTTTTTTTTGTTTTTTTCTGTGTCCTTTTGTTAAACACAGAAGAAACTTCTTGATGGCACGATCTGCAGTTTCAATGCAACTCATCTCCGCTGTGTTTAGTCTGCACTCTGTGATGAATGAAATGTTCATAGCATGAATGTAAAAAATATTAACTCTAACATGAAATGTAGTGCAACAAGTCAGAACAAACTATTCCTTGATATAATGTTTTTTCATGAGTTCATGTCTGCACTCAGCTCATGATGTTGATTTATTTATGTGACATTAAGTTTGTCAAATTTCAAAGAACTGTTGAAAATTGTGATAATTTATGAATCATTTTTTAATATTATTACACTCAGTCTTTGTCTGTAAAATGCATTTCATATTTTTCTGAGTTGTGTTTTGCATTTTTGATAGACTTAAGGAAACTAAATGCCTTTAGAGACAAACAACGGAATATCAACTATAACCTTTTAAAGACATTTGTGGTCTATAAATTGCTTGTTATCCGTTCAATCTAAATGATATCTGATTTTTTTTTATCTGTACAGGTTAGTGGTTTTAGTTGCACTTAAAACAATTTCAGTTTCTTTTCTTAAAATTGTGTCTATTGAGACAGAGAGTCCACAGCACTTGTCTGACTGCACTTTTCATGGAGAGCTCTGCATTTATTATAAATGACGCGTACTTTCAATGCATATTATATGGCTTTATGGTGAGTTTGTTGGAACCAGATCAGTTTTCCTGGTTATCACAAGGTGCTACTGAATTTCTTATTCACCGCATATATTACTACTTCCTTAAAAATAATTAAGTAAACACAAATTTTTAAACACGCGTATCTACACAGTGGCTCCAACACCTTTTTTTTTTTTAAATGTTGGTAAACAGGACATGTTTGTTGGACAGCAGATTGTCAGAACTACCATGGCCTCACTGAGGACTCTCTAACTTTATATATAAGGTGGACAAATTCTTTAGTGATGTGATTTGTTGTTTTTCTTTATTGTAATCTTTACATTTCCAAACCTGCCACACCCATATTTCCCAGGTGCCCTATCCAGTTGGTACCTGGCTACTGTTGGGTGAAGGCAGGTGTACCTAAGACAGGTCACCTGTCCATCATCGGGCAACATAACCATATTTATAGACTCACATGTACACCTAGGGCCAACTTAGAGACACCAGTCAACCCACACACCCTTTTTATTAAGTGTAGGAGGAAACATTTTCATAAATAAGGTTAAAGTCCCATTTGTTGCCATACACCTAGGTGTGTAAAATTTCTTCTCCCCGTTTGACCTAGCCTCTCGGGGGAGCGGTGAGCTGCAGACACAGCCGCGCTCAGGAATCATTTGGTGGTTTAACCCCTAACACTCAGCTTGTATTTAAACTCACGACCTTCTAGTCCCAGGCTGGACACCACCAACAGGTATTGAGCTGGTTAAATGAAGAAAAACATGCAAACTTCAGACAGAATGGTACCAGCCAGGATTCAAATGCCAGTCTTCTTGTTGTGAGCCAAAAATGTTAGCCACTACACCACAGTGCAGACATTTTTCAGTGTCATGGTCATTACCATTTTGTCTGGCAATGATACCACTGGACCATAGGCAAATGGGCGGGGCAAACATGGCTGTCGGTTGTTTTAGCATGCTCAATAGGGTGCTTGGAATCTGGAGTTTCAACAATTTCCCATGAGCCAGCATCCCACGCTCCATTATCTTGTCAGTTGTTTTGCCATGCTAATATGTTGCTAGCCGCTAATGGAAGCTGTCAAAGTGTAAATGGTTACAGCAAAGTTACAGGTTTGGCAGATTTTTACTTTTTTTTTTTTGAGAACGAACTGAAACATTTGCTCAAAACCGAAAAAGTAGAACAAATCTAATTCTTCCTGTCTATGTTGATCACAAACCTGTTGTTTTCATGCTAGCGTTAGCAGGAGAATGCAAACAAACTCTCTTATCTGCTCAAAAAGGTTCAAATACTGCCGTGTTTGCTTTGAATCGTCGTTTACAGCTAAAGGTTTGGTGGGAAACTTTTCAAACGAGATCAAAACACTGTCCAAGAAAAAAAAAAATCACTTGAAAGACTTTTATTCTATTTCCTTTTACAAAATTCAGGGCTTCACTTTTACAAACATAAATACATCTCTGAATAAGTTATGAAATAAATAAGCATTTCTATTTAAAATGGCTACAATCCTTTAGTCTTTAGTAAACTTTAAAGGTTGTAAACTATTAATGATATACAGCACAGAGATTTCTGAGGATTCTTGAAGTTACATTTTGATTTAACACTAATAATGAGCACATTCAAGTCAGGCGCTTCACAACTGAAAGATTCAGTGAAAAACAATGCAGGTCATTCGGTTTGGAAGTGCAGAATGAAAAACAGAGTGTGAGGAGCAGCATATCAGTGAAACTTCTGTCTTATCTTCAGTGTGGTGGGAGCTTTATGCCGCGCAGGTTTCAAAACAAACCTGCTTTTATTGCTGTTACCATGCAAACAGAAAAATATCTTGAAACCTGAAGGAGATAACCGTCTATCGCAAAAATCTCAAGGAGTAATTTTCCCCTGAGAAAGGTGTGTCAGGAGGGAATAAGCTGCCACTTTCAAGTACTGTCTGATAATGCGATACAGCTACATTGCCTTAAATGTTAAGCAGAACAACAGAATCCAGCTCTGATACAGAGAAATATTAAAAATGTCATTCCAGACTGTAGATGAAGGGTTCCTCAACAGTCCACTATTTGGACACATCTGGACATTTCAGCCTTCGTTGAAGTTTTGCATCCATCTTTTAAGATCCTTGGAGACAAATTCTTCGACAAGTCCCAGCTTTGCTTTCCCAATTCAGTCCTTTTTTTTTTTTTCTCAATTTCTTGGAGTCCATCCTCGGTTGCTGGAGGAGGAAAGGAGGCAGATCGAACGTCTTCTTGGTGTTGTTACCTCCTAGTTTGGCTCTTCAGCTTTCGACGTCTTGAAGGGTTCTTCATTGATGACTGATAGTCTTTTGTGATCTTTGTGTTGGTCTTGATCACAGATCTGCAGAAAATATGAATAAGATAAGGGATCTGTCTTAGTTTTTGAAAGAAAATAATTTAAAAAACACTGAAACTGGAGCATGTATATATTTTTTACCTTAAGGATGCAAGCAAGTTATGGCTGTTTCTGTGTTCAGGTTTTGTCACTGGACCCATAGTGTCAGTTCTGAAAACAAATAAACAAAAACAAATGTTAAAATAAGTAAAAACACTTTTTATGGAGCCCTTAAAGGGACATCTAAGGGAAAAAAAATTGAAGTGAAAAACAAACAAAAAAATTCTAGTTGCCAACTGTTGTGCACCAGATAGTAACTGGTGCACACCACATAGTAACTGTCGGGCACCAGATAGTAACTGTCGGGCACCTGATAGTAACTGGTGCACACCAGATAGTAACTTTTGGGCACCTGATAGTAACTGTGGGGTACCTGATAGTAACTGGTGCACACCAGATAGTAACTTTTGGGCGCCTGATAGTAACTGGTGCACACAAGATAGTAACTGGTGCACACCAGATAGTAACTGGTGCACACCAGATAGTAACTTTTGGGCGCCTGATAGTAACTGGTGCACACAAGATAGTAACTGGTGCACACCAGATAGTAACTGGTGCACACCAGATAGTAACTGGTGCACTAGCCAAGATAGTAACTTTTGGGCACCTGATAGTAACTGTGCACACCAACACCTGTTACTATCTGGTGAGGACCAGTCAGTGAACAGATTTTTTATTTCAAACTTCAAGTTTTAGAAAAACGTAAATAGATTTTCTCACTTTACCTAATTTTTTTTCTTCTATGTTCTTTCAGGGGCTCCATAACATTTTTTTCTTTAAACATAAATATTTTTTAGAATATGAGGGTGAAATTCCAGGGAAATCTTAAGACAACTTCCAAGGATAAAATCTAGAGGGGGTGTCAAACACACGGCGGTGGTTTCTCCACCACAATAACCCAAAGACACAACAAACATTCCTGTGGGCAAAAGCAGATGGGTAAACTTTCCAAAAATAGCTGCACTGCTAATAAACTATTTGTCATGATCCTGGGGACTGCCAGTGTTTCTTCCCTTTATCTGAGTTAACTTCATTGTGCAGCTGCCTTATCTTCATCAGCATACTTTTCTACAAACACAGCAGACGGATGGAGACACAGAAGATACTTTGATGCTATCTGGAGGGGAAAGACCAGCTTTTTTTTTTTTTTTATGAGGGTAGGTGAAGACGAAACGAGGAGGAAGCGGTGCTCACCTTTGCTGGCAGAAGCCTCGACAGCTTTTGTCGGCGGGATCCAGGCATTCGCATCTGTCGACTGATCGGCGGCGCCGAGAGCGGGGATTCCCCAAACCGTAAGGAAGGATTTTACTGTTAGAAGAAAGATCATTAGGTCCTGAATGGCAAACACATTTAAAGATTATCTGGGGCATTCGGCACACACTCACCTTGGAGTGTTGACCCAGATGATGTCCAGATGGCAGAAGTAGATGCACTCTTTATCATCCCAGCTGTTACAGGAGCAGCGTTTGGTCCTGATGTGGGCGGGATGCGGAGATTCATCCCGTTTCTCTGGATTATCCAATAGAGGAAATCCAAAGCCTTAAGAAAGTGAAGAAAAAACTCACTAAAATTTCATAAACATAAAAATTAACAGTTTGGTGCAAGATAATGCAAAGATATTTTTTTAATAAAAGCTTCTATTATTAATTTTAATTTTATAGGATGCACAAAAGTTTTACAATTTTCTAATTTTTAAACTATAAATGTGAGGTTTCAAACATTAAAACTTTGACTTTAACTGATGAGGAAAGCTGTTTTATCAGAAACTCACCAGTACTTAGAGTCCAGCAGATGATGAACAGTGTCAGCATCTTGATTGTGAATGATTCCATCTTTGAAAAGTTCTGATGATTTATAAAAAAACACAGACTTTCTAGTCCAGGGTGTTGAGGGAGCAACAGGTGCTTTCTGCTCAACTCAGCGCCAGGAGCATCTACTTATGCACAACCATGCTCGTTCATGCCCCTCCCACTTCAGACTCTCCGCCTCCTTCACACCGCAGCACAACAGAACAGCGTCATGCAGCAAGGCAGGGTTGAGTCAGGAAAACACAAAAGCTGCTGGAATTCCAGAGAAGAGGTAGCTCAGAGATGGAAATGTGGAACAGAAAAGAATTGAAGCTGAAACAACAATAAAGCGATTAGGGAGCAATTACGCGGGCCGAACTTTGGCACGGGAACACTGACCCTTACATAAATTGTTTATGCAAGTAAAAATGGAGATAAATGAGAGGAATTTTGCCCCTTTGATAAGTTTAAAGCTCCCCAAAGTGAGGAGGAGCACAGCATGATGAGGCTTTTTTCAGTGAAGTCTTCAAACTCCGGATCCTCCAGCAGGTGAAAAGCCGGTCCAGTTTTTTTCTTTTTTCGTGGAGGCAACAGAGGCTCTGCACACACACAACACACACACACTGCTGATAGGAGAGCCATCAGCACCCCCCCCAGGAAGGTCAGGACATCACATGTTATCCAACGTTAGCCTCCGCGCTTCTCCTGGCTTTGACCTTTGTGCAGACACACATGTGCTCTCTGCAGCCCACACACTGTAAGCCCGAACGTGCGCGGAAAACTTAAAAAACATGAGGAGAAAAGGGATTCAATCGCCTCAAGAATTGCTCATAAACTCGCTGCAATGCTCTTGCACAGGAGGTGCACACAGTAAACTTCTTAGAGCTGCAGAGGTAAAGATTTAATGTTAAAGAAAATAGAAACAATGTATCTTTTTTTACATTTTGAAATTTAATTTGGAATTTCCTTTCCTGGAAAACAATAAAAAATCATTGCTGATCCCTGAAACTGATGAACATGGAATGTGAATTATTGGGCCTGTCCTCCGAAGTTGAATTAAAGTTAGTTTATGAGGAACTGTTTGAGATTTAAGAAGCCCGTTGTGAATTATCCACATCTTTGGGAAGATGAAATCGACTCCAAATTGATCACTGTCTGCTTCAGGATGCACAGAAACTGTGGTGGGAGTTTCATGGAACGAGGTTGCGGTTCAAAATACACCTCTAGAGTGAAAACGGAGCAGAGATAAATCAGATTTGCAGACTCAATCAGTAAACAAGCATGATATATCAGCCTGTCTGAAAGAAACAAATGACATCATTCTTTTCTTTGGCAAAAATGTATTTTTAGTCACATTTCAAACGTTTATGAAGAGTCATACTCACCAAAACAACATCCTTTTTTCACTTGGTGTTTTTTACTGCAATATCATTATGATATGACACTTATTTCAGATGCATTTGTTGGGTTTTTAGCTGCATGACGTGCTGACAAAATGACTGTGACACTAAAACAGAAACACTTTATGTGAAGATTTCCCCAGAAATAATAATTTTTCAGGTTAGAAAAGTGTTTAAAGTAGGAACACTTTCATATACAGGACTGTTTTGTCTGTTATTATTGCCTAACAACTCAGATATGCAGGACTTTGGAGGAAGGCATGAAAAACACTGTCACTGAATAATTCCTAAAGTGCAGGAGTATTTGTCAGTGTCTGCATTTTATACATGTCTTTCCCATAAATGGATCTGAACGCTGCAGAGGCACACGACAGTCCAGAGGGCCACATTCAGAAAAAAAAAAAAAAAAAATCAGGAAGGGGTACATTGTTTGCATGGAAAAACTCGTCCCGGAATGTGTCGCCAGTGGAAACTCGAAAGATACAAGGTGCTCGCAGAAACAACGGGAGGAAAAAACACATGCGGGGCCTCGTTTCAAAGGTGAGGAGGAAATGCCGGGAGGCATGATACAGCAAAGTAAAAAAACTGGGATCTCGGGTAAATATTTGTCTAATGAAGGAATGGGCTCAATCTAAGGGTGCCCATTGGCCCTCATTTCCCCTTCAGACGCAGGAAAAAATGTGCCCTTATCGGCCCCTCACTTCCGTCAGCAGAGGAATGTGAGGCGACACGATGACAAACAATCAGTAGAGCAGCGATTTCGGAATAATTAGAAATTCCTCAGGCATGAGGTGTAATGTACGCCGTGACATAATTAAACACAAGTCGAGAAGAAAATCTTAAATGTGACCTCTGAGGTTCTTATGCAAAGGAAAGACAGAAGCATGACCCAGATAGAGTTCAGAAGGATACATATTTGTCATTTTTCAGATGAAACTTGTTCAGAAGAAGCGTTTCCTTTTTAACCAACCGTTTAGAAAAAAAAAACTATTGAAACGCCATGTTATGTTGAAGGCAGTCAAAAGCCGCTGCCTGTTCATTTAGAGCAAATACTGAGTCATTCTGATGAATTGGATAACTGTTTTAAAACATTTTTATGAATAAAAGTTGAGTGAACGTGTTGGGGTGGCATGCTTAATGATCTTTCTTAGGGAAAGTGTGACTCTAGTTGGAGTAACTTTTGCCTGTGGGATGCGTCACCTCTCAGAAATTAAACACATTTCAAATTTTAGTGATGCAATCATTTAAAAAAATGTGTATGAGGTGCTGAAAAACATTCAATATAATGTTGACAAAGATAGTTAATAAATATGTTAAGCTTGTAAGCCGTTTATTAATATGGCCTTTGTAGACAGTGGCTTCACTTTAGATGAGAATTAATCTTGCTAAGTATGCTAACTAACCTTATTCGACTTATTGTGCTAATAAATGTCTTATAAACATACTATAAACACATTAGCAATGTTTGTTAATGTGTTAATAAAGCTTTTTAATGAATCTTATTTTAAAGTGTTACCCTATTTTCAACACAAATTGATTGTTTCAATTAAAACCAATTTACACAAAACTACAACTAAATAGACATAAAATGGATGCTTTCACCAAAGAGGCACCATTTTGAAATTTTTAAGGTTGTAGCCGTCCCTGATTATGATTCTACTAACAGATATTTGTAATGAAGAACAATTTCTCTGAGCTTTACATGTATAAATGTTTTTTTTGTTGTTTTTTAAAGGGGCCATATCATGAAAAATCTGCTTTTTGAGCTTTTAAATATATTTGACTGTATATTCCTCACAATAAGCAATCCCAAAACGGTCTTTTGATCCATTCAAGCATTTAAGAGTAATCCTCTAAAAACCTCAACATTAGCCCCTCCCATACCCACGAAAAGAAGCGGGTTCTCACATGCTGCTATTTCCTGGGGGAAAAAGTCAGCGACGAATTAGGAGAACTTCAAACGTTGCTAACTGAGAAACGGCAGAAAGGTAAATGGATCCACATGACAGCAAAGAGGATTTTTGATTATATGTAATTTTTTTCAATAAATCCTAAAATGTTCATCTGGATGATGTCATGAAATGGGCGGCACCCACAAGGAGCGAAAGGCGGAGCCTCAGAGATGGAGTCATTTAACTTCCAGGTATGAAAGAAGTCCACAAAAATAACAACTATGTCACAAATAATTTGAGATATATTTTCTAGTTTTGCAAAAGAGAAACCAAGTAAACTGGATGCTGAGAAAATGTTTTTTTTCTGGTTTGGTCTTTAATAGTAGAATGGATGCCATTAGCTTGATAATCTAGAAAACTACGGAATTTGATCTTGTGGTTAAAGTTAAATTAAATCTTGTTAAAATAAATACTTTAGTGACGACTCATCAAACCCATCTTCAGGCAAATCTGTTTCGCTCATGAGGCCCCGCCCACTTTTGGTGTTGTTTTACACTTTTGTTTTCAGTAAAATCAAATCTAACTTGTTTAGCTAAACTCAGTTAAAAAAACAACAAAATGAATCATTTTGATTTATCTTAATAGCTGCTTCATCTTCACGGACATTTGCAGGGGTTAAGATTAGGACACTCAGCGTCCTTGTTCCTTTTCCACATCGACAGCACATTCTTCTCTTCCTTTATCTGTCCTTCCTCGCTGTAATCAAAGATTTTGACAGATGGGATGTTAAAACAACAAGAAAAAAGGAAATGAAACAGGCTTTTTATGTGGTTTTGAATGATATTTTGACATTTCCTCAGACATTTTAGTATTTATTGATTCTAATTGTTGGCTGCAGGAAGTCTCGGTAAACGTTCAGCATGGTTGTTGTGTTAACTGTCTCGCGTATCATGAGTTTTTATTTTTCAGTTAATCAGTAAACATTCAGGAATGTGACACCACGTCACAGAAAACCCTTCTTCCTCTGAAGATTCAGCCTCCGATGGACAGTCAAAGGGAGAGGACGGAATCCTGAGGAGTGACTCACTCACAGATAGGTGTCTGACTGAGGGGAAACATGAGCAGAAACGCTGCTGGAGTAGATGGCGGCTCCGATAGCGACACCCCTGCCAGCATGACCCCCCCTCTGAAAGCTGAAACTGTCTCTGTATTTGCATGAGGAGATGAGGGCGTCTGCAACACCTGCCTCCAAAAATAAGCAGAGAATGAAAGACGAGTTATGCTAACATGGGAATGATCAAACACCGATAACAGGATTTCAAGAGATGAAAAGGAGTCAGAGCTTCTCACTATCTCTCATTTAAAAATTCAACATGTATTGAACACGATCAGAATTGTTTAAATAATTAAGATAAAGCTGAGTTGTTACCTTTTATAGCTTTATTGTGCATGTTTTATATTCAAATTAAGATTAATTCCAGTCTTTGATTGACAAAATGGACATAGCAGTTATTTAAACCGGGGCAACCATTAACTCTGATCTTCCAAACTTTATTCCTGCATAAACTTTAGAACACATGTGGGCAAACTTTCTTACTTGTTGTCCACAAACATTTCTAAAATTCAACCGAAATGCCAGGATCTGGAGCAGATGCATGGAGGGTTTTGATTTCAAAATTTGTGGTTTTTATTCTCATTTATGTGCCAAATGCGTCCCTCGGTAAAAACTTCATGCTGTGTTTATGTCTTGTGGGAATGATCGGGAAAAATGACTATCCAGCTCGGAAAACATGCATGAACATCAGAAAAACAACAAATATTCACATAAATGCAGAATAAAAAATGGAAGGCAATTTATATATATTAGTTTTCTTATTTTAATTTGTTATTTTATTGTGTGTTAGATTTTTATTTATATTATTTATTATTGTTGTTATTATTTGAGATGCTGAGGAGAGGTGTATACTGTGAGCCTGTGTGTTGGGAATGAATGTTAAATGTGTGAGTGTTGTAGTTTTAGTGTTGTAGTTTTTTCCATTGCCAAACCAGTTCTGTTTTTTGTTTCTTTTTTCTCTACAATTCTTGTTTAATGTGTTTTTTTTTTTTAAAAGGAGGACCCTCTCGAAAACTAGATGTTTCATCTCAAGAGGCTTTATCCTCCCATTCTTAATTTAAATGTCAAATAAATAAACAAATATGTGGAGCGCCGTCTATGGGGAGACATCACAATAACGGAAATTAAAACATTAATAAGAATTGTCAAAATAGTTTATTCTAGTTTGGCAGGCCAAATTGATTAACTTAAAGGGCTATGAGCATTACCGACTCATAATTTAAAATAAAAGTTAATACTGGAAATGCTTTTTCATTTTTTACAATTTGCCTGCATTACTTGTCTCTTAAATGAAAATTAAAAACAATTATCAGCAAAGCATGTTTCATTTTCTTCTTCAACACAGCTCATTTTCTCTCTCATTAATTAAAATGAGAAAGAAATTGTCATTTGACATTTCATTTTCAAAAAGTTCTTTAGTAATTCTGTAAGAAAATTCAACAAGAAATATCAAATTTGAAAATGAAAATGCATAAACAGAAATGCTTTTTCCTTTTTACATTGTAATTGTATTACTTTTACTTGTTGCGTCAAGGGTTGAAGCCGACAGTCAAGCATAAAAACTAATCTGAAGCTAAATCTTCAACGGGGAAAGTCTAAACAGTTTAAAAAATCTGAACACTTTTGTTATTATCCTTTGATGAAGCTTTGATCCTCTTTTGACAAATTTAAGATAATCCTGAATACTAAAAAAAAAGTTTCTAAGAAAAGCGGATACAACTCTGAAATATTGTGGAAATTGGGCTTCCGGCTCATGATATTACGCAATTTCTGTTTCCAGAAAATGATTTTTTTAACCACCGAAGCAGCAAAAACAAAACACCTAAAAACTTTCTCTTTGTTTCTCAGAAAATAAATTGCATCCACTGCTGCCTTGTGTAAATATCTTTTGGAGTGTTAAAAAAATCTCACTACTGAGGCATTTTGTTTAATCCTAAAAGTCTTGGTGGTTCTACTAAGCAGTAAAACGGGCGTATTTACAAATTCAATTGGATGCTGAGACAACCAGTCCTGCACTGTCAGAACTGAAGAAGCTTCTCAGTTGACCAGAGAAACTCATCAGAGATCAACATTTTAAAGTCCAGCTAAGCTTCAGAGCACAATCCTGCAATGTCAGTTTAAATAATAAATACATGCTGAACTGCTAAAGACCCTTGACGGTGGTCTGTCATTCAGGACACACACAATTTGAAAGATATCAGAAGGCCAGATGTAGAGGATAAATTACAAAGTAAAAAAAAAAAAAAAAAAAACTTTTGAAATAAGTTTAGAAACAGCAAATAACTGTGCATAAGCAGTGATGATTCAAACGTACTTTTAACCCTATTTCATCACTTTTTCCCAGGAGGAGTATCATTTCAGTCAGTCAGGTATAGCATGATGGCCACCCACTGGTGTTGGGTAAGTCACCATCATGGCGCCGCAGAGTCTCAGCCGTGAGCGTCTCCCTGGTGCAAGCGGGTTCAACATTGATCATTCGTCCCATGAGGGCTTCATCATGTGGTTCCTGTGGATCAGACCCCCACAAGTCCCATCCGCTTCCATTGGAGTCCTCGATTCCAAACCTGTTTCGAGGCTCATCCTTCAAAAATGTGTTCAGGTGTGTGAAAATGTCAAAGCAGCATCCGGGTTAACCAAACACTGATTTGTGTTGCAACAATGAACTGCATCCGGTTTCCAGGCTGTGTGAGAGGAGTTGGGTTCTCAGTTTTCTGGTTTTTTTCTCTTTTCTTGTCAACTCTATGTTAAGTTTTGCTGTGTGGCCTCTGTTGCTGCTCCAGGTTCACACCAAGTTCATTACAACTGAGCTTTTTAGGCCAATTTTCTCATCATGCTTCAAGTTCAGAACAGTTTTTTTCTTTTAGGTTTATGTAAATGAGTTCATTTACATTTCATTGAGTTTGTTTTGTGGTTTTAAAGTCACAGCATCCTACTTTGTTGCTGTAATTTAATGCTAGAGTTCTTATCCTAAACTGAATTGAAAAAGAGATTTTGTTTTTGAAAGAAAAAAGAACACCCTACAGTCTGCGTTTTGTCCTTAAACCCTGCAGAGTTGATGAAAGATTTATTGCAAACTATATTCTGTTTCTTCTTGAATATTTGAAAAGACTGGAGTTCTGCAGAAGCTGGGAATGAATGAGAAAAGAAAACAATTGTGTTTCTTCATCTTTGATTTTGTTTTTTAAGAGGTGAAAAGATTATTCAGGAAATCTACTTGAAAATGAGGCAGAATGTTTTAAGTTCCACTTAAATCATCTATTTATCTATTTTAAGAGCCTTTCCAGTGGTCCTTTAATCATAGTCATGCTGTTGCTTTAGTCTAAATCAAAAAATAGGTGTAACTGTCTAGGACAGGGGTGGGCAAACTACGGCTACTTAATGTGGCCCTCCAAATGAAAATACATTGAATCAAAAATCCTAATTATTGTTTTATTTTCATTGTAGTTCTGGTTTCTTCCCATGAATGGTGTTGTTTCTCTGACGTTCGTGTGTGTTCCTTTCTGAGTCAGATGGTGATCTTTCGGATTATTTACACCACATAAAAATGCATTTCTTTTGAGTTCACATTTTCCTCTGAAAACATCAACCATTGGATCACCCAAAAGAGAACAAAAATCAAAATTTAGAAATTAAAACTTCCAAATTTTCTGTTTTTAAATTAATATATGTGAATTTGAATCCAAATTAAAGCATATTTTTCTCTAAATTCCATATTATGTTTTTAGTTTATGAGGTTGATTACCCAATCTCTCCTTCCATCTGCTCCTTGTCCGGCCCTTATGCCAAATTTTAGAACCCTATGTGGCCCACGAGTCAAAACAATTGCCCACCCCTGGTCTAGGACATTGTTTTCCGGAGTGGCAGCAGTTTAAATTTACCTCTACATCCTGGACAGGATCTTAGGTGTGGGATAACCAAGCTCCACCTCTAGTCCCAGAAACAAATTGTTTCTTCAAATTATTACATTTTTACCACAAATTAGAATTTAGTGCACTAAAATTAGAATTTTTTTTTATGGCTATATAACAGTATTTTGTAGCCACAAATAACTAGTAGACACTAAAAGATACTAGATTTGTTCACGCAAAATGTTATTTTGTGCCACAAAATGCTAATTTATGCTGGAAAATACTAATTGGTGTCCTCAAAATGCTAAATTTTTCAACAAAATGCTCATTTGTTTGCACAAAGGGCAAATTTGTGCCCACAAAGTAATAATTTGTGTAGGCAAATGGTCAAATTGTTCCCTCAAGATGCAAAAAAAAAAAAAAAGGCAAATTTGTGCCAGAAATCAAAATTCTCATATATTCTAAAAAAAAAACGTAATTTGTGCACGCAAAACGCTACTGTGTTCTTAAAGTTGCAATTTGTGCAGGCAAGGGGCTAAATTTTCCCTTCAAAATGCTAATCTGTTTGCACAAACCAATTGTATCCCATTAAAATGCTAATTAATTTGCACAAAATTGTGCTCAGAAAGTAGCAATGTGTGCACACAAAATGATAATTTGCTGCAGACAATGAACATTTATGCCCTCAAAACACCTATTTGTTTGGAAAAAATGAATAATTGTGCCCAAAGAAATAGTAATTTGTGCACACAAAATGCTAATATGTGCCCTCGAAATGTTAATAAATTTGCATTAAATGCTGAATGTACCCACAAGGTAGCAATTTGTGCCATTAAGATGCTAATGTATTTGTTTAGAATGCTAATTTTATGCAATCAAATTGTAAATATGTTTGTATAAAAGGCCAATCTGTACCCTTAAATCCTAATTAATTTACATAAAATGCTCATTGTACCCACAAAGTAGCAGTTTTTTTGTCCTTAAAATGCTAATTTGTTTCCAAAATATGCCCATTCAAGGCCACGAAGTAATAATTTGAAACAACAGTTTATTTGTTTTTTATGTAATGTCTGGAACTCCGCAATTTGCTGCTGTGGTTCAACTACTCTGAAACCTGTATAGAAGCTTCATATTGGAAATAATAGATTTCAAGGATAAAAGTGCCACATTTCTCAGTGAAAACCTTTGTCTATATCCTGTTGGGAACTAAATATACAGTACATATTAAACATTTTCGCTTTATTGTAACTTATGGGCCAAAATGCAATATAGTTAAAAAAAAAACTTTTGATAATTTTTATTAATATTTTCAAACTACCAAATAAATATGAGAGTATGAGTAAAATTGTAACTTTTGATGTTCAACATTTAGTTAAGATTTGATTTAGTCTGATATTTCGTTTTTTTGTGATATTGTAGTTTATCTATTTCAAAAGTTTAAATTTCAACCGGTCAAATAAATGAAAAATATGTTTTTATAATATATGAGTTTATTATTTTTTCCCTTTTAATAAAACCAGAGCTCTATATGTTTTCTTTTCAGTGTTCTGCTTCTCAGTTGAATGGCAGCAGTCAGAGCTACCCTCTGCTGCCACCTAGTGGACAAAAAAAGCACACATGGTATGTCCCTGTTTTACTATGAAGGAATAGAAAAGTCTCTTAAAAAATGAGAAATGCTCCAAAGTTTTGATATAAATCTGTAAAAATGAGCAGTTTAATGGTAAACATGTGAATGTCAGAGTGATTGTATCATTAAATTAAAAATAAAGAAATAGGTGTGTTTGACACAAATGAAGGAAAGCGTAGACGGTCTGTCAGTGCAGTTCCAATGTTTCTGATGGCGACCCTGCTGCCCAAACACAAAGACAACAACAACAACAAAAGTCAGACAAATAAGAAGAAGAGTCACAGCTTAAAGAATGACATTTCAACCACAATCCTGACATTAAATTGCACTTTAAAATACTGTTTGGGTGAATAAATATTCGTACTCTTAACCATTTTGGTAGTAGTACAGTACAATAACACAGCTATAGTACATCAGAGCTGTCAGCTGGGCTTTCAGGTTCATTTCAGCTGCTCTTGCATATAGTACAGAATTTGCATAATAGCACATAAATAAATTAACACCTATGACATCAAACAAGAGGGTAGAAAAGATTTACAAAACATACTGCATATCTAACATAGTGCCATAATGCAGTGGGGCTTTGTCAATCAATGATTCTCCAAGTGGCCCCTCTTAAAAGGAATGGGAGATGTCTGTCGTGTTCATTAAAGAGACACTTCAACTGTATCAGACAAAATGTAAAAAACAGAAAACAGGAAATCAATTTCTTTGATTTTTTAAAGTGTTTATCTGTGGGAGAAAATACATATTTGTTACCAACAAACTAGCAAAAATTTGGTTCCTTGCAAACTTTAAAAATATCTATCCTCCACTCCATACCTGTTTTAATTGCATCTGTTCGAACTGGTTATCTGTATATGAAACACCTGTCCACACCCTTAAACAGTCAGAATACAACCGCTCCACCATGACCAAATAGCTGTCGAAGGACACCAAAGACTGCGATGAACCAATCTATAATAAGAAAGGGGCTTGATGATGCAACGTCTCACCTGGTACAGGTGAGGAAACAGTCTAGAACTGCAGGAAGCACAGTAACTAAGGTTACTGTAGTAATACACAATGTTGTCATTGATGACAATCCTGTGGTCCCCCTGCTAAAGGCAGCACATGTCCAGACTCCAGAGTCGTCTAAAGTTTGCCAGAGACCATCTGGATGATCCGGAGGAGGATTGGGAGAGTGTTTCATGCGATCAGATGAAACCAAAAGGGGAAAGGGGTCATATACGTTGAGATACAAAAATCCCCAACGCATCGCCCAGCAACGACAAAAAAAAGCATTTTAAAGTTCTGGAGAGACCTAGCCAGTTTCTTTCCTAAATCCAATAGAGAATTTGTGGAGGGAGTTGAAAGTCTGTTTCTTCACAACTTCACAGCTCTTGAGAAGATCTATACGGAGAATGGACCAAAATAGCAGCAAACCAGCTAAAGACATTTGACCTCTGTTATTGTTAACTAGGGTTACCTTACAAAGACCAAATCTTATCATTTGAACCATTATGCTAATAAAATGTTCAAAAATTAGACAATGCGATTTCCTGACCATTTTTTTTTACATTTTTTCTCGCAGTTGAAGTGGATCTATAATGAGCAATCCAGACCGTCCATATTTTTAGGAAGGTAAACTTGCAGAATCTGTGATGGACAAATACTTCTTTACTCCACTGTAAATATAATCCATGTGGCTCCATGACAGCATCGTTGTTTAGGAACGCTGCTCATGGAGATGCTTTCCTTCATCTTCCAGCTTGTTACACTGTCCCTCCATCAGAGCTGCGTTCGACAGGGGGGGGTCTGTTTCTGCCCTTGGGGGGTATCAGCCCGCCTCACAGTTCTGGTGTCAAAGTGGGAGGAGTCGGGGCTTGGAGGGGCAGTTCTGGGAGACGCATCTCTCAGGGCGGCCTGTTGCGTCTCCTTTGGAGAGTCACGCGAGGGCGTGGGGGCTGTGCTGATGCCCCCCATGCTGTACAGGGGGAGGGGCGACCTGGACTGAATCATGTGAATCCCCCCGATGGGTATCAGCAGGCTCGGCGTCCTGCTGGACTGTTGGGAGTGCAGAGGGAGGTGGCTCAGGAGGTTGTTGGCGCCGCGTAGCCGCGGTGGATGTATAGTAATGTGGGCCAGACTCGCGTCGTCTCTCAACTGAAACAAAAAAAAGAGAGACATGTGACATTACACAAACCTGAAAACAAGGTGGGTAGCATTAGAGGGATAAGAAAAGTTCTAGTTTTACAATAAAGCGTAGTTTTTTTTAAGTCGGATTAACAAATTTCACCTGTTATGACAACAAATATTGTTGAAAAACAGACCAACAAAGACAGAAAGATGAAAATATCCGCACATTTAAGGCTCTCTCTGTGAGCTAGAAATCGGACAGATTCTGATTAAAAGTTTTCAGACACGCCGTCTTCTGGCGGGCCAAATTTCAGGTGTTTTTCATGGATTGTAGATCTGAAAGCTGCAGGTTTGATTCGACTGATAAAAACACCAGAAGGGCTCCTCCTTTCTGATAAAACTGCTGCTTTCGTTTCAGCCCACGCGCCCTCCCCCATCTATGTTTGCCTGTTGACTCTGTGGTTGAGGCCCCACCTGTGTTGATGCAGACGGCTGCTCCCTCGGCCGAGGACAGGCTCCATACTGGGGGTCCGGAGGTTCCTGGATCTGGCTGGAAGGAGGGCCTCTGGCTGGAGAGCCTGAAGTCTGATGGGAGCCTGAGGGGAGGGACGCAGGAGGGGAGGGGGGTCGTGACGGTTTGGGTGATGGGGTATGAGGTGGAGACGCCCCCATCTCTGGATTCTGGGATTGAGGGTGAGAAGTTTGGGACGCTGAGGGGTCGAGGCGCCGGCGGGCGAACAGGGCCCTCCTGGCACTGGCTGAGCTCCTTTTCCACGGATCCTTGTGAACGAGGGAGGAGGAGGAGGAGGAAGAGGAGGAGCCACACGCCGACTCTGTTGGCTGGTCTCCTGGATGAGCTTCCTCCTGATCTTCGTCTTGAACGCTGGACTTGAGTTTGACATCATCGTCACCTCTGTGAGCTGCATGGTTCAAGTCAGAGCTCCGATCATCCCTTTGGTGGTCCAGATTTGCTGATGGGACTCGAGAGACGACTGGAACAAAATTAGGATTAAATTTGTCGTAAAAATATAAATCTCTGACAACAAATGCAGACAAAAACAAATCAATGATTTATTTTAAATAATTTTGTGCAGTAAGATTCAAAGTAAATAAGAAAGAAGTTTGAAAAACTTAGTATTAAAGGACCAACCAGTTTCCCTGACCCTAGAGTTTAAAACTGGTACTGCACCCTCACCTGTTTTTCCTACAAATTCATGGATTGGAAATTAATTGAACTCTAGATGATTACATGGAAAACTGATAATACTAATACAGGAAGGAAAGAAGTTGGTGCTTGCTTTAGATCACGTGTCAAAGGCATAATTATATCGATGTTAACTTGCACTTATTTCTAATTGTAGAATTTTGACAAAATATATTTTTATGGAGAGTAAAACATTGAAAATGATTAAAGGTTTAAACTGATTTATTCAGGAATAATATTCCTATCTATTTTATTTATAGTAATGCTCAAAAGTTACGTTTTTAAAGCTTCAAAAATTTAGTTTTAGTGTGTTCAATAAATGTTTATTTATAAGGTGTGTTTTGGATTTTGGCCTCCTGTGTGACTTGAGTTTGACAACTCTGCTTTAGATGCATTATAAAAATGGTTTTCCATTCTTATAATCCTACAAAGCTAAACTGCAATGAAACATTAACATGCTCTGTAAAATAATTATATATAAAGGCATAGAAATTAAAAATATAAGTTGCAACTTTACATACTTTTATTTTGAAAGGCAGAAAATGTTGGTTACTTGAGTCAGAACGGAAATGCAGAGACAAACTGTGTACCTTTACTTGTGTCCACGGTGCAGGAGATGTTTTTTCTTCTTCTTCTCGCCCAAGGCTCACTGGAAAAGAGCTCATGGTCAGCCAACAGAAAAATGCCAACAGAAAATGCACAAAAATAAAAAAAAAGGCCTTTTAGTGCAGTGTATGCACAGCTGTTCAACTCCCTTACCCCATTTTACCTCTGTCTGGCCCACCCACTTCAAGTGCTTGAACACTAGCTGTCACATGGTGGATCAGACGAGTGTTCGGATGTGGTGATATTTCGGAAAGAAGTCGTGGACAAAAATGAGTTTGCCTCTGTTTCGCTGCCATGAGATAAACTTTAAACCTTCTTGCAACTTCCTCATTTTCTCACCTCTGTCTGCTAAAGAGTCGTCGGTAGGGTTAGAGTCACATGGTGGAGGATCTGTGGGATCCTTGCAGAGGTCTTCACATCGACATCTGTCTCCGGCGTGCACAGCACAGCTCAGGGTATTTGATCTGTAAAGGTAAAGTGGGACAGAGGTTTGTACGATTGATTTGCCTCTCTCAGGGCGATGGCAGCGATCAATATGAGAGTTACAGGAGCTGTCAAAGCGCCTGCAGCCACTTCAGCACCTGTAAGCCAACATTCAGAGCTGTGTTTGTGTAGTGGGACTGTGTTAGGCGTTTGGTTGTCACTACAGCTGCGCAGAGCCTCTAAACCTGCTTACATACGGAGGGTCCCCACTTCAGCTGCAACAGAGCACCTTTCATGAGCCAAGACTCCGACCTCCTCCTGTTCCCACCTCCCATCAGAGCTCACGCCACCGGGAAGCCCAAACAAGGGGGCGCCCAGCACGCAGCTCCAGACGGCCAATAAAAACAGGCCAGATAGGAGGGAAACCCAGCTGCTGGTCCAAACGCAGGTGGAAAACACAGAACAAACGCTGATTCGGATTTTGGTGTTTCTTCTGGTATTTCCACTTCAGAAGATGTGGATCAGAAGCTCTCACAAATGGTGGCTTTTACAATCTTAGAAAAAAACCTTGTTAGTAAAAGGGGAGCAAACAAATATCAGTCTTGGTGCTATGAGGTTCCTCCTTCCTGACTGAGAGAAAAAGAGCAGCTTTTGCCATCACAGTTGCTTCTGTTAGAGCCCGAACAGACAGACAGAGACAAGTGCAAGTTTGCAGCCAAGAGGCTGACTCACATTTTTAGGAAGTGTCAACATGAGTCACTCACAGACATTTATGCACAATCAATGTAGCAGAAGAGGACACCTGCTCTCTATGGCATATGATCGTTGCTTTTTCTTTTTCAGACGGGCATCAAAACCTCCAACATGAGGAATGTTGTCAGAAATGACACTAGACAAGCCTCTCCTTAGGCATACGCGTTTCTCTGCTCCTGTTGTGACTTTAACAAAAATGCTTCTTTTTGACTTGCTTGTTTCCCTCTCCAATACCACTGTCAAACACTAGATGGCAGCATGAGTTGTGTTGCTTTAACTGAATCTGCTAAAGTGTGCTAACAAAGGGGTGGCTCTGATTTAAGGGTGAAGAAAATATAAGTAAATTCACAAGGAAACCACCACACAATCAAGTCAGTCTCCATTTATTTTCATTTAAGAACCCCCTCTGATGAAAATCGTGTTTTAGGTCATTTTAAAGTGTTTGTGGCATTTTTCTAATAATAGAAGACGTATACAAAGAAAATTAGGCTTAAAATTGCATTTGTGAGTATTTTATTCTAATCATTTTGAATCAGGGGCAGACGAAAAAACGCAGCTTGAAAAAGCTCGTAGTTGTGATGTAGAACCTACAATCCATTCTTCACTCCATTCAATACATTCACTTGTAGACAACTAGGTTCATGCACGTCTTCGCTTTCCTCGTCTGAGCTGGAATCTGGCTCAAAACTGTACAGCTGGATAACACTGATATTGCTTGCCAGTTATGTTACCTTCAAGTAGTGAGAGGGAGTAAGCTGGCGAGAGAGAACGTAAACAGATCCAGGATGACGGTAAATAGGTGCGGGTTTACTCCACGCTAATAGTCCTGCCCACAAGTCAAAGGATAATTTCTGATGGACTATTACCACTTTTTAAATACTATGTTCAAGAAAATTACACTTTTTTGTGTATATATCTTTGCTAAAACAGCATAATCATAATTAAAAGACCATTAGGAACTCTTTGAAAAAAGATCAAACGATGATTGAAGTGGGATTTTAATAACATCTTTTCTGAACGCATCATTACTGAACCCCTACAGACCTACCTAAGGTTGGAATATATCTAAAAAGCAATCTTGATAGGATTTATAGCTGACATGATATGCCTTGAACTACTTGATGTACAGTCTATGGATTCAAAGGACTCATATCTGACTAATTTTTACATTTCCCAGGCAGAATCAATAACGTATATTTATGTTTATTTAAAGTATTTTTAGCTCATCTTTATCTAATGTTTCCCAGTTTAGAAGTATTAAGACTTACCCTCTCTGAGAGACCCAAACTTGGCTGGGTGTTTTTCTTCTGAAGCATGACTGGACTTCTTCCTCTTGGGTCTTCTCCTCTTCCTCTACTACTTGCTTCGACCTGTTGTTTTCTGTGGATAGACGTCCCTTCTCTGGCCCTTTGTGGTCTCTGCAGCAGGAGTTTAAGACCTAAACCCAAAAAAAACCCCAAAAAACAATTTCATAAACTCTGCTTTAGCATGCCCAGCGAAACAAAAAGTGGGGAGTCATATTAAAAATGTCTTCAGTCTTTACTGGTCATTTTTTTTACTCATTTTTTAGGTGTTATACTTTTGATTATTTAAATATGTATCTGTGTGGTTGGTGTCGTTACCTCAGTAGTGCAGAGCCTTTTGTTGTCATCCTTCTCCGTTGACTTGGTCGTTTTGACAGACATGGGGGATGTAGTGTAAATGGAGGGGCTTAGCCGCTGTTTACAGTGCAGGAGGGAGAGCGCCGCCCTGCTGGAGAGCCCAGGTGGGTTGGGGTTGTAGGTGCTGGTAGACCACGATGAATACACAGAGGGCTTCTGTTCATCCAGAGCAGAAGGATTTGGCTTGATGTAGTTCAGGTAGCACCAGCTATTACAAGTGCTGGACAGCAAACTGGGGAACGAAGCGTCGTCAGGGGAGCCGGGCATACAGAAGTCTGGTAAACACGGAGGGTTCTCTTGCTTAAGCTCCTCACTGTTGAATGAGCAGTTGCCGTGCCAGGGCATTGCTCTTTGCTCTTCTCTTCCTCTTTTACTCGTTTCTGCTGCTGTTGAGAGTCAGGGTGGAACTCTATACTGCTTGATGGGGAAAGCATGCGCTTATTGCCACCAGAACCAGATAACCTTAGTCCATTGTCAGGCCACTGTTGGAAATCTGGGCTCATCATCCCCGTGCTTTTGGATTCAGTTGGTGAAACACCTAAAGTAGGTGAGACGGCATCAACAGCCTCCTGGGGCCTTGGGGACATGGCTCGAGACAGTGTAGTATAAATGGCACATGCTGGGATGAGGGTGTTTGTTTGGAGCCGCACTGCTACTGTTGTAGATGTGGTTGGCCTTAGCAGTTCCAAGCTGGAAATTATATGAGGACCAGAGTGCTGATTGTTGGCTTGAGCAGTCTTACTGTCTGAATAATCCTGCCTTGAAGGAATCTCTAGCCTTAGACCCGTAGATGAATGGAGATAATGAGCTCTAGCTGCCCCCGACAGCCCACATGAAGAGTTGGGATGTGGTGGTTGAGGAGGAAGCTGTTCTGGATTGATGCAAGAGTTTTCCTTTTTTACATTCACAGACGGCTTGAGAGAAACTGAAATCTTTGTGGTATCACAAACTTGAACATTTTGATCAAATTTCCATTCTGAGACCCTTGATTCACTGTCCAAGACTTTAGCTCCTGAAGTAGGATTTGCGAGGGACCTGCTGCCAATTGCAGATGTTGGGCTTGCCTGAGAAGATCTGCCAGTACTGACATGTTCAGGGTTATGGCTAACCTCACCCTCTTCCTCATCTGGATCCCTAATAGTTGCATGTCTTATAAGAAGACACTTTGTTCTTTCCTTCCAGCCAGCTGCAGAGCGCTCAGGGGATAAACAACTGTGGTCAAAAGATTTACTACGGCTCTCAGCCATCAGGATACTTGGTTGTGGGTCATGAGGCGCCTGCTCTGATGCAGAGCGCCTCATTTCCCTCTGGTGATGTACCCCAGGTACTGTTAGCATGTGAGGTCCTCGTGACCTTCTTGAGGGTGTTAATGCAGCCGTCTCCATTTCAGATCTATTAGGTTCTTCAAATGAGGTGGAGCGACTTGATGCATATGATGCACTACTATCTTGACTAGGGCTATGGGGCAAGGATATTGAGTCAAAACTTGACTCCCTTGAAGACTGGGCAACCTCAGCAAGACGTAAGCGTTTCTTCTTAGGTGGGAGCTTTTCAATAGGAAGTTGTGACAAAGAAGGACTCCTTTGCGGCCATTGAAACTCATCAACTTTATCTAGATTTTGTGTATTGGAGGCTGGCTCATTTGAGGCCTCTGGGCTGTTGAAATCATCGGTCACAAGTATTTCTGGAACCTGTACGTTGTTTTGACGAACCAGCTTTCTGGTGGGAAGTTTTGATGATTGGTGGTGTGGTTGCTTTTTAGGCAAAGGCTGATATTCTTGATGAGGGAGAATGTTTTTTGTTGTATCCAAACTTTGAGTGTCGTGAGACGGTAACTCGTGTTTTTCAAATGTACTAGTGTGTTGAATTACTGAACAAGTTTGCATTGCAGGCCTTCTGGAGCCGTTGTGAACCACCCCAGTTTCAATTTGACACTGCTCTGACAAGACAGTGGAGGATGGTAAAGAAGGGGATGAGGGGTCATCAAAGTCAAAACTCTCCTCTTTTCTTCTCTTGCGTACTGTTGGAGCTCCTATCCTCACTGCATGGTTGCTTATCTGTGAGCACTCCATTTGACTATTTACAAAGTCATTTTGAGGATAAAGAGCGAGACACAGGCTCTGCTTGTGTTTCTTATAACCTTCCCAATCCTTGCAGCCAACACCGCATGCCTCACACTCATATGGCTGAGGCCGACATCGATTATGGTTGGGGAGAGAGGTTATGCTGCTGGGGTAAACTGCATTAGAAACCTCAAACTCCTCTTTAGTGGGCTCAGCACCAAGAGGAATTTCAACAGCTGCCTGCCGTCTTAGCGTTCCATAACGATGAGACATCTGGGATTCTGAAGCTTCGATGCCCGTCAAAAGACTGACTTGAACGGAATTTGAAGGAGTTGCCACTGGAGGCGTCAAAGGAACTCGGTGCAGATGGCATTGAGTGACTTCTTACCAGAGAGGCAGTAGGTATTTGTTTACCAGGCTGCTCCAGATTTTTAGATGAATTATGGAATCTTTCACATGGAACTCCCATGCTGATGGAACCAGTGTTTTTATACCCTAAATCTCCAGCTTTGGGACTGACAACAAGTGACTCTTTGATATTTGAACCTTTTCGAGACTCTGAGCTGCTCTTTCTGGAGAGCGAGAATCTTCTTGGTTTTACACTGTCAAGTTTACTTGTGTCAACCACTGCCTCATTGATCGTGATAAGCTTTGTGATATGGTCTATAACGTGTTTCTTAGGTACACTGAAAGAGGTGTTTTTATCCTCCTGACCAGAGGGATGTTGGTTGTGATGACGGGAGAGCTTCTCCAGATGTCCGAGGCGCCCATATTTACCAAGGATGATCTCTGCGTAGGTTTTGGCACTTGTGTTCTGGGAGTTATCAAGTGACTGGTCTGTACTTTCAGACAGAGAAAAATAACCAGATTCTGTACTGCCTTTACTCCCCAACGATAGAGATGAAGTCTTATCGTCAGACGAGTCCTGGGGTGCATGTCTTCCTCGACTGAGACGTAGGGCCAGTCTCTTTTTAACCGCATAGGAGTCGTTGCTTCTTCCAGTGCAATCTTTGTCCCCATCTGTTTCATGGTTCTTCTGGGGCTTACTGTCCCCTGTCTATCTGCCAGTTTTGATGAAAGATTCCTAGCTTCCTCCTCTGATTCTGTGACTTGTTCTTCCAAAGACTTTGGCTTCCCAAGTGTCAGACCTGCCTTAACCTTGTGAGTATGAGATTTGCGATGCTTGTACAGATTACTTTTAGTCTTAAAAGAGAAGCCGCATGGGACACAGGGATAGGGTCTTTCCCCTGTATGGGAGCGAATATGTTTCTGTAACACACTGGGCTTTGCACATGCCCGGCCACAATATGTGCAAACATATTTACCTGGTCTCTGAGGTTTACGCTCCCGTTTTTGTTTAGGGTTGTCCTCTTGGGTTTCAGACTTAGACTGGTTAGGAATATCCACTGACAAAGGTAGGTCAGCTGGACACAAACTGGAATCCATTTGCTCTTTTGATGTTGCCCACGCCTCTTGTTTGTGTTCCAGGACAGCATCAGGGTCGATGACCTGCTGCTGGTGCCTGAGACGCTTACGCTCAGGATTTTTTCTTTTGGATTGTTTGGGTTGCTGTGGTTCGCCATGGGGCTTTGGGAGAATGTCATGCTCCTCATCGTGGTAATGGGAGGGAGACTTAGGCTTTGGGGCTTGTTGAGGAGACTCTGGCTGACAATGATCTTGACTTCCGGACTGCTCCCCAGTACTTAGGGGACTATGGGAGGCCTCCATAAAGCAGTGGGACTGCCTTAGGTAGACAAATGCGTAGAATCTGCCTGAATCAGGCTACAAGACTACTGATAAAACATAAGCTTGGTCTACCATTGGTGAATTCCATCAAAACATCCACTCACGTAAATGCAGGCTTCATTCAGTCAAAATTATTCCTTAACTGCAAATAGTTTCAGTAATATTGAGCAGTGGAATGCAGTGATAGTCCTTGGGAGTGCTGAGATAGTTTCCCATTGTGAAGAACTTAGCCAATCCAAATGCAAGACATGGTGTTGATTCGATAGCTCATTTGAAGGTGGGATTCCTCTGTCCTCTCATGATAAAGACCTGTGAAAAAAAAACATCAAAAAGTAAAAAATTCTTACAGGAGAAATTAAACAAAGACTTTGAATAAAGGAGAGAACTTTATATTAGACAATTAGGGATATATATCCTTTACCTCTTACATAATAATAACATCCATCATTTCCTGTACACTGGCTGCTGAATATTTTAAAATAGAATGGTTTATGTAAGAATTTTTTTGGGCAGCTTTAGCTGCAAGATACAGAATCTGTGTGCCTTTCTATTACAAGCTAGTAAAAAATGTCATAGTTCTTGATGATTTGACAGCAGTTCAGAAACTATTTTAATCTAATTTTATTTAATTATGGGGGGACAAAATTATGTGTCATAGATGCATTTTTCCAATATCTGTGTTGGCAAATACTTATAAATTATGTTTGTTCAATTGTGTTCTTAGACTATCCGGTTTCAGAGTTAATCATACATTTGTGGGTAAATGACAATTTAATTCCCAGTGATTTCAAAAAGCAGGTTTCTTGCCTGTTTTTATGACGTAATGTACCTCTTTGTTGGCATTTGTTTTAGGTCATTTATTTGGTCATGGCGGGGGTCAAGTCAGAGCTAACTGGCGAGACTACCGGTTGTATTTATAAATACTTTTTAATGCCATTATCTGGCAGAACCAATTCTGAGCTGATATTGTGCATCTCTTTTAAATATCCAACTAACTCCAGACTCCAGAAAAAATGAGAAGAGCAAAAATATAAAAGATGCTCAACAAAGGTTTTTTAATATAGATTAAAACAAATAATGGAACAGAATGCTGAGACTATAAAAACAACTTCATTATTAAACTGGTTAATGCTGATGTACTAGTCTTTAATAATATTTTTGAAGAAAGCAGCCTTTTCTCATTTCTGGCCTTAATGCTTTGTGGCACTGCAGCTTTCCTTTGCATAATGAGTCCCACTAAGATGATTTTTGAGACAGAGACATGGGAGGTTGGCATTACTTCAACCCTATGCTGTCTGGTTCAGTCAAAACAGTGATTTTAGACCACATAAAAGGTCAAACCAAATGTTCTAAAATGAGGATTTTTTTCCATGAGTTTCTCTGTAGAGAAATGGGGAAAAAAAATCCCAATGTCATTTTGTGCCAACACACTGAAACAGTAAATAAGACATCCCACGCACTGACCAGCTGGTTTCTACACCCACACTCTGGTGGAAGACAGAAGAGCGGCTGGAATCTGTCCAAATGACTGATAGCAGGTTGATAACCATCTTTGGATTAACTTGCGATGTACGTGTCAGTGTTAGATCCTTCTAACAAACAAGTGTCTCACAATTTACCAAAAGTGCAGAATATCTCCAGTTTATAGATATTCATTTAGATGAGAACACTCCTTTTTTGGAGATTTTAGTGAAGCTTCAGAGGCTCCTTCTCTATGTCCACCTGAAGATAGATTAAACAAATCCCTAGCAGGGAAATACAACTGAAACTGAGTCACACTGCCCACTAAAACATGTTTATAAGCAAAGGTTTATGTCATAATGCTGTCCTTTACACACCACCCAGGAGAAGTAGCTCCTTTCCCAGGACAAAACAATCTAGTTCATCGTCACCGACTTTCAGTATTCACAGCAGTTTTTCCCATCTGGGAGCAAAAGGAGGAGAGCATGCTGCTTTCCCAATTTGCAACTACAATTAACACAAAGCATGAATGAATTCAATGGCGAGAAGGCAACACAAGCTGAAGCAACACACATCTAAACGGATTCATGCCTGAATGAGTCATTCAGTAAGAAGACAGTGTTTTGTAGACAGAAACTTGCAGCCTGACTTCTGTCCAGCCAGCTCGTGACAACACGGATTTCAGTTTGTCACGACCTTATTTAACCCTTTAAATCACCGCGGCTTTAGATCCATTGTCGACATTCTTTCCGCTATCGTAACTTTTCAACGGTTTACACAATTAACGCAATTCCAAAGCAACCTTGCGCTGGAGTACTTTACAGAAGTAAAATGTTTACGCAATCTATGCAAATTAGCTAATTCTGCTTCACATTTTGGGTATACCAAACTAGTCAATTTTAGACGTCCTGGCTGTTCCCATTAAATCAGGGGTCCACCAAATCTTGGGACACAGTACCAGACGCAAAACTGGTACTGGGTTAGGGTACCGGTTCTCAGCCTGAGGATTGGGGACCCCTGATTAGTGCGTGTGCATTTTTTCTCTGCATGCGGCCCGGTACCAAGCGACCCTCGAGCCGTTATTGGTTCACGGCCCTGAGGTTGGGGACTCCTGATTTAATGGAAACAGCCAGCACGTCAAAAATAATGATTTGGGGATACTCAAAAAGTCAAAAAGTGGTCACAAACCATACATCCATATATGATGAGTTAAGAGTGAGAATCAGTTGGATTCTGTCTTGGAGGAAAGTGAGTTTGCGCAGTTATGCAACACTTTACATTAGTAAAACTTTTCTTTGCGTCAGTATTAGCTCATTCACATCGATCGCGTGAATGGTCCAAGAGATATGATAGGTAAAAAATATGAGTTATTTAGGTGTTGTAATCTACATCTCCAGTTTTAAAGGTGTCTAAATAACAAGTTACTCTGGTGACTGTGCTGCAGAGGTAGAGCGGCTAACCACTGATCGGTAGATCACAGGTTTGGTTCTCACCTCCTTGGTTCATGTGTCAAAGCATCATTGCTCCTGATGGTAATTGGTTGATGAAAGTGTTAGCCGGCCAAGCCACCATCAGTGTGAAAATGTGTGTGTGTGCACGGGTGAATGGGACAGTAAGTGTATGCCATTTATCAGTGCACAACTTAAATATTTACCATAAACATTTGTGGTCAAATTAGTTTGCAGTTTTTTTTATGTATTTTTTGTATTTATTCAACTACTGCAGTTCAAAAATGAATTAAAAGTTTATCATGCTCAATAAATTTAAGTTGCTATATCTGTTAATTCACAATATGGCAATTAACTGATCTGAGGGACCCTTCAGATGGGAAGGGCATATGCAGTTGAGAGAAACCTGGATCATATACGATTAAGCATCCCACCTCCAGGAGAAATCACGTTTCCAGGTTAGGTGACATTTAAAAAACAGGTCAACTACAGAAAGGTGATGGTAACCTGGATCTTTACAGTTTATTTATAAACGCAACCGCTGTGAGTCCAACACCTTCTTTCCCCTCGAATTTGAAAAGCAAACTCTGTTTTCATCAAACTCCAGGACTTTGCGTCATAAACAAGTTTTCGACAAAAAAAAAACAAACAAAAAAAAAAACCACCCAATTGAGGTCGGACTTTCCTTCTTTTCTACAAGACATGAAGTAATACCCAGCTGTGTTTGTTCATAAGTCACGTAAAATCTGGAATTCAAAAAAACAAAAACAGGTGGGGGAAAGTTCCTAACCTGAACAATGACACCTTATGAACCAGTTTGAGGTTCAGCTAAATCTCACAAGCATGCAAAAAAAAAAATATATATATATATATAAATGGCTTTTTAAAAGAATTTTGTCAATTTCCTCTTTTCACATTAATGGGCACCCAGCTGTGGTTCCTATGGTAACGGCCCTAAACCATGTGGTAGCAGATGGAAGGAGAGCTGGAGGGCTAAATTTATCTTCCAGCATCCTCACCGACAACAGAGAGGGAGCGAGGCAGGCGGAGGTGCCCCCACCCTTCCAGAGGAGGCAGATTTCATTTTTGGAGAGAGACCACTTTGAAGAGAAATTGTGCCGCTGCTTTTTCACCGATAGTTTTGTCCAGAATAGGTGATGAAAGAGAAGACGGTCAGTGGGAGGCGTGAGTTCATCATTTGACCGACTCACCTGCAGCCCCTGCCCGTCACCTGTGCCGTTTCCACGTCGGGCACGAACGGAACATAAAGTACAGTTTGACGCGCAGCTCTTTGGGGATGCAGCAGAGTCCTGTGGGAGTCTGCACAAACACCTTTCCATGTGTGAATGAGACGGGGGGGCTCGCTCTCTATATTCAGCACAGGCGGCTCATTCAGCCCAAGCTGCTATAGCATCAGCGTAGCCCCCCCCCCCCCCACCCCACCCCACCCCTTCATTCACATAAACGATACAACACATGAATCTACACCAAACCCTTCAAAGCTTCTACTGCTTTCAATGCCCCCCCCCATCCTCCTCCTCTAGCTTGTAGATGATGCAGCCGACTGCAATAACAAAGACATGAATGGAGAGAAAAAAATCTCACACTTCAGACATGAAATCAGCACAAACAGCAAAGTGAGCGCACCGTTCCTTTACCTGGGTGCAGGTTGGAGAAAAGAGGGGAGGGGGGTATCCTCTGCTTCTGAATGGTAGAGGTGAAGACAAGGAGAGAGATAGGAAAAGGATGAATGAGATGCTGTAGTGGAGTCTGCGCTCTACGTGCACTGAGCTCACAAACAGGTAGCTGAGTGTATTATGCGCGTGAATGAGGAGGAGGGGACACGTATCCCCCCCCGTCTCCACCTCCCCAGTGGCGTCTCTCTCTCTGGATGTGGACGTTGACGTAAGCTTGAGCTTTTTTGGCCGCGGTCTCAGGCTGCACAGCTGGCTTTAGCGGGGAGAGGGTGGGGGCAAAGGCGGCTTACTTGGTGTGTGTTTTTTTTCCAAGCATGCTCGTAGAGGTGATGCCGCTGCTTTCTGAGAACACCCTGGAAAAAAAGATGAAAGCGGCCATGCTACAGACAGTCTGTGCCCCTTCGCGGCGCCGTTCAGCTGACTGGTGAAGAAGCGGAGCTGGGAAGGGAACGGAAGGAAAGGCAGCAGCTGGATGGGATGGAGGCGGCTGGAGAGCCAGCATGAAAAAATGAGCAACAGCAGAGGGAGTTCATTCTGTGTGAAACTGCTGATTTATGATCGAAACTTACTGAAAAGCTGAAACGTGGGTTTCTATATTTAGACATAAAAATGAACGCTCCCCCTTTCATTAATCATAAAGACAAAAATAAATACAGGTTGGATTGAAGAATCTGTCTTAAAAATACGATTATTTCTATCCTTTAGCTGAATTGATAATGACTAATACAGGATTTTAATTTGTAATCTTTCATTTTGGACCTGAGGCTAAAACCCAGAAGGTCTGATTTATTAAGATCCAAAATGTGTGGAAAAAGATCACACAGGATGACTATGAGGATTTGCGGGTAATTTTATAAGATTAGTTGCTCAAGGGATTACAAACTGTAGTATTTTTAATAAGGATTTACCATTCGCCATTGATTGCTGTTAAAATAATGAAATAAAAATATAGAATGAAGCAAAGAAAAGAGTTCAGCTGGAACAAATATAACATAAGGATGCTCAAGCCGTTGACTGAATCAATGGGTTGTGTCAACCAAAGTCATATAACTATGTGATTTAATGTCAAATGTCAGATATGCTGAGTCACACGCGTGGATTTTGCAAGTCACACACGTGTTCACACTCCTTGGGGGGTGTGAAATTTGTTTTCCACATCTGACCCATCCCCAAGAGGGGAGCAGTGAGCTGAAGTCACAGCTATTCCACTGACTGCTGTCTCAGGGTGGACACTACCACTAACAACGGGGCGAATGGGAGTGGACCCCAATGCCATCCGAGTCTGGTTGGGCACTGTAGTAATGTTCCTGTGGCTGAGCTGGCTCCTGGAATATATATATATATATATTTTTATATAAGTTGTTTTAAGAATATAAGAATGAATTGTGTGTGGAATCAAGGGATGAGTGTGTAAACGGAGGGGAGGCAGTAAAAGGTTGGTTGGGTAATTATTTGAATTTGTGAGTATATTGATATGTCCGCATTACCAATCTAATCCCTAACTATTAAAAAACTACGGACGGACTATCTAGTGCCCTGGATTTTAAGTAATTTGGGTGACTGGCTCTCTACTTTTTTTTTCTTTTTAAATAACGAAAATCACCAATTTCACAAAGTGAAAATCTAATCAATATAAACATTTTAGGACATCTATTTTTATTAATCTACTGTGTTCTGATGAGGAAATTGTGGATGGTTTATTAAACAATTACATCTAAAGATATTTTCGTCACAAAAATTGTTCAAACGCAATGCACTGTGGTCTATATTCGCTAATGTCAATGCACAGTATTTTTTTGCTAATACTTCTGGGAACTTTTTAGGGCTCTCGATTTTGGAATTGAAGATTCAGGCAGCATTACAAAATGGCAAACGCACTACATAGTGCACGATGTGGTAGTAATGGAATTCAAAAATAGTCTATGTTATTGCTGAGAAGTGCTTTTTATAAATTGATTGATTGGTTTATACAGAAATATTTCAAACTGGTTACAGAAATAATGACGTGCATTGATTAGAAAATAGAAAACAAACAAACAAAAATAATGTCACATTTGGTTCATTTATTTTTGTAATTATTAACTAAAGTAAGAGGAGTTTGATAATTGCTTGAAAATTAAGTTTGACTTGATTTTAATTTGATTTGAAACTAACAATTTTTTTTAACCTAAAGAGTTACCAAAATCTCCTTTTTCTAATGATTTTAGGGCAATAAGAAAACAGCTAGGACTATGACAGTTTGCAGATAGTTCTGTAGGGTTCTAGAAATGCTACTTATTGTCCTAATGTGGATAGAAGCTGAGTAATATTTCTGTTAATATATATATATATATATATATATATATATATAATATATATATATATATAATATATATATATATATATATATATATGTGTGTATTTTTATTTTGTTTTAGGAGATGTTAGTGTATTTTTTGGTAAAAAAAATAAAACCTTGATGGTTAAATAAAAGTGATTTTAAAGTCAAAAATGGGCACGTGTATAAATAAAGTTAGGCTTTACCTTATATAGAAACAGCTGTCCTATATCCCATCATTCACTTCTTTTGTGAGTTCCTTGTGTATCTTTATTTTCTTAGAACAATACTACCCAAAAACTACAATCTCCTGATGTTAGTTCAGAAATTTTGAGTCTATGATCTAAAGTTTATGTTGTTGTCAACAACCAGCCGCTGGTCAAGATCCAAGTACTATTCAGTTGAGTCTAAGGTTTATAGTTTGAGGATTTGGGTATGACTGGAGATTGTTGAATCTAAAAGCTATTTGGTACTGATCTGTTAATGACATTTTAACAAAATAAAATAATAAAACAAATAATAAACTCTTTAAATGACACTTGAAAGTGTCTTCTATGCTGAAAAAAAGGCTTAAAGTATCTTCTACTCTGTGTTTCTTCAACTTGTTCATAGAGAAAAAAAGCCACCAACATCCACGCCTGGAGATATTTCAAATTCGTCATAAAAGTCCAAAGGAAAACAAAAGCAGGATTCGGTACAGTGTTCTTGTCTTCCTTACCTCAAGCTGTGCAATTCATTAACATTTAACTGTTGTTGGAGAGAAAGGTTTTTTATAGCTTTTCCACTGTTGTGTGCTTACATAAGTCATAGTTGCCCAACAATGGCAACAATACTTCATCTTTCTGGGGAGTTGATTTCGATTCTTTGCTTAGTAAATGATCAATTCCTTAAAAGAATACACTGTTCTATGAAAGACTAGAGCCAGTGTCGGAGGATGTGTGATCTATGAACACTAGTGAGGCGGCTTTACAGAAGCTGGTGATTATCGACTGGGGAAAAAAAAAAAAAAAAAAAAAATCACAAGAAAGCTGGAATGGTGCTACGAAGAGCTCTGGCAGCCCCTAATCCTTGTTATCTACCAAGAACTACAAGATAGAAAGAAAGCCTTTAACACTGTGATTGAGGATTACAACGTGGATGTAAACATTTCCTTTAGTGCTTGATGTCTTCTGCTTTCAGTCTGCTCATAAATAAACTCCAAGAACTTAAACAAAGGCTGTCCATTCACATTTTCATACATCATAGTGGTTCTTTAATGTTTTAGCTGGAAAAGTTATATAAAAAAAAACGGTTAATTATATATTAGATGACGACAAAGAAGACCAAAGCTGTAGAGGTCAGTAAACCATGTATAAAGCAAATTCAGAAGGACGTGCAGACCGGCATAAATCTGCTAGTTATTAACTCTTCTGATTCACAATTTCTAGAATTAAAGGAATCCACAATAGTGATATGATGGAGTATACAAACGTCCAACGTTTAATCTTTCTTTTTTTTTTTTTTTTTATCACTGTATTTGATGTAGTGTTGGAGTGAGGTGAAGCTGCTAATCTCATCAGTGAATCAGCCATTCGTAAACTAATAATCTGTTTAATTTTGGTAATTATTTTCGATTTCTTGAATTTTTCTTACAACAACATGTACAAAGTTGAGCCTTGCTTTGATGAAACTGTTAATACAATAACAGAAAAGAATTGTCCTTCAAAATTAGAAGAAATGAAAAAAGATCATGAAGTACAAATCAGTGTCAAATTTTTTGAGACAAGATGGACTTGGGTGTATTCTTTTTTTTTTCAATTGTTTTAAACCTATAAACCTGGCTACAGACCAAGTGCAGTCTATATAAACCTTTTCCAAGTTCAGTACATTCAGAAAATAAAAAAACACAAAAACATCTGGATCAGCAAAATTGAGACATACTTTTACATGATTTTGTGTGTGTCACCCAACTAATAAATCCCAGCATAAACCCACAACCACAAGGTTCCCCTACCCTCCCTCTGGACACCCACTCACAGGTAGAACAGAGACTCGCCCTCCACCACTCCACCAGATGGGAACAGATGCCCCTCTCAACCTAAACCTGCCCTGATGCCCACAGAAAAACAGCTGTGGCTAGTCTGAGGCTGCCACAATTTGAAGAGCCCACAGAGGAAAAAAATAGCCACCGTAGCTGCAGAAGGACGTCCTGGATCCCAGCATTAGAACGTGAAGACAGATGTAGAGCAGAGCTCAGCTGTGGCGCGTCGTGCTGCCTTTGGATTCACCAACCAAACTTCCCATAGCACACAAACACCACATATGTACTAGAGCACCTTTACAAGAAAACCTTTATGGACCAAAGTGGGCCATCTGTAGATTCAAGGTGTGCCATTAGAGACTTGCACACCACTGTGGTAACAATAAGGCCCATTTTACTAGGAATGTCTACTTTGAAGAAAAAAAAAAAAATCAAGGAGTAATGCAATTATTCATACAAATTTAAAAATAGATGAAACTTTCAATAAATTCTAAGAGGGATTCTGTCACTTTCTGTACATTCCCTTCAAGCTGTAGTTAATGTTCATGGCTGTTAGTGCTGTTGTATTTGTTGTCTAAAAAACACTTTGCAATATATGCATACCTGGGGAACCAAAGTTAAGGTCTTTCAATCAGAGGTCAATCCCTTTACCTCTACCCCCCGTTCCCCCCAATTTGGCTGATTTGTCTGTATTGTCAGCCTGATGGCAGCAGATAAACCAAAAGTCTCTGGGGTGTGATGGGTCCTTAAGGTAGATTTGGGCTTTTTGACGCAGTTGGAACAGTGTAGTTCTTCCAGTGTAAGAAGAGAGCACCAAACAACCTTTCTAAGATGTGCTTATCACTCTCGTGACCGAAGCCCTTTCCTTAACTCCTGTCTGCAGCTGGTGAACAATTCAGTATTTTAGGAGGCTTTCTATGGAGCACCAGCAGAAAGTCATCAAGAGTCTAAATATTTTGTTCTTCTATAGAACTCAGAGGAAGTAGAGTTTCTCCTAGGCTTTTATCATCAGTTCAGAGGTGTTTGTGTTCCAGATGAATCCCCTTTCTATCCAAAGTCCGAGAAATTAGATGTGAAATACTTTCTCCACTCAGCGCACATCCATGAATATTGGAGTCTTGTTTTTCTTTTTCCTATAATCTATAATCAGATTCATTCCTTAAACTCTGTTTGGGGTGTTGGGGGCAAGTTGCTCCTTTAGGACACTCCTCATAAGTCAACTCATCCCATATAGAGATCAGCCCTACCACCATTGTATTGTCTGCAAACATCACAGTTTGACTTCTCTTTAATATTTGTTAAAAAGTCAAAAATGGGGAATCTTCTCCAGAAATGTCATCAAATGACCAATCTGTCAACTCTGATCATTTGTGTGAAGCCTGCTCAGATGAAGGCAGCGGGAGCCTGCTGCCCCCACTGCCTTCAGGTGTATATCTAAAGCTTATCTGTTATGTTTATTCATCTTTGGCTGAAAATTTAATTATTTTCTTTTCCAACGGACAAGCGCTTTCTCTCCATTCTTGTTAGAATGGAGCTAAATCACATTAGCTCCACTTTAACAATGTGAAGTATAGGCCCCATAAACTTTAATCATTGTTCTAACTAATACCCCTCACACTGATGAGCTGATACATCTTGACCCTTCAAATTCTGTTTGGAAAAAACCCCTGGAACAGCTGCTGAACGCCGTGCCACACTGTGCGCAACAACACAGGTGAAAACTTCAGGATTTAAAAGGATTAGAAAAATCCAAAGATCTTACCAGACTCTATATATGAGTGATTTCCAAGAAGCTGCAAAGCTCCCAGATCTAAAAAGGTGGCTAGTCAATATTTACTGATTCAGTGACAATAGGTTCATTGAGATGTGGAAAAGCTTATATTTAGAGCAGCTGCAGTCCAAATCAAGGACAAGGAAAGATTGGTAGAGAATGGGAGTTATTGTGCAAACTAAGCTAAAACAAGCTGCAAATGCAGAGAGGAAATGCCCAAAACAACCGGCCACTGGTTATACTTGTCTCCAGATCTAAGTTGGGCTGTTTGTGTGAACATTTGTGGTCTCTGGTTGTGAGTTTGGGTTTCTGCTCAGCCACTGACTGAAACAGACACCACTCGTCACCAGGATCACAACAAAGATGCCCTGCTTTAAGGCTTCCCCTGCACTCAGACCAGCAACCTACATGGGATGTGAACATTCTAAAAAGTAGAGATATATACACGGATATAATACAAAAACATAAAAGTGTTCTTTGGATCTCTGATGACGCCCAGCAGCAAATTTCATCAGGAAATATTATGGAGGCCATGTTTAATGAATGAAAAGGTATCTTGAGAGATACATGTAAAGAAAAAAGTATTACAGAACAAACAAGAGAAGGTAAAACCATCAACCCCAGCAGCACTGGTGTGTAGCATGACCCGAAATCTCAGTCTACTCCACCACACAAATGTGCTGCTGAAGATACTGAGGAATAAAAAAACATAAAGCCATAAGTGTTAGAGTCCAAGCCTCAGAGCTAGAGAATCTGCTACCACAGTGTTTTTGCTCTTAATGTGCTGAATGTTACAAAGCTGCAGGAACGCAGCCCACACCATTGATTTCTGATCAACAAAAGCTCTCCAGAGGGTCACCATGACGGCTCAGAAGACCAATGGCCGCTCTCTTCCACCCATGGAAGAACCATTCAGTCCCTCAGCATTGACAGAATTCATTTAATCAGACATTTGATGTTTGTTTGCGCTACTGCCTTAAGGCAGAAAATACAGACTCAATATAAGGTTAATGCCAAAGCTATTACCACCATAAATGCAGACAGAAATCAGAGCATGTCTTTTGTAATGTTGTAATTACAACTGACTTATATATAACTATTTTAATGTTTTATCCTCACATTTTTGATGTGAACAAATACAAAGAAAAAGTGGCAATTCTTACAGGTGGGACTTGGATTCAGTACAAGAAACAGAACGTTTTGGTTTTGGAGGTTTTTACATGACCTCGGTCTACAATTTTACCAGCATATACCAAAGCATACCTCCAACTATTCTTCTATAAAATACGTAGAGGTAGGACAAAATATTAACATGACAAACAATCGCGATATAACAACACACAAACAATACCCAGTCCCCTCCTTTCCTTTATCGGTTTTTAAAGTAATAATACCATTGATGTCCACCAGGGGGCAACTTCTCATGACCATGACAGTGAAGAGAGCAGAGAATACAGGCAAAGAAGAAACAACAGCGGGAGAAAATGATAGACTGTCAAGTAGCAGAGAGAAAAAAAAAGCTAAAAATATCCCAGCAAGTTTTAAATCTGGACTGAGTTTGGATTTAGTAGTAGTGTTTGTGGTGGAGGACCCAAATGCAGGAGACCAGACTTGGTGGCAGAAACATAAACATGTACTAACTCAACTTAAACAGTACAAAACCAGGAGAACAAACCAGTGAAGTGACAGAACATAGATGAGCAGATGACCTGACAAAGAAAAACTGAAAACCAGACACTTAAATACACTGAGGTTGATTAACTAAATGAAGACAGCTGTGGATGATTAACCTGAACATTGAAACTGACAGGGAAAACAGAAGATGACAAAACCTAAGCACTAAATCATGACAGTATTAACCTGAATGTGGTGAGACTGACAGGGAAAACAGAACATGACAAAACCAAAGCACTGAATCATGACAAGTAGATGAAGCAAAGCTGGATAAAAACTATACAATATGCAAACGTACGCTACACAGGCAGCTCTAAAAACACGAACAGCCACCTCCTTTGGCACCACCCAGAACTAACAGTAAAGAGAATACTTTACATCCCAAATGTTTGTATTAAGGAAAGAAATTCTTTTATTTTTTGTCCCTGTAGGATAGTTCTGTTTACATTGATTTTGCCCCAAGAGTTTTATTATATTACACTAATTGGCACTGTACTGTGATCAGCTGGCATGGTGACTATCCCATCTTCACCTAATAGTTGCTGGGACAGACACCAGCTGCCCCTGAGCCCGAAAGGTACCAGCAGTCATGCTACAAAATAAAGTTGAATTAATAAGAAGATTTTGTTTAAAGTAATTAGGGATGTCCCGAATCAATCCCATGAATAATCATAACGTGGTTGCTGACTATCGGTATCAGAGTTTTTCCCCTGATCAATATCGGATATTTCATTTATTCTTATTATGATCAGCGCTGTATTTCAATCTAATTATTCCAGATACATTTTCCACTAGATGTCAACATGTCATGAACAGATAACAAAATGTTGTTGCCGTAAAACGCAGCAGAATTTGGCAGCAGTTTAAACCGGAGGTTAACATATACAAACATAACAAGCTAGCGATGTGGTCACAGATTCAAACTTCCGGGATCAATAACGCTTTAAACTGACAGCAGGTGTCTCTGTTGGTTTGTCCTGACACAAACAACAACCTCTAAGCTCTTCGTGCTGCTGACAGACAGACGGCTGCGGCGCAGCTGCTAACTGGGCTAAGCTAAGTGCTAGCTGCGTGATTTAACTCTTTAGGACCCGAGGTGTTCTTTGGTATGCCCGTTTTATTTATCTGACAGAGAAATAAAAGTTAAAATTAAAATGACTTCTGGGGTAATAAAACTGAAAAAGTGATATGTCTTAAGTGCTTAAATAACAAATCACATAATCTAAAGAGTAACAAACAAAAAAAACTTGATCGTGACATCCCTTAAAGTAATAGTGATATACCATAGATTATCAAAGAAATATTTTGAGTATTACAATGGTTTCCGTATCGTGATAATATCGATATTGTGAGCGTGTTGGGAGTTACTCTGAGATTTTCAGCGCTAAAGACAAGTGAATAAAGCTTGAATGATCCTTTTAAGAATAGTGTCTCTGATAGCATAAAATCTTTTTTACATCCACAAAAGTTTGTTTGTTGCGGTGCAGGACCCAAGGCGAGATTAACTAAAATTAACTAAAACTAATAAATAAACTTAAAGGGCAACAAAGTCAAGAAACTACAAAAAATGACGATACAGACACTTATATACGCTGAAGATGAAGACAGCTGGGGGTAATAAGGAGAAAAAAAATCAGATGAGACTACAATGGGGGAAGCACACAAAACAAGACAAAAACTAAGGAAATAAAAAACAACAGGATCCAATCGTCAGTTACAACTTTTATTCTCTTAGTATCAATAATTCATTAAATCAAATTGAACCATTAATCAAATTAAATTGTGAAATAAAACCAAAATATTCCATATTTCAGTCTTATGAAACCTGAGAGCAGAAGTGTCTTAACCAGGTTTATGACAGAAACTGATTACTTGAGCACAAGAATAAATGAATATGGAGCTGGATATTTTAACCATCTTTTATCAGTATTCTTTTGGTTTCACATTTAATAAACTGTTAACTTTGTTAAAAGCCGCACATCTGTACTCTAAAAGGGCAGAGAAGAAAGGCTACATTTAAATGAAAACTTGTGACAGAAAACTCAAAGGTTGATTCTGAAAAGCTCTGTCAGATTTACCACCACATGGCGTAAGATGTTTTCCCATGAATCAACACTAACAGTCAAGACTAAGACATCCGATTGGGCTGGATTAAGTAGAATGTAAGCTGCTGTTAAAATACCAAAAATAAAGACGCTGACCCTTTGTCCGAGCCCATGGCTCAAACTCCCCAAAACACAAGAAGCTTGGTTTTTCATTGAGCTGCGCTGTAAATGCAAACCAATCTGCTTGGATCTCAAGGTGATGTAATGCGGAGAGAGAGCGGCCATATGCTCTCCAATTTCACCAACAGAGAATCAACAGCTTGGGGGCGAGGCAGCATGCCAGAGAGCCCGCCTGCTCAGGAATCTATACGTGCTCCGCGGACGCGCCGTTGGTACCAAACGCAACAGCAACGAAGCAGGAGTGAGAACAATATCTAAACTGCCACACCTGGGACGTGGCTGTCTAAGACTGCTGCACTCTCCATCAAGGTCAACAACAAAAGACTGGGGACAAATAATAATAAAAAAAAAACTACAGTTACATAATACAAACGCCAGCAGTTTGCTTCCACAGACTGGAAAATAAAACAAAACAAAAACAAGCCTTATCAGGAATGACAATAAGAGTTTAAAGAGAGATGTAATCCAGTTCAAGTATTTTATCTGTCTCCATGGAATATGAAAGGGATCCACCAATCAGCAAACCGATTCCTCGCTTGTCCTTTAATTTCTGAAAATGTTTGGTCAAACGACTAAACGTCTTTTAAGTTTTGAAACTAACAGAAGGAAAATTACAGTTTGAACTTAGAGGCATACAAGTGCCACTTTGTTCAGTAAAAGTGTACATTTCTGAAAATATCTAAACAACCACTCTCAGCAGATAAAATCATATGAATGATTGTTTTATAGTAGCTCGGGTTTTTAAAGAAATAGCTGTAAACCCAACTGACCGTCCAGTTGTATGGGTGTAAAAATGGAGAGTTAACGTTTTCATAGTAACAGGATCTGGGAACCGGTTCATCAAAACAGAATTCTCAAAACAAATTTTTTTTTTTTAATTACTGACTGTACTGTAAAATATTATTTTGTAAAGACTTAAAGAGTCACTCCAATGAAAATAGTGCTTTTAGCATGTTTTTTTTGCATTTTTCTAATTGAACAGGTATAAAGAAAATTAGGATTAAAACTGCATTTTTGAGTATTTCTTCATTCAGGTTATTCTAAATCAGGAGCAGATAAAAAAAATACCATTTAAAAAAAAGATTATAGTTGTAACATAGAAGCTACAGTCTGTCACAAGCTCTCTGCTCCGCTCCATCCACTTGTAGACGACTACGTCCATGTATGTGTTTTTTATCGTCATTTAAACTGAAATCTGGCACAAAACTGTCCGGCTGGACAGATCCAATATTGCCCTTCATTTTTGTTGCACCAGTAATGTTAGGGTCGGGTTGCGAGGGGCAGTAAGTATAAAGATGGACAAAGCGCCTGTGACGTCACCCATAGAAAAGGCATCACCTCTGGTTTCAACGAAATGAAGTCAATTCATTTTTACGCAATATGGACGTCTCCATGTTGGAACCAGACGACGTTAGTGAGCAGTGATTGATCTGAGTCAACATTTCTATGGGAAGCACTCTCGCTAATAAGAAGTGAGCTTGTTGGAAAGCCTCACCCCTTCCACTGAACGTGGGCTCGGTAGAATTTGTCAAACATTTGGAACATTATAGGTGAGGGCCAGCGACTTCTGTACTCTATGGAATTTTGGCTTTCGGGGACCATCGGGTACTTCCTGTTTGGAACACGAGGGGGAGGGGATACTGTGTCTAGTTTTCCATAGCCTGTGTGTGGCTGCAAGCTAGCAGGACAGATGGATAAATAGGAAGTGGAGGTGGGCTTTCCCTGTTCCAACGATTCCACCCACTAATTGGAGATAAATTTCTGATTCAGCTCTGCAGAAACTTTGTCGTTATATATATATATATATATATATATATATATATATATATATATATATATATATATATATGGCTACAAATGGCATTATAATTAAAAGACCACTGAGAACAATTTTACAATAGATCAAAAGTTGATCAGAGTAGGACTTTCACAACTATAGGAACAGATACATTGTCACATCTTTCACATTATGAAGCTTTGTTCATAACTCCAATGAATGCTTTTCATGATCTTTTTCAGAAGACTTAGAGCTTCTGCTCTGTAGGTGATTGATGGCAACATCCCCAACCCTTCAACATGATGAGCAGCATGTAAAGTAGTATGATAGTATGGTAGTAATTTTCTTTTAGTTCAGATTCTTCCTTAAAGGGTCCATGATTTCTTCAGCCTTTCAGATTAAACTTTATATATATATATATATATACATTGTATATATGATCATATATTACATTGGGGACACTAAAAAACAAATTATTTATGATTTTTGTGTCCCGTTTTAATACCCGGAAATAAAACTACTCGATTTCTGAGCCTCAGCCTTTCGCTCCTTGTCGGTCCCACCCATTTCACGACTTCATCCTTGAGCTTGCCATCTCAGTGTGAGCAAACTTTGTAAACAAAACCACGTGACTAAAGATGATGCGCTGCGGTCTGAAAAATCTTGTCAGAACGTTTCAAATAGCAAACTTTTCATTTTGCTGATGGATTTTGAGCGTCTGTATGAAGGCCAGATTCAACACGGTTTGGCACCGCGGAGGAATCCTGCATGACGGTTACTGGAGCCGCTACAGGTACCCACACTAAAAGACGCAGCGGTAGAAACAATGTGGATCACGTTAAAAGTTGTTTTCTTGAGCATGAATTAATCCGAGTTTCCGTGTCTCATCGTTGTGGTTTTATGGTTTGTTTTTAAGAGAATTCTGTTGAAACTACAACAGAGCTTTCACGGCAGCAGTCCGCGCGCGCTGCGCAGGAGACATTTAATCCTCTACATTTGTCCACGGCTCACCAATCACCTAATTTCTACCGTGTTTACTTCACGGGACTGTCAGGTATGCTGGCTGTTTTGGTTCAGTTGTTCCGCTCTCGTTTGTTTCATATTCAGACTGAGGAATCTCAGAGCGAACCAAATTTTGGTCTGATTGGAAACGAAGCGAGACTACATTGAAAAATGGGTCCGGGAGCGGTTCCTGGTATAGGAAGGTAGTTATCTCCTGCCACATCTCCATGGAGAAGATGGAGGTGTGTTTGTTGTAGTCTGGGGGCGCTTGCAGCTCCCTTCCTGGAGGGAGCTGTAGGCAACGATCTTACGTCAGCACGTTTCCAACCGCTCGTTTTCGTGGGTATGGGAAGGGCTGCTGCAGACTGCAGGTTTTGCGAGGATTACTCTTAAATGCATCAACAGATTAAAATGCCGCTTTGGGGTTCTTTATAGTGAGAAATGAACAGTAAAATGCATTTAAAACCTCAAAAAGTAGAATTTTCAAGGTACGGCCCCTTTAAAAGTCTTTGGATTTCTGCGAAAAATGTCCTCACGTATCTACAGAAGGAGCAAGGATGGAGACGATCACAAGTATTTTGACAGTTTTTGTGAGAGAATTTGTGAAAGTTGGAGTTTGATCTGGAATTTCTTCATTCTGACAGTAATTGCAGAACCAACAGAACCTTTGACCTCCAGCTTTGAATGGAGACAAGTCTTACGATTTATCACTGTGAAAAGATGTGTAACAACAAGAACTCTTCACAGAGGAGGGGAGGCATGAGAGCTTTCTGTTGGTTGTGCGAAGTCCAGGAGGTGATTGGAGAACGAGGAAAGCAGCTGACAGGCCTTCTGCCCGACAGCCGGCTCTCTCTGAGGGGGTCACGGGAACCAGAGGTCCTTCCACCTGGAAGAGCAGCCCAAGCTGTGTCCATACGCTCGCCTGCAGGCCCACTGATGGCATCCAACTCAGCAGCAAAGACCCTTATTGAGAGCTTCAAACATGCATGTATGAAGATGAAGCATGTTTTCCTTTGCAGGACACATTTGGGAGGGTTCCCTAAACTGATCACATTCTGCTTTCTTCAGGTATATCAGCAAAGACAATGTTTCCGAAACAAAACTGTGTTTGTTCTTGGTCTTGTTTATAATTCAAAAGAGAGAAAAACAACAATCCAGAGAACTACAATGATGGTTCCACAGCAACAAAAAAGCCCCGAATGTTCTTCATTTCTGTGTGAAATCAAAGCGAACGCGTCTCTTTGTTGCGCTCCGGATGCTTTTCTGCAGCTCGCTGCTGTGAAGTTCACCCAGCTGGACGGGGAGGCGGACAGGATGCTGTCCGTTTGGAGATGAAAACCACTTTTCACATTTGAGGATTTCTTTTCTGTGGGTACTTCTATGCAGCGTGGCCCAATGCTTTTGTTATGTCTGCATGGCAGAAGAAGAAACCTGGTGGACTGCGCGTTCTCAGGCTGTTGGTGAAAACACCAAAGCAGTCGTTGTTGTTGTGGTTCTCGAAGCTTATGTTTATTAAAATAAGTCAGTTTGTTAGGCATTACTGCAGCATTGGAGCCAAACTTCTCAGATAAAAACTCAAACATTATTTTAGGAGGATTTTCTTTTGAATAAAAAAAGGAAAAACTAGGAAATACTGTTTAAGAACATTATACTTTTGGTACCAGCTAAATAAGAGCACAAAGTTATTTGTTAAAAAAATAAATAAAAACAGATTTAAGGAGATAAACTGCTTAGATTCAATAAACCATAAATATGTGAGCTGAGTACTTAGTTTTTACTTGGGATGGGTACAGAACCGAAACTCTGAGCCATGTTACTGCAAGTATCAGTATACAGTTGCATTGCTTAATGTTGTGATCATTAAATAAAACAAATTCTACCATTTTATTACAATGAGAGAGAAAAAAACTGTTCAGGAAGAGGTTTTTTCTACATCATACTCAAAAAGTGAAAAATTGTTCTGGTACAATCTTAAAATATATTGTGACGAGTAACGTATCGCAAAGCATGTATCGGGATATTTATTGGATTGCCAATACACACCCTTAGTGGAAGCGTGATGCTTTGATGGTCTTCAGGAAAAGACAAATCGTATTCTAGTTTAGTTATTAATCTGAAGCACTTGTTTCAATAATCCAGATCACAATTGGACCAACAAATAATTAGTTACATTGAGAATCCTTCTCCATTGCAGCCTATAAAGTGACGTCATTCCTGAGTTTCATTTATTATGATTATTAATATTATTTTTGCATTGTTTGATAATATTTAATAATATACATATAGGTCCATATTTTTACAATCAGATTTTTTAGAAAAGTTTGAATAAAACTTTAGTCATGGAAATAAAACACGATTCAAAAACTTCTGTTGATTGAAAAAGTATAAGAAAACATGGGGAGTTCTCTTTACATCTAATGCTTCATATTCGTCTAAACAAGACATGTACATTCTAGAATATTCCAAATGAAATTTTAGGGTTTGCTGTTGTCCAATCATAGCTGAGGCAGGAGCTCATTTATGTGACGGGGAAAGGAAAGGGAAATGATTTCTGTGTCTTTTACTGGAAGATTACTAAATTTTCCAAGAGAACATGAACAGGAAGCAGCAGGAAGATGATGGATGCATCGTGAAAATAAATAAATAAATCAGGCAGATAAAAGAAAAAAAGGAATAATACATTACTCCAAGCAAAATCTAAAAAGGTTTTCAATTAGTAACGTAGTTGTTTTCTTGTCGTTTTCAGAAAGAAATGGTTGAGTTTTAATAGTAATAATAATAATAATGGTAATAATAATAGTAATAATGATCTATTCAGAAGAGACGAAACAGTCAGTGGATGAGATGCAGAGCAATGAAGTGATCATAACCCCTCATGATGAAATCTGATCAGGACATAGTATGCTAAAGGGGGTGTGGTTTCATTACACAGATTGTTTTCTGACGGTGTGTGAAGCCCCGCCCTCAGGAAGAATATAAATATTTTCCATCAGCTAATTGTCTTCGTTTGTGTGATACTGATCAACATAATTGTGAATCACTGCTTGTTTTTTTTGTGGTTTGTTTTTCTTTTTTAAAGGGGGAAATCACTGAAAACCCTCTGCGGTGCAGTTTTCTAACCAAACTGGCTTCACTCGTTTCCTTTGTGCTGAATTTTCTGCGCCAGACGCCGTCAGACAGAAAAAAAAATGTATTGTTAACATTTTGATGGCTCAGCATTTTCCAAGCAGCAGGGGAGCGAGTATGGGGGGGATGCTCCTGGTCCCTGAGGTGCAGGTGTCCTCGTCTTTCACCTGTGATGAGGATGATGCTGTGAGGACTGACAGGTGAGGCTGCGTCAGACCAGACGACCTGAATGCCAATGCTGTCCTCTCCTCTGATCTGAGCTGACACCGGGCGCACAGCGTGAGCCTCCACGGGCAGCGTAAATGTTTACGTCCCTGTCTGCTCTGAGGAACTCTGAGGACTCGAAAGCCATGATGTTTGTTTTTAGACCCACACATCTGCAAGCGGCCTTTCTCTTAGAAACCCTTTGACTTCCAGGCTGAAGCGCATGTAGAGACTAAATCAACTGAAGACATGCAAATTCACCAAATAGTCACTATTGACTTGTTAAACTGATTAAAACACTTCAGGATTACAAAAAAAAAATGTCTTGACTTCATAATTGTGCACCAACAGGTGTGTTTGTGTGGTTTCACTGAGCATGTGCAAACAACTGACACCTTTTTGAGGTCCTATGCTGCAAAGTTAGCAACAAAGCTAAAAAAAAAATGTAAACCAGACCCCAATGCAAACATTTGGTTTATTGGTCTTTACAAAGCTCACCGCCCTCTGCAATGTCATCCGGCCACTTCCAATCAAAAGCTAATACGCAAAAACGCATCTAAATGTGCATTTCGGCCGTCGGCGTTCAAAACTCTCGTTCACGTGTGTATTAACTACACAAAATTTTACATCCCTTTTCAGGCTCTACGTACAAAAAGTGTAGCCATTGAACATGCATTGCAAGTTAGACCAGGAAGTACTTTGGTATAGTGACATTTGGATGGCAGTTTTTTTTTTTTTTTTTTTTTTTTAAATTTACGAATGTTGATCATGGTGAAGAAATTAAAAATCACGGTTCAGGCCTGAACTATAATGACATCAAATTTTTCATATATCGAAATGCAACTGTGTCAGAAAAGAGCTTGGAGCAAGAATCACGAGATTTTCACTGCTTTGATATTTCGCACAAGCCTTTTCTAACTGTAGGTGGCGGACATGTGCTGGTAAACAGTAGAAAAAGAAGAAGAAGAAGCCCCTTCCTACTAGCCTAGTTTCAACATACAAGAATGTGTGTTTAGTGTTTTATTGAACGCATTACGTGCCCAGTTTCAACGCAGCTTTACAGCTAGATACAATGAAATATTGCGATACTTGTATCGATTTAAAATACTGCCAAGGATGTATTTATATATTAATTATTTAAAATCAAACATGTCGTTCAGTCGTAGGCTACTTTTGATTTCTACTTAAATATTTCCTAAATTACCAAAAGAAAAGCACCATGAATTTGTGGGTAAAAGCAACTTGTTAGATACAGTTGCAGTGCTTAATGTTCTGATCATTAAATTACTTTTCTTTTACAGTTTTATTTTTGTGAAAAACGTATTAATATTAAAATATTTCACAAGTTATAATAAAAAAGGAAAATATTTTCTGGTTCTGTATTAAAATAGAGATACATGTAGGTATCATGATATGTATTGTTTATCTGAACTCTTGCCACTACACCTCCAGTTTACACCCATGACTAGACTTTTTAGATAAATACAAAACGTAAAAACTAGGATGTAAACTAACTATTGTAATCCTCAAATCTTAGATATTTAAATGAACTAATTTTACATCTCTGTTCCAGCACAGATTATACAATGGCAATTAATTGAGAAACAGTTTTTTTTATTATAATTATTTTAATAATAGTAATGCTTGTATTATCTTTGTTGGGCACTGTGTTGCTATAGAAACAAACTCGACCTTAATGAATTATCTGAACCTGAAGTTAGGTTCTCTGAGTGTTGATTTGAAGCAGCAGTTTCAAAAAACCAGGTCAGGAGATTAAAGTCAATGCATCCCCATTCTCTACACATGGTTTCCCCCCCTTCACTCTGGATTTTACAAACTGAAAAAATGACAACATTGCCAAAAAAACAGGCAGCATGGGCTGGAGCTTATCCACAGCGCAAATCAGCAGTTTAAGCTCAGTGGAGGTTATGTAATATTGTTTGAGATTTGATGCTGCGGCTGCAGGAAGGACTGCTCCTCATGCATGATGTCATGTTGTGTTCCTCGTTCCTGCAGCGCTAGCAGCAGGGAGGCATTCATGCTGTCCTCCTGCATGCACGCAGCAGCCGCCGCGCGCGCGCTTTTGCACCAAACCTTTTGTTCCCCTCTTTAATTTTTTGCCGTGAAAAAAACTGTAAACACAACGATAAATTACCCCCCCAACAGAGACAGACTGAATCTTCAACAGTCTTTGCGACCGTACTCCGCTCGAGCATGCGCACTTGAAGGATTATCGATTAATATTAACTTGCCTTTTTTTTTTTTTTTTTTTTTGAATGGAGACTTCAAAGGCTGCGCAAAGTGCCGCTGCTGGCAGTGACATCACACTATGGCGGTTAGAACCCACAAACCCGGACAGGTGACGCACACCTGTGCCCGGAAAGATGTGTTTGCCTATTTAAAACATAAATAAGCCTGGAAAATTATGACGTTATCCGACATTATCTTCTTCCGCGAGGAAAAAAAAGAGAACAATATTCAAATAAAACAAAAAAGAGCAATGTGTTCTTCTTCGTAATTTTACACAATGCTACTGCGCTCAGACACTACAACCACCATCAAGCTAGCGGAAAAAAACAAACCTGCAAAAATATCCTTTCAAAGTAAAATATTTTAAACAACAGAGCCTGTCGCCTTCCCTGTACATTATTTACTAATTATTATTGTAAAGCCTCATAAGACGTTGAACATATTCACTGCACATCCCGCATGAACCCGCACCTGGAGCGTATGACCGATAAATTAGCTCACTTCCGGTCCATTTGTGCTGAGTTTCGGTGGACTTGCGCAGCTCAGCGCCTCCTCCTCTTTCTCAGAGACAATGAATGAAGCCAGTTTCAGGTTCGGACACAAATACCAGGCGAGCGGCATCACCTCAGCACGTTTGCAAAGGAAAAGACACACGTAAGCGGCCGACCTGTCAGCTCTGCTTTTCTGCAAATCCAGTGTTTTACCTCACCCTTAGCAGCGACAGGAGCAACGCGTTAATGACCTCAACCCCTCAACAACAACCACGTAAAAGACTGCCGTGAAATGTACACCCGATATCCCCCGTCCTGACGTCCGAGCCCACATTACCTGCAGGATGCTGAAGTTCACTTCTCTGCGCTGCGGCCACGGCCACTCCGCTGCATCAAGTCACAGCAAGTTTACCAAACCGGAAGACCCCTTGCACTACCTTCAAAGTAAAAGCCCCATAAAATGTCACATTTTATTCTTTACGGACCTTTATGCTGTAGCTTCAACATCAGTAAAGCTTTGTAGCCAAAATAAACGTCTGAGTCGTTCAAAGTAAATCGAATTATTCAACAAGAAACACGTTAATGCGTAATCGTGCTTTCCTTTAAAACCGGAAATGAAACATTGACATTTTAACGAGCTTTACAGCACTTGATTACGGTTGAGCTAAGATATTGAAACACCGTGTTGTTGGGTGATCTATGATTCCCGATACGTTTTCATCGGGGAGGCTGACAGTCGAATGAAGTGTGACCACTTCTCAATGGTGCCAGCCACTAGATGGCGTAGTAGCATGAGCTGGAGACTCTAAGCTCAGAAAACATCATTTTAAGATGGACAAGAGCAATAAATGACGAGGCTAATTAAACTGGCAATATCGGAAAACAACAAAATAAATGTTTTCTTGAAAACACAAAACAATTAAACTGGCAATATGGCAATTTGGGAAAACAACAAATGTTTTCTTGAAAACATATATCTAGACTCAAGTAAATGGGGAAAAAAAACTGTTCAGTTAAAAATCTTTTTCTTAGAACACGCCAATTAACATTTCAAAAAGTTAGACAAGATATAAAAGAAATGACCTACAACATTTATGGTTCATCAGAGGTTAAATCATATGAAATCCATAGATAACACAATCTCCATTCAGTGAAATTATTATTTAGTTTCACTTTGAAATATTGTAATTACTTTTCTTAATGTAAGAAGTTATACTTTACAAAAAAAAAAAAAAAAAGTTCCACCTTTGCTCAATAGGAACCAGGAGTTGTTAGGGTTATTGCATAAGCATTACATTTAGTCTAAATGTGACAACACTTGATGTTATTTTAAACTGAATAAAATTATATTTTTTTAAAATAAAAAAGATTATAAAGAAATGCAAAATCATTATTTTGGCAGAAATTTCATTACTTCTAAATTTATAACAGAAAGATAAATACTTTATTTTAGTTTAGCTCAGTTTTTCTTACGTTCTTCTTTTATCTTGTTCAATAAGTTACAAAATAAATCGCAAAATATTCGATAAATGAGTCACATTGGTATTTTTATTTTTAATATGGAAACGTTTTATTTCAAACAACTAAGGAATTACATACATTTCCTAAATTTGTTGGGAATTGTGAGAAATCAAGTCATAAAATAATTTAAAAAAACTGTAAAGCCATCTGTCTTCAGTGTTATGTGATATATTATGTAATTCTTCTTTTTTATGTAAGACTATTATTTCATTGCATTTTAGCACTGATTGATAAAACATTTTTTCAGTAAAATTAACAAACTTTTCTTTGTGACTTTTTGTATGTATCAAAATGAATCTGAGAAATATTTTTCTGTAAAACATTAGGAGTGGGGGACATATTGATGTACTATCTCATTAATTTAATTGTGTCAGCTCTTCCCTTCACAGGTTTAAGGAAACCACATAGTTCTGTTGCATGAAAGCCTCCTCTGCCTCCTAAGTTTTGTTGGGCCTCTGGTTGCCTGGTGCGCTGAGCCTCATGGAGGACAGGTGTGGTCGCTCTTGGCAGCTCTGAGGAGGCCATACTCCTGGGAAATGCTGAATATAGTAAGCTACATCAGACAGGGCCGTCCCCCAGTAAAGTGTGATCCCATAACTGGCTTTAGGATTTCAGTCAGACTCAGAAGTTGCCCCTTCCTGCTCACAGTGACATGTGGAGAGCAAAAATTGCGTTTATTTAACACCACGTATACATAATCTAATCTAAAACTGTAGGCCACTTTTGAGTAGATGTTGGAACCCATGTTCATGTGCAACCATCATCCATAATTAAAGAAAACATTGAACAATGGACGACCCTCCGAGGAAAGAGGAGGACTTTTGAATTGAACGAAGGCCTCCCTCGATTCCTTTAAGGTCAAAGTTCATGACTGAACAGTCAGAGATATTTGAATGAAAAAATGTGGTCCTTGAGGGTCAATTTATGGAATTTTTAAACCAAGCATTCCATTATAACTTCAATCTGTTTTAAATTTTGAAATTAGGCTCCTCCCCTTTCATTTTTAAAGGCAAAACCCTGAAGTATATGAAAGTTCATACTGTATTATAGAGTTTGCAAGTGTCCCATTCTGGAGTTTATAATTGAAAAACTATAGAAAACAAATAATCAAAATTAGGTTTGAGTTCATTACATAAAAATTGTTTAAAAAATAAAACAGACACATTGAGGTTGCGCAATCAGACCCCACCTTTGGAATATTTCACCTGAGAGGTCCTGTGTGAAGGACAACAGCACACCCTGCAGGACAGAACTGTGAACTACAAGCACTGAAGAGAATCATTACTTTATTTTCATAAAGGGTGATTTTGAACAAGCACTTTGGTAAATGTTGTAGAAAGGGCGACGGTCCCCTTGCAGCAATAATATAAGGGCGTTATTACATGAACTCAGACTAAAGTACAAGAAGGCACACTTCTCTGATTAAAAGAAACACACTAAAAGATCATTTGGTGAAAGATTGTAGTGCTTTTCGTCATCAGAGTGAGAGCTCGTGAAAGCTGGAATGTGTTTCCCAGGAATTTGAACTCCCGCTGGACAAAACATTTTTCTTTGACAAAATTGCTGAACGCCCGACCCCGCCTCTCAGCTGAAGTCTCTGTCAGGCAGAACTAGCGGCGCCACCAGAGTCCACAGGTACAGAGCCAGCCCGATCCAGCTGGAGCTGATCTTCACCCAGACGGCCGGCATGGAGGTCTGCATGGACTCGTAGTCCGTGTTGGGCCTGTCAGGTCAGACAAAGGTTTTCAGGAGGCTCTGCTTTTTTGGGAGGAGGAGTCTGTGACGAGATGAGATACTCACATGTACCAGTTGGTGAGGGTCATCATGATGTAGAGCGAGGCCAGGAAGAGGCTGAAGTGGAAGAAGGAGTAGCTGTAGGTCACTCCCTGCTCCTCGTTGTCCACGGCACGCCGGACGCCCCCCTCCTCTGGGGAGTCATCCACATCCACGGTCAGACCCTGCCCCTCCTCTGTCTGCATCAGCCGGTTGACCTGAGCGTTGTTGGAGGAGCGGATGCTGTGGAGAGCTCGGCGTCAAGACTCGTCTGTACGATAACACCTGCAGCTTCTACCGCAGCGCCGTACCTGGCGTAGAGAGTGCAGAACAAGAAGATGATCAAGCCCACGATGCCCTGAGCGTCCCACCACTGCACATTCCCCGGGGCCTCGGTGGGAGCGGGTCCTGGTGGGGGGGTGGCTCCAGGATTCTGGACCAGACTCAGCAGACTGGGGTTACACCGCTTATCTGAGGGGGGAGAACACATCAGACCCCCACAACCCCTCAGGAGGACGGTCTAGTTTTAGCTGCTGGACTCACTGGGGTTGTTGGTCATGGCTGACCAGGTGACGTACATGGTGTAGAGGGAGATGAGGGAGGCCTGCAGCAGACCGGATGTGGGCTGAGCCTCCTGTGGAAACACATTCAGTCAACACAACAAAGGAGCTGACCAAATATGTATATATTTTTTTCACAGCTTTATTTTATTTTGGAAGTTTTTACACCACCTCACCTGAACCTTCGGCAGGATGGACACGACGGACGCGGCGATGCAGAACAGAAGGTTGAGGCTGATGAAGACCTTGTGCTCGGTGCAGTCGTCGGACTGAGTGTAGAAGACGTAGAAAGAACGACGGCGGTGAAGGCCAAGGCGTAGTGGATGACGGTGAAGGACAGCAGAGCTGAGAGGAAACAGACGAGAACATCAGGAGACGCTTCTAGCAGTGATGCATTTAGGGTCCCCATGGAAGTACAGACAAACTGTATCTGCTAGACTTTACTGCAGAAAAGCTAATATAATAATTAATATTTGATTTTTATCGTTTTTGTGCATTTATCTGCTGCACCCATTATTTCTAGATGAGACACAGATGCTTGGACAGTTGTTACCATACGTCTGATGGAAAAAAAATGTAAACACTCTTTCAGGTTTGTTCCCTACAGTACTAGTGCAAGTCTCTGAGCTTTTACCAGCAAACCAGCATTTCTGGTTTCCACTCTCGGCCCTCTCCAGCCAAGATTGATTCCAGGAATGAGCAAAGTCAATCAGCAGGATGAGCTGGATGATGATGAAGACGAAGGAACCCACCACGCCAAAGTAGTACCACACTGTATAAAGAACAGACATGTTTAAGGATAAAAATCTTATTCCTTTCTGATATGAAAAAAAAGTCAACAATATGAATTTCCAGAGCAATATGCTCCATGAGCCGATCATACCTATGTTAAAGGTTCCATCTGGGATGTAGAATGCTCCCACAGTGATGCCAACAAGCATCAGAAACTTGAAGAACCAGAACCTAAAGACAAAGATGTTCTTCACTTTAGACAACATTCCTGCAGTGCCTCTGAGTGGCCACCAGAGGTCAGCGCGGCCTCACACATTCTCACCCGTTCTGGATTGCAGCTCGGGGGTCCTTGCTGGTGCGCACTCGGATCATGATGATGGAAAACAGGAAGAAGAAGCAGGCCATGGCGAAGCACATGCGGTACACAGACTTGTAGCCCACGATGACATCACAGTTCACCTTGTTCTCTAAGCCAGGTATGCTGGACCCGCCCACACAGAAGCCAGGAATCTGACAGCAAAAGGCCAGAGTTTAGGAACAAGAACATGTCTCAAAGAGACTCTGCAGAGCTGGAGAACCTTCTTCAGGTGTTCCTCCATGCCTGGAAGGATCATAATGATGGACACCAGCGTCCCGAGCAGCAGCAGGAAGGAGAAGGCCAGCCGGCTGACCGTGGAGTTGTAGGTGGAAGGGCAACATGATGACAGCAGGCAGGAGGCCGAGCCGCACAAACAGGATGCCTGGTGGACAGGAGAGGAGGGAAGGGGTTGTGATGAGGTCGGAACAGGTTAATAGTTAGGGGGAGGGGGTCAGGCTGTTCTGACAAGATAAATGTGTGTCTTCATTCTGAGGCAAACTACTGTTTACAGAAGTCTATCACCCTTCCTGTACAGTCCAAATGCAGGGCATCCTTCTCTAAACATGCACACAGACTGGACATGGAGATGTAAGCAAAGGATTCTGGTCTTTAGAGTTCAAGCTGCTCCTGACAACAAGCAACCCTTCCTAAAAAAGCTCTAGAAACCCCTTAAACAAGCCAGACCAGAAGTGAAAATAAAGTTCAGCAGACTTCAGAACACACAACAGGGATTACCTCTGCACAGAACCAGCAGATTCTGGAGAAAACCACAATCTGAATTCAGACTGCAATCAAACCTGATCATTCCTACAGTCATTCCAACCTCAGGTTTATAAAAATCTAAATGATACAAAATGGTTTTTAAAACTGTCTTTTTGGGAGTCAAACTTTCTTGCTTTAAAATACTCCTGGAGAATGTGTCCTGTATTTCCATACTGATTCCTGCCCTTAAGCCAACTTCAAGGAGCATGGATGATAGCATGTTCAAAGAAGCATCGATGGAAGAACCCAAGCCTGGAAGACTGAGAGCTCAAATCCACAGTTGTGTCACACTAAAGACTCTTTGAAATGTGACCCAAGCCCCTCCTGTATTGACAATCAGCATTAAGAGGTAAAAATCCATCAAATGGTCCCTTATGGTGGCAACCATCCCTTCTCCAGTGGATGGGTCAACAATGGAGAACAAATCAGGATTTTAACTTTAAGAGTGTAAAAGACAAATAAAATATGTTTAGCAGAGAATTCTATGCCTCTTGTGACAGCCTTTACATCAATAAGCTCTAGCACTATTAATCCATACTATCAATTTATGCTAATTAATTTTAAATATCATAAATAGTTAATTACTGCGGGATAATTATAAAAATGGAAGGCAGGACGTTTTTTTTCTTTTTAATTTATTTTTTAAAATATAACATTTTTATTTAGTTTTGATTCAAAAACTGGTGATGGTTTTCACGGCTTCAAAGAAATGTTTTTCCCCCTTTTATGATTTTATGAAGGGGGCGGGTCCAGACGGAAGGCGGAAGCTGCGCTTTTCTCCAGACCGGAAACTGTGTTTTTGTTCATATTTGTCACCAAATCCAGAAAATACAAACGCTAACAATAAAAAATAAATTTTGTTTCAGTGAATACTAAAAACCTTTACTATAATATAAGGTCAAAATATGATTTAGGGACTTTGTTGACTGCTGTCTGAGATACGCTTTTTTTTTAATTTTCACTGTAATCCGTCACAACAGCCAACAAATAACGAAAACGCCACTTAAGCTGAGTTAGTAAAGAAAAAAAAATTTAAACCACTCACGGAAGAAAACTTAAACGGCTGGAATTTGAGTTTCTTTTTCGGTGCGTCAATAACAATTACATAAATTTCCTGTCGAGTGAGAAAATCATAAACTTTGTCTCAGGCGTCAACACGAAGAAAACAAACAGTCTTTATTGTGATTTTTACCATGTTCGACTTTCCGGGTGTGTACTTACGCAACTGGCGAGAGACCCGAGCGCCAAACACGCACCCATGATGCTTCTAAATACAAATCTGTCGAAAATCCTCCAAACGCAAAAAAGTTCAGGGATAAACGGAAATGAACTACAACCCAGATGATAGCCGGATGTCCAGCCGTTAATTTCAAAGTAAAAGCACATCTGCTTGACAAGCTGGGAAGCTGCACGTTAAAATGAATCATTAAAGAGCTTAAATCAGACAAGTAAGAAAAAAAAAAAAAAAAAAAAATATATATATATATATATATATATATATAAATATATATATATATATATATATATATATATATATATATTATATATATATATATATATATATATATTATATATATATATATATATATATATATATGTATTGTATTATATAAATATAAACTACAATAGTTACAAAAACAATTGCATTAAAATATCCAACATAATGTCTGTGGTAACCTATGAGGAATTATGAATATTTGGATGAAACTGAAAAGTATCACATTATTTGTTATAATTTAAAGGATAGGATAAATTGAAAAAAAAATACTGACAGAAAATAATTCACTGTAAAATAAGTGCAATATAAATGATAAACGAACAAATATGTTTCATGTGAAGATTGGATTTTCATTAAAATTATCTCCAAACTGAAACATTTAAAAATATTTGACTCAGTCAAAGTAGTTTAAAAAATCGTAAAAAAACAAAACAAAATAAATACAACCAGATAATAACGGAGCTTTATTTTGAATTTTTTCCCATTCGCTTGTCTTCCGCGCTGTGCACGTGCACCTGACACACTCTATCACGAGCCAACAGCGAAGCGCTCGAGCGTCTTTTTAGACGCGAGCGGGCTGGATGGTGTCACAGCTGCTGCGTGGCCGATGCGCGCGGACCCGGCGGTGCTGCTGAGCCCATCCGTGCCAGCGCGCCGCATCCATCCGTGACGCTGCGCACTTTCTGCGCCTCTCCTCCCTGCAGAAGGCGGCGGATAACTCCAACTTCGGACCCGCGCCCTGTGATTTTTTTCCCCCTCTACGGGCGGTGAGCGTCCGTCCTCTGCATCACCTGTTCCGCTCCACAGGTAGGAAACGCGCGCACGGATGTCTGCGGGAAAAGAAGCAACATTTTCCAGTCAGTGAGGCGGGAATCATTAAAAAAAAAAAAAAAACCTCCGGATCTACATAATCAAATCCCCCAAAAAACGCAAACTTAGACTGTCATTGGGTAAAACCCCCTGAAACAGCAGGTTTCCGTGAGGAGGTGAAGCTGGGGCGCAGCCGCACCTGTCGCCCCACCATCAGCTGTTCTGCGCGTAAATGCCACCGGCGCACAGCGGTGAGCTCCATGGCAGCTGGATTAACGGCCCCGGTTTATTAAAGCAGTAGAAACAGTGACCTTCACGCGCATCGTGCTAAATTCGATGGTGAAAAAGCACAAGTGTTTTTATTTTTTTCCAAGCTCGTTCTTGCGGTTGAGAAGCGGTCAGGAGGGATTTTAAAAAAAGGTCATCTTGGGAGAGCTCCCCGGTTAATCGTGTTGTGCAATGTCAGGTATGGAAAGTAAGTCAAGGTTGTTGTTACCTGCAGATTTAACTCTGATTTTGTTTTAGTTATTAGATCATTTATATTTAAATGTCATATCTGTGCATTTTCAGACTGGAATGGAATCCATCAACAATTCAGCTAAATTGTACTTATTTGTGTTTATGTAGTATGTTGTTATTCATTTAAACTACATAACAAATTAAAAGCATATATTTATTCTAAAAAAATATTTGAAAAAAATACGGTTTATATAAGTTGACACTTACAGCAACAAAGAAATCCAATGATAAATATAAAACTACTAAATAAAGCATTAATCAGTACCTCCCTGACCCAGGTAATCAGCAAGAGGAGATTTGGAAAACAAGTAGGACATTGGCGTTTAAGGCCTGAAGTTACCCCTCTCTGATTAAAAGACGGGGCACAATAGCCCTCATGCTCTCTTACGGGGTCCAGATGACCCCACACTTTAATTGATTTGTGATCTCTCCCATGACAAAATTGGACAAAATTTTATGTCTGCCACAGCCACCAGTGAAGAAAAAAAAAATCCTAGAGAAAAAAAAGTTCAGGGTTCTGTCTTGTGGGGTCCAGATGACCCCACTGTTGATGTAAACATGCCTAGGATAGGACAAGGGTTAAGACCTATTTTCTGCAGAGCAGCAGGAGCTCATTAGAAATTCGCCTCTAATTGTGCGCTGGACTGCTTGCGCAGATGTTATCAGATCATTTCCAATCATTCCTTCTTTGTTTACACTCTCTCCTGCTAGCTTACAGCACCTCACAACCCCAAGCTAACACTAGCTTAGGAAAAAAAAATGGCCAGTAATATCGGAGCTGTAAATTTTAATCCGGATGCCAGCTCCGACAAGGAAAAAAAAGTCGTTAATGGATCTTTTTTTGTGTAAGCAGATACATTTGAAGATACATTTTTCATCTACTCCTGATTCAAATTTGAATAAAGAAATACTCAGAAATGCAGTTTTAATCTTAAATTAATTTATACATGTCCTCCATTATGAGAACAATGCTGCAAGAAAATGTTAACAAAAACACAATTTTCATTAGAGTGGGTCTTTGAGGCTTAAGTGGCTTTTCTACATTTTTGAATGAACACTTATTAGAAGAAAGACATTTTTTTATCATCATTTGGGTATCTTTTTGGATGATTATTTTGCTTTACCTGGTCCAGTACACTATTTTTTTAAGGCATATCTCATTGGTTCACATTTTGGGTTACTTTTCCTTAAGCTGGGTGATTGTAGGTTCAATTCCAGAGTTAAATTCCAGTGTCTTGTAGTCGGAGTCAGTCTACAACTGTCAACTTTAGGTCTGTGCCTTTAGCTTACTGCTGGTTTAAAAAATGAAAGTAGGTGGAACTGAGTTAGTTCTCCAGATAACCACTAGGTGATTTTTTGGATCAAGTCACTGATGGAAAACACCTGCTTTCAGCTGTGTTTATCATTGAATCATCATTTTTCACTGAAGGATTCGCTTACAGCGGCCTTATTTACTGTCAGTTTATCTGTTTTCTATTGTTCGGTAGCTTCATTTAGGTGAGGTGACGACAGCGGAGCACCCTACCTTCAGAGATACCTCCAATAAAACCGTAGGTCAGCTGATGGAAGGGCTCGTCCATCTAATCAGGCAATGACCCAAATGGATTTACAGCTGAAACCACGAGTAGTGGCGGGAGATGCTTGTGCAATCTCTGCTCGCATCGGCAGCATAGCAGTCATGGGAACACCGTCACTTGTAGTAATGCTCAAGCTCTACTGTGCTTTATAATATCCTGTGGGAAGTGGAGTTCTCTGCTCCCGCCGTCATCGCAGGCGGCCGGCTTCGTTCTGTCACCCCTCGGGTGACTCATCCGACCTTCCGTCAGCCTCTTCTCCTCCTGCAGCCTGCGCTTTCTGGAAATCCGGCCTCCCGTCGCTGCGCGTTAACGCGGAGGGCGGGCAGATGATGCCAGCGCCTCCCTCTCAGCCACTGGGGTGTCAGACAGAGATCGCTGCTTAGCCTTTATCAGCAAAACCCCTCGAAAGACCCATTAAGTCTTTATGTTTATCATTTACGAGGAACAAAGTCTGTGTCAGATATCAGCAAACACTTGAAGTCTCACCTATGAACTCTCTAATCCTTAGAGACTCCGTCACTGCCGAGAAGTTTAGCGTCACTCGTTTAGTAGAGGTGATAAGATTGATAAACAACAGTGTCACTGCGCACTTTTGTGATCCTTCTCTTCACTTCCTCTTTGTTTTTTAAGCTCAATACAGTTCTTAGGTGTCTTCATCAGTTTATCAGGAGTATTTTAGTAGCTCTGAGGTCACATGACCTACTGCTTCATTTTTGACTGCCTTTTCCTTTTCACGGTTGTTGCCATCTTCCTTTCTAAAAATGAGAAACTTGGGTGTTTAAACAGCTTGTGCGATGATTGTCTATAAATATAAATGTAATTAATTTATCGCTTTATCTTAAAGGGGCCCTACCAGGATTTTCTTCAGCCTTTCAGAGTAAACTATATCCAGATATTACATCGGGAACACTTAAAAATAAATTATTTATGAAACATAAGTCATTTCTGTGGCCCCGGAAGTAAAATAACTCTATTTCTGAGCCTCCGCCTTTCGCTCTTTGTCGGCCCCGCCCATTTCTTGACGTCATCCTAGAACCCGCCCCTCCAGCATGAACAAAATTATAAACAAAACTATAAGAAAGATGGATGCGCTGCGGTCTGCAAACGCTTGTCTGGATTTCTTCCTTTTTTCAAACTTTTTATTTTGCTGATGGATTTTGAGAGTCTGTGTGAAGGCCAGATTCAACCCTTTCACTACTGGTTGGAGGAATCCTGCATGACGGTTACTGGAGATACAGGTATGCACGCTAAACAACACATCAGTAGAATCAATGTGGATCACGGTAAAAGTCGTTTTATTGAGCATGAATTAATCCAACCTCATATTAATGAGTTTCTGTGTCTCATTGTTGTGGTTTTATGGCATTGTTTTTAAGAGAATTCTGTTAAATTAGCTGTTACGGCAGCAGCCAGCGCGTGCGCCGCGGAGGACCACATAGAAAAGCAAGTTAAACATTTTTCACTGGTGTTAAACAAGTGAACATTTGGGGGGGTGTTCGTTGTATTCTGGGGGCGGATTTGTAGCACAGATTCTTCCTGGAGGGAGCTGTAGGCGACGATCTTACGTCAGCATGCTTGTTTTCGTGGGTATGGGAGGGGCTGTTGCAGACTGCAGGTTTTTTAGAAGATTACTCTTAAATGTGTGAAAGGATCAAAGTGCCGTTTTGGTGTTCTTTATACTGAGGAATGAACAGTAAAATGCATTTAAAACCTCAAAAAGTACGTTTCCTGGTAGGGCCCCTTTAAAAAGTGAAGCATGCGACCAAAAGTACATTGAATCTGCAACTCAGTGTTTTAATCATAACAACAATGACCCAGAAATAGAGGTTTCTGTTACGTGCGGTGTCCTTTTAACCCAAATCCGACTGCTATGTTTAGCAGAAGTTTGACTGTTTGCTTCATATTTAGTTGTAATCTGACTTGTCTTTTGAAAGGGTTACTGTTATAAAGTTGCCTGACAAAGACTTGTAGAGCTGGTGGACACTGTCAGAATCTTAAATTCCGAAGGTAGTTTTCAATTTTACATTCAAGTATTTGTTTGCTAAACATTTTTTTTTTAATAAGAAGAAATTGAAACTGAAAAAAGTGGGGCTTGCATTCTCTATTTTCATTTTTTTAAATTCTGCAAATGGCCAATTAAATTAACAGATCTTTAATATTGATATGATGACTCATAAATGTAATATTGGTGTAGCTAATTATTAAAACAAAAAGGTATCTAAAACTAAGTGAGAATACAAGACAATAATGGTTAGAACTGGAGCTGTTTAAGGTTTTTTTTTTTAAAGCCTGAAAACTGTCTGTCAGCTGGTTTGTATGGTAGCAGAAAGGCATAGCAAGAGTTCTCACAGTTTTCCCAAAGCTGTCTTTCCTGACCAACACGGCTGGGTGTGTACTCACAGACATGTGTGGTGCGTTCAAGAATGCTCTGTACGCAGTTTCATGAATGTGCTTTTAGGATGCGGTGTTGACACCGTACAAGTGGGGAGTGGCAGAGAGGGGATTCTTCTTCTTCTTTGGTTTTTCTTACTGTTTATTAGCTCATGTCCACCAACTATGGAAGAGGCTTGGTATAAAGCGTTGAAGTGGTGCAAATCTTGTGAATCTTGCTCCAGGTTTTTCTTTCACAGATATATGCCAATATTAGAAAAACTTGTTGTCATATAAGTCCATTCAGTCAAACAACAAATTAATAATTTCTCTTACATGATCCTTTTTACGTTCAAAAGGTCATCGCTTGTTAAGTAGACTTAGTTTTGAACACGGAAGCACCATATGTGGGTTGACGGGCGTGTACTTTTCATTGAAAGCGGTCGCTTGAACGCTCGCAGTTACCGAGACCGGTTGTACATGGCATGACATGACATGACTTTTAAAAATTTGTCTTACTTTAGCTTTAAAAACCAAAAGAACCTGGCCACAGACAACAACAACATGTCCTCAAGATGGCGCCAGAGCTAAAAGTCCTCGACCGAAGTTCTCCTAGAAAAACACTGGAACTCTAGTATAGATACGCAAATTCAGCTTCCAGCAACAATTGCGATATTTCCACTTCTGGCTAATGATGAGTTTAATGTTGTGTTTGAGCACCACCTTGCCCGCAACCAGTTCCCTCTCTTAAAAACTCAAACTACCATACCAGATAGCTAAAAAAAAAATAAAGTCCCATGTTTGACATTCTATAGGGCACGCTTAAAAACCTTCATTTTTTTCAAAAAATGACATTTCGCCCTATTTTCATATGGCGAAGTGATTTTGGGAGGTACAACATGCTCTGTCAAAATGCCTGTTTGTTTACGAGTCACAAACAAGGTTGGCTGTTATTGTAAATAAGCCAACACAGCTAGCGTGTTGCAGTGTCGGACGTTTTTTTTCTTTTTGTGTTACTAACAAGATTTGCAGTTACCATAGTCACAGTTAATGTTTGTTTTAGTGCTATCGCTCTGTTTATTTGTGTCTCAAACAAGTTTGAAGTTACAGTTGCTGTGATTATATTAAAATAGCTAACGCTTCTAAGGTGGCTAACGTGTAGCGAGTGACAAACAAGTTGCTATGAACACAGTTTGTAAAGCCTAGCTGACGGACAGACTCCGACTCTTGACTTGCTCAACACGCTTTATAGTCTAGTGCCACTTATTTATGACATAAGTTTGAAAACAGACCATTCATTGATGTTGCGTTTTATAATGCCGCCCTTGTGCTACCCTAGACATGCTTACATTAAAAGTGGGGTCATCTGAACCCACAAGACAGCACCCTGAATTTTTTTTTAAGGATTTTTTTATGTTCACTAATGTCTGTGGCTGACATAAAATCTTGTCCACCTTTGTCATGGGAGGGATCCAGTGGCGGGCCGTGCATTTCACACCTAGGCCTTCAGTAGTGCTCCGTCTGAATCAATCCAACCTTCAATAACTATTTTTATGGCTAGAACACTTCTACTGCAGGTGCAGCTGCGACACACTTCTGCCGTATCCCCGGAGTGGTCCAGAAGCGGACTGGAATCGGGCCGGACCGGACTTTTTAGCGTGAATAATACAAAAAGGACCCGGCAAGCAGGTCCAACTGAGGCAATTTTTCAACCCGGTCTCATTGGAAAACGGAATGGACCCGAGAGGGCGGAGCCTCTGTCGTCACACGATGTAACCCATTGATTGGTGGAAAGGTTTTACGATAACAGGAAGCGTCCGACCAGAGCTTTTCCCGACTCAAGATCAAAATTGAAAGTTCTGTCCTCTTTTCGGCTGGATTTTTCTTTGCGCGGTGTTACTTCTGCTTTGATTCCCGACCGTGTTCGGGGATGCAGGGGAGATTTTCTCCGTCCGAAGAACTGCTCTTCCTCCGGGATTCTCCTCCATATTCTGAGTTTCAGAAGCTCTGGAGCGTTTGAAGCCAAAGAATCAGTCTCACTTTTTATTGTTACTTTTCCTTGCACTACCAATTGACAACAACTGTCGGCACGCTAACGTGCTGCCTTATTTTCTTTCTCTCGCGCGAGCTGCTTCCCTCAAGCACGCGCACATGTACTCTTTCCCCGCCCTCTCCTTCACCAAGGAGTTAAAACATACAGGTTGAAGCACGCACACTCATTTCACAACACCTGCGCTCTTCTTGCAGAGAATAATAAATTCTTTCCATTCTTTCCCTTCATTTTGGGAGCGCACAACGGACCGGAGATACGTGCGCACACCAGTTCCCGTCTCTGTTGTCCTCGACCCCCGCGGCTGAAGAATGTCCGGTACCGATCCAAACTCATCAAAAACACTTATGATCTGCTTTAAAATCATTTATTGAAGAACATTGGAGTGTTGATCAACATGAAGAGATTTTTTCCCGCTTTATAATTCAGAACAATAGACTGTTCTGCAGAGCAGCCCCCCGATCCTCCGGTTATCTTTTTCATTTTCACTGCGTTTCTGAGTCAGCTGTTGCAGATTCTCTTGACACGCAGCTACGTCATCAGTCTACACCCCGTATGGGCTTTCATGGTCCAACCCTCAGAAATGTTCACTCAAAATGCCAGGACTATTCAAGTCCGATCCAGTCCGCTCTGGACCGCTCGGTGGAAATAAGTTTGTGTTTGTGGATCCAGCGCTCTCATCATGTCCCCCAAAATGAAAGTTCCCTCTTGCCCCCTCCCCCCAAAAAAAAGACAGTCTTATCATTTATTTCAAGATTTCCCTATTTTTCTTCACCTTCTCGTTGTGCAGCTCCATTTCCCTGCGCACTTGCTTGCTCAGCTGTAGATCCACTCTGGTTCCCCAAAAGTTTTGGAGAGCGCCGTTTCTGTAAGTGTCGGGCGGTGCGCTGATGCCTCGTTGCTGCCTTGGTAAGGCAAGACAAATTCACAACTTCAGTGTGGCTCCAAACACCATGCCGATCAGTGGCAAATAACAAGCATTCCCAGCAATACAATTGACAGCGTTCCTCGGAGCTCGTAGTTAGTGGACTGAAAGTGGCGGACAAATCCTTTCCCCGGTTGTGACAGGCTTGCTAGCTTCGGAGTTGCCCGACCTTGTTTAACAATTTCCAGCTTTTCTTGAAAAGTCCGTCTTGAAAATGGTTTTGACAGCAAGTCTACCACCAAATCAATTTCTTCTCCTCCTTCATCCATTGTGGGTTGACAAAACAGCTATCAAATCCCAACAGCTCGATACAGATCCAGTTTGCTAGCTCTGGCTGGTACGCTCTCTGACTATCCAATCAACGCCTGTGAAAATGCTGACGTTTCCGTACGCCTGCTAGAGGGCCTTGGTGTCGCCAACTCCAACTCTGATTGGTTGAAGCAACAGTTTGCTCAACATTTATTTTATGCTACAGGGCCCGCAGAACTGATTGTGAAGGCCTCCGGGCAGATTTCTTTGACCCTAGCAACAAATAGTGCTGAAATGTGATTGGCTGAATGCTTACATATGAAAATACACGTCTGGAAGCAGCGCAACCAGGGGGTTAGCAATAAAAGGAAGCGGACAGACAACTTGGAATAATTGAATACGTATTCATGGACAAAACATGATTAATATCAGTCTGTGATTCAGATATTTTTAGGCCAGCAGAGAAGGCCTTGCAGGCCCTGACGGCCCACCACTGGAGGGATCACACATCAACATAAGGGTGGGGTCATCTGGACCCCATAAGAAAGCATGAGGGCTATTGTGCCCTATTGTGAAGAAAAAAAACGGTGGTCCATCAACATTGTAAGACCAAATCTCAGATGACTTTGATGTTTATATCATTAACAATTGGTGTCTAATAATTTGTCAACTGTTCTAAATGATCTGTACTTGAGTGAAACAATTATTTATACATTTCATGATTTTTCCACCTTTAATTTGGTCAGTTATAATTTATTTCCTATATTTACTAAAACAGTTTTTGTATTCTTTGATGTATTCACGGTCAAAAATATACTCATGTGATTGTTCTTTAAGCTATGTTGTTTTAGGTATGTCATAATGTTTTTTATTGAAATTAGGACAATGTTTTTCCTCTAAGTCTTAAAAATTTCTCTTTGCAGGGAGAAGGATAAAAGCAGGACAGTAAAGGGTCACCTGCCACTTACTATTTTCACTGCTGGGCCCCGAATTGAATTTTTATTGATTGTGAGCCTTTCCCCTTTGGGAATGAAAGAATAATTTGCGCGTTGAAATGCTAGTCATTCATTATTCCTCCCTATTGACCGGTGACCTATAAAAATGTAGGCCAAGCCACTGTCTCTGTAAAGCCCATTGCCCTTTTTTCATGACCCATGTGCCGGCTGCCATTTGCCCACTGTTGCTTTTATCTTTCTGCCATTAAAGCGTGTCGTAGGTTATTTCGGTGCCTTGCTGCAAAGGACAGAGAGACAGCTGTTGTGTTTTACAGAGCTATGGAGGACAGAAGATGAGCTTGAGAACAGAGGAGACCTTTTTATTTCTTCCTCTAAGAATGTTCTGACCTCCACCTTTGAGATTTTTTTTTCCTGCAGCCCTGTTAGAAGACAGTCCATGGGGTTGCAGTGTAACTCAATAGACCTTGCTCCATTGGGATAGATTGTGGTTTGTCGTTGTCGTCCATTCTGCTGTCAGGCTCTTCAGAATGATTAAACGACCAGCGAACATTGATGTCTTTGCACAGGTCAGCTTTCCTTTGACTGCACCCACGCATTCAATAGAAACCACCTGCTTCACTTTCTCTTTAAGTACACTGTAGATCCCCCTTTTGTCCACAATGCGGGCCTTTTAAGACACTCCAAATAAATGTCGACCACAAGAAGGCTGCTCTTCAGGAAGTTGGGAAACAGAAGGCCTGAATGTTAAGTCTTCTCAGACTTTAATGCGCATTCTTGAATGCACGTTTATCCTATGTTGTTCACTCTGGACTGTCGCTACATGATGTATCTGCCTCCTACAATTGAAAGAGGCTTTCTGCAAAATGTCGAAGTTGTGCAAACTTGCGAATCTTGTTAATGGCTTTTTCTTTCACACCTCTGTTCTGATATATGAAAGACTTGATGTCATAGAATTTAGTTCAGGCGCAAAATGTAATTATTGATTCTTCCTCCATGGTCAATTTTCAAACAGTTTTTACTTCCATAAATTAAACCCATACATCACGATCAAACCCAAGCCCAATGTGTCTTAAAATTTGAATTACCACTGCATAAACAATTCACAAAGGTGGTGTCATCTGCAAACTTCTGACCATTACGAAAAGTCTGAGTTGAAGAGAAGTAGAGTCGGATCATCTGTTGGGTTGCTAACCATAACACCAGTTGTGATGTTTCATAGCGTCATTTTTGGTGATCAGTCAGGACACCAGATCAGAATCAACTTTCATTGCAGTAGATGTTTTTTTTTTTTTTTTTTTTTTGAGGCTGCACTGTGAGAGGTTCAAATCCCAGCTGGTACCTCCTTACTGTGTGGAGTTTGTATGTTCTTCCAGTGCATGTGTGGCTCCAGCTTACTCTTACAGTTCAAAAAACATGTTTCATAATTAATAAAAACTCTAACTTGTTCCCAGGTGTGAATGTGTGTGTGAGGTTTTACGACAGACTGGTGAGCTGTCTAGGATGAACCCAATCTCTGCCCTAAAAGGGATTCAGCAGGTTCTGAAGGTGGATGGACGGATATGTTTTCTTGACTGGAAGAAAAAAGTCTTCCAGTGAACCAATAATACATGTTTGAAGACAATTGGAACCTGGCTAAGATTTAAATACTCCAACCTACAGCAGTACCAACCTTGCCATTTTTTATTGTGTGTTTGGGAAATAAAGTACTGTAAGCCTCTTGTTGAATTTCTGGATGTTTGGAATAACCTTAATTCTACTTCCATGAAAAATGTTTCTCAATCGATCCAATTGAGAACAATAGGATCAATCAGAGTTTTTTGCATCTGGAAACTCATGGATCACTCCTGTGTAAAGCCACAACTCGTATGTCATGCGTCATGGTCTCTCACATTATCATCAATACGACAGACCCCATTTCAGCTGTTTAGTCAGCTGCTCCCATCCCACACAGGATCTTGGGTCTTCTGCTGACTCAGGATGGCGCTGCTTCTGTGCGTGGGTGGTGTAACCCAAAAATTGGCAACATGTCAGCTGATGTCCCGTTTGCCAGCGCTGCCTTCAGGAAGCTTGTTGGTGGTAGCCAGGATGCCAAAGCTGTGCTGCATCACCGCTGTATCCCACTGCTGACACCACGGTAGAGTTCAGACAGAGCCTCGGGCTTCACGTTGGCCTCAGTTGCACTGGTGCATACAAGGGACCCTATGAAATATTGATGCGAGCAGTACATGTTGTCCTACAGTGTCACATTTGCACAGCACACAGCAGATTTACCGTCTCAACCTTGCTGCTGACAGATAGCATCTAAATCCTGAAAGTATCAGCAATGCTTAGAAAAAATTGGAATTGGAAAATTGTGGGGAGAAAACAATCTTTCTATGCAGACGAGAGTTTATAAATGTTGTTTCTTAAAAACTAAAGATGATGTCAAGCTGAACTCAACATTCGGATCATCAGCATGCAGAACTCAGTCCCCTTACAGGTGTTCCTGCTGACAGCTGAGGCTATCTATGGTCAAGGTCACCAAGCTGAGTCTGCATACTTTATTACCCAAGAGAACTGAAATATTTTAAATAAATTTGATATTCACATGGACTTCACATCCTCCTTTACTTTTCAAGATTTTTTTGTGCAAGAACTTCTAAAATATAGTTTTTTTCAGTTGTGCTGTGTGACCGGCACAGAGATTATTCATGCAGCAGCATCTTAGATGTATTTTATTATTCCCACTGAGCATCAAAAAGATGCGTACATACATTTCTGATTGTTTTTTCCTAAAACTACTACCACATAATTCTTTTAGTTGTTGGAGAAATGTGAAGTTACAGTATGTGTCTTGGCCAAAGACATTGGTTGGGAAATCGAATGATTGGATTGTGTCAATGCTTTGGATTTCCCATAAGGAATTTCTTCTACAAAAGATAGAAAACTTCAATCTGAAAAATCATCCTATTCTATAACCCTAAAGTTATTAGAGACCCTACTCAGGAGGGGTGAACACACAATTTTTACATACATTAAGTCACACAGAACCCTAAGGAATGTATACATTAATGGAAATGAGCATCTTTAAGATAAAGTAGCAAATACTATTTCCACCAAGACAATTGTTTTAGCTAAAGCTGATCAACATGGTTTGAGCTACAAACCAGAACCCCAAATCATCCAAAACGGAGTTTCTTTAATTTCCTTTCGACAACAGATGGTTGCCATTCACTAAACCCCATTGAATTAGCAGCTAAGAAAGAGTGAAATGTTAAAGCCTCTGAATTCAGTCTAAGCTCAGGATTTAAGAGGTATTCTTTAAATATCCTTTTAACCAAAGAAAATTGTGATTTTACTTCAGATTTGAATGTTCTGATAAAGTTGCAAAGCTTAGTACTTCATTTTCTTGAACGAAACGGGCGTAACAATTGACAATCTTCAGAGTTCATTTCAAGTTTAAATTTTTAATGAAACTTTTGGGTGTAATCAGACTGGAAAAGTCAGTTGGTCTGTACCGATTCCGCTTGATTATTCCTGAACCTTGGGTTTTGTCTGTATTCAGACTATCATCAACCGGACGTTTCTGTTCCAAACCTAAATTTGTGAAATAAAACTATGTGACTGAAGATCTCTTTAGTCATTGGCCATGAATTACGAGGGCGGGGCAAAGTAACGAGAGAAAGATTAATGGAAGTCCTAAGCTTTGCAATCAGTATCAGGATATTTCACTGATTCAAACTTTATATTTCGCTGACCAATTTTGAACATTTAGTACAACACTTTTTTTTCTGCTCCTTTGGTACAGCAGAAGCAATCTGTAAGCCGATGCAGTTATCAAGTAGACGAAGGCTAAGAAGATGCGCTACCAATTGGTCCTGTTCGTGCTCCAAAGACTTCTCTGGAGCGCTACACCCTCTATGCATGTAAAATTCAGCGGTCAGTAATGACACCTGAACGATCGGTATAGATTGTTCACATATAACAAGATCCTATCAGCAATCGATATAATCCACCTATCAAAATCTGAAGTAAATTTGGATCTGAATGAGTCTGATTGGGTCAGAGTATTCCGAATGGCATGTTTATTTGACGCATTTTTATTCTGATCAGGCGGTTGTTCCGATGACTTGTGCCCATGTAAACGTAGCTACTGAAAGAGAGTGAGGTCCTAGAAAGCACGACTGAAAACAATGGCATGAAGTGATATTAAAAGGTTTATGAAGGCCGCAAATTCAGAAATGTATTTTGAAATAATCAATAAATATATGCTTTATACAGAGGGACTGGGTTCACAGAGGTTGTCCTTCCTGCTTTGAGCCATTAAAGCAGGAAGGAGACAAAAAAAAAACACTGGAACATCTGTTGTAAACCAAGAGATATTGGTGATGGAAACAACTGTAGATGTAGTAAGAAACAGGGGAAAGTTTCCAGTTAAAAGATGAGTTAAAGTCCAAGTGCATTTTTAAAATGTTGGCAGTTGAATGGGAAGTACGTATAACTTGCTTCTTACAAGTAAGAAAAGAAATTAATAGATAAAATAACATGATAGAATTTTTTAAAGTGTATTACAGATGGAGGATCTGGTGGTTGAAGTCCATGATTTAACAGTTTTAAATGTCTTTTTTTCTTTATGCTGTAAAACTCTTTTAAAAAAGAAGCTTTTATGGAGCCTATCTGCATTTGCTTTTTCCTCACTGCAACTTTAACTTACTTAGCTTGGAAAAGCGTCAGCTCTCACTCTGAATTACTGGCTAAAATAAGACCATACATGTCCTCAAACAGCCTGTTCTCGCTTGTCATCTTCCGCTCTTCATCACTGAGGCTCTGCCTGCTCCTCTCACCATTTATAATCTGCTGTTGTGTGCTAAGTGTGTTAATGGCTGTAAATAGCTTGCGCTCTTCTATTGTCTTTGACCCTCATGAAAAGCCGCCCAATCTAATTCATATTTGGCAGCATGGGGCTGTTGGTGGGCCTCATCTCATTTAATGGTTCGACGCTGTTGCACATAAAGCTCATTACACACTGTTTGCTCAAGTGGAGGGATTCTCTTTTCAACTTTAAATGATTTTATTTCAATGCTCAATTCTGATGTTTGTATTCTGAATTAGCAAAGGATGTAAAATTAATACTTTAGAGATTGGTTACAAATAAAAAAAACAGCAGAAAAATTCAAATACACTTTCTCACAGATCTAATTTATACATTCTTTGTCTATGTGCCATTCTCTTTGTTCACTGCCCCTTTCTGGAATTTTGTTTGTGCATGGTATATGTCACCATGTGAACAAAGCCTGTTATGATTCTGATTCTTTGTCTGCAGTAGGGGGCAAAACTAAACAAATCTTTTTTCAGTTGCTTTATCATCTCAAGTGGACAAACACTTGCAGTTTGATTTACTTGGCTTTTGTTGCACCCCAAAAAACACCCACAGCTTGGCTGATGGTGAACACTCACTTTCCTCATGAGACCGGCTTCAAACCAGATTTAGTTGGAGCCAACACATTTCCCCATGTAAACACTTGGGATGCAACAATCCACTTCCCAAACAATTTGGTTTAAACCTCGATTTTTGGGTCACAATCGGTTTTAATATTTTATCTGGGTATTACCAAATAACAAAAAAACTAACTCTGAAACATCCTTTTTTTTCTTGCTATAAGCAACTAAAATGGAAGAAAAAACTTAATTGTCTCATATTAAGTCTGATTTAATGTCTTAAAACAATATACACAAAATCCTGATTGAATTTAACATAAATAATTGTTTGACACTTTCAATGTAAGCATTATGCTATGCAGAAGGGATGCAACAATTTGCTTTTCCCACAATCTAGTTTTATAGTTTGGTTTTTAACTGAGAATTGTGTCATACCTTGAAACCACTTGGTAATTAGAGACAAAAATGAAGACTGGCTCTCCTGGCTTTAATTGAAGAGAGTTCAGCATTACTAAAGCATAAAAACAAACAAACAAAAAAACGGTCCAAATGCATTTTTTCTCTTTTTCATATATCTGTGGGTGGAATTACCTTTCAAGTTAACAATATGATACTTTTCTGAATATTTAGGATCGCATTTGCAGAAGTCGTTTGTAAGAAAGTCACCTCTGAGTTGTGGGCGGGACCACTGCCTCAGAGTAAGCCTTCCTCCATTTACCGTGATCCGTCTGTTTACACTCTCTCCCTCTAGCCTACAGCCTCTCACACACCCCAACTTAACATTACCAGTCGAACAAAAATGCCAAGTAATATTGGAGCTATCTAGTTTTGAGCCAAATGCCAGCTCAGACGAGGAAAACGAAGACGAACGTTCGTCTGCAAGTGGAGCAGAGCAGGTAGCTTATAGCCCGCCGGTGTAGCTTCTACATCACACCTACTTGCTTTTTCCCCTTTTTCCAACAACATTTTTTATTTGAAAAAAGAAGTACTCTGCAATGCAATTTTAAGCTTAATTTTCTTTATAAATGCCCTCCATCATCAGAATAATACTGCAAGTACATGTTAAAAGCACCAAAAACACAATCTTCATTGGTGGGTCTTTCAGATTCCACTCCTGTCCTTAAAAACTGTGCTCTTCTTGTGCAGTAGTCACTTTTCTGTCCTCATAAATATTTTAATCCTGTTACAGGGCCTGCACAGATGTTTGTATCCTCAGACCACAGATGTATCAGTGATATATGACAACCTTCAGTTGCTGTCAGCCATGATGTCATGAACTAACCTCAGTTACGTTTTTCAGTTTATTTATGTTTGTCTGACAAATCTGTCAGCTCCCTGCTTGTCGTAAAGGGATTTACAAATGTTTATATTTATGTACAGTCAAATACAAATTTTTTTATTTTATTTACAGCCAAATAAGGGATATAAGCCAATATACCAGCATAAAACACAAACTCTTTAGAGGTGTTTTGTTTAAAAATGGGCACATCTTGTTTATTCAGTAAATATTGTTAAAATGAAAGCCCTGTTCTGATGCTTTCATTTGGTTTAGGGAAACGTGGAAGCAGTCAGTCGCTGTGAGACGAAGCTGCAGCACCAAATCCTCCTGAGATGTTTGCGAGATCTGACAGGGCGCCGTGATCACACTGTCTCATTAGATCGCTTTCACCCCTCTGTCACACTTTCCCTCAGTCGCTTTGGCAAAAAAAAAAAAAAAAAGGAGAAGAAGCAGTTTGTTTGAAAAACGTGAATCACACTTTGATTTCCTCTCCAGCACATATGCATGACCTTCTGCTCACTTGTTGCTGAGCAAACAAATTTCTAGAATATTTTACTTATTGTTTGGTAATTCAGTTTTTTCAAACTTGATTTATTTATTTCTCTGTGCTTTTTGACACTCCAGTTTATTCAAAGCTAATCTGATAGCAAACAGCGACAAAAGACACCTCCACAAGCAGGAAAAAAAAAGGGAAAAAATGCCCAAGAAGATGGGCTTTCTCCTTGTTGGTTCTCCTCCTCCTCTTTAAAGCTGTCTGAGTAACAATGGCGCGGTTTCCATGGCAGCTAGAGCATGTTAAGCTTTGGGATAACAAGGAAAAAGCTGGCAAGAAAGACGGGGGAGCAATCACAACGTAAGGAGGACTAAAAATAGTGCGGGACTTAATCCTCGGCATTATTTATTCATCTGAAAGTTCTCGTGTCTGTGTTAACATCGTTCCTCCTGCAGTTCCTCGCTGGCGGTTTTCTGGCCTCGGCCCCCACAGTCTTACTGACTGACTAATACCCTGACTGTGGGAGGGGAGGGGAGGGGAGGGGGATGCAACACAAAGGCAAGACGCTACAAATGGACACGATGTGTAGGAGCCGCCTTCTTTGCATTAGTGAAGGAAACTACCACCGGGGGGATGTATATATTTCTTTTGATTCCACATTTAGCAACGAAGCCACTGTAGCGTCAGACTTCCGGCCATTATCTCCCCACATGTTGCGTATAACGTCCACCAGCGGTTCAAAGCCTGCCGTGTAGAGTGTGACGGAGTTGAGATTCACTGATGAGTACCAGCACAGAGGTCAGCCTCAGGGTGCTGACATGACCCGGCCGCTCGGCTCAGACAAACCTGTCACTGTTGGGAATGGAGAGGGCTTTGACACTCTTCAAAAGCAGGTACCAGAGCTGCCATTTCTGTTTCTGCCTGTAACCCATCTGCCCTTTAGTGATGGGGGTATTTTCTCACTCATATCGCTAAACAACAGGTGCTGGATTATTTTTATTACGTAGCATTTTGTCAGAAGGTTTACTTTGGACACACAAACATATACAGATTAAGTTTTATAGCAAGAAGTGTTTAAAGGCTGAAGAGATACTAATAGTAATAGGAAATTAAACTTGTTTATCAGTGACTGATATAACTGTGCTGCACCCTACATAAACCATTCCCTCCAAAGGAACTGCTATAACAGATTGGACCATTAACGACTATTCTTTTCTCCTTAAACAATAATCTGGAAATTATATATTCCTGAAATTTTTCTCTTGTAGAAACCAAAAGATAAAGTCCACCAACACTTTCATTGCTGCATCTTTCTTTTCATTTTGGCACATCTGCATGTTCTTGAAGGTGAATTTAGCACCTTGGCGTTCACACTGAACAAAAGAGGAGAGGTTTCTTCTTCTTCTTTTTTATCTACTGTTTTCAAGCACATGCCCGCCACCTAAAGTTGTAAGAGGTTTGGCGTGGAATGTCAAACCAGTGCAAATCTTGCTTCAGGCTTTTCCTCTCACAACTCTATTCAACATATGAAACACTTGGTGTCATTTAATTCCAGCCGGGCACAAACATTTTTTTTCCTTTATGATCAATTTCTAAATTGTTGGGACTTCTGTGAATTAAAAGGGGCGCCATCCAGCCATACGTCACTTCCAAATAAGTCACATGAAATGTTCTACTTACCGTGCTTATAAATTTCAAAACGTGCTTAATGACCTTAATAAAAACATTCATTTAAAGCTACATTTTGTGTTTACCTGTGTTATCTTTGACTAATATTAAAATGTGTTTGATGATCAGAAACATTTTGTGTGACAAACATGCAAAAGAATAAAAAGTCGTATCAGTGATGATTCTCTGTTGTGACTTCATGGTCCCGTTTCCTTTGTAGCTTTTTGTGATTAAATTTCCTTTGAGCGAGCAGTTCTATGATGCTGACTGAATCTGGCTTCAAAGAGAGAAAAAGGTCATGGAGTCGGCTTTTAATGGAATCAGCAAGTGTTTATAGAAACTAAAAGTTGAATTTGGGGGCTTTGAAGCCATCCAAGGACATGTTTTTACCTTCATTTTATGTCGTAGGGAAGATGTCAGAGTCAGTCAGCATCTTCTGGATCTCTTTGTCATCAGCTCTCCTGTTTTGAAAAAGCTTTTCTTTAAAGAACGCAGGCCATCTGTCAGGAACCAGCACCGTTCCGCATCACCGTGCATCTGCAGAAGAAGATGCTAGAAAAACCACCTCTGAACGTCTTCAGTGTTATTAGTGCGGTTCCCTTTCTGAACTCTGGCGGCGAGCTCGCCCCTCGCGGCACTTTCATAACACAACCGCGTTGCATAACCTAACTGCAGTTTGTTTTCGCTGCCTGGCTGAGCCGGCACGCGTGCTGAAGAATGTAGGTCAATTTGGCTGACAAGATAATCCCCTCTAACCTGTTGTTGGATTAAAGCTAAATAAACCTGTTCACATGATGGGTCAGTGTTTAATCCAGCAGCTTAATCAAAGTCACCAGATGCTGTAATTATGATGAGACCGCCGGCTGATTCCGATGCAGATGCTTCAAGACGGAGGACACTAGAAATTGTTGCTCCGCACACTATATTACCTGGATAAGCAGTTCACGGTCAGCTCTCCGGAGGCCGAGCACTGCCGGGAGACAAAAAAAAAAGATGTTTCCCTCATTTCTAGGGTTTTTCATAGACCATCAGCTGCTCAGTCGGAGCCAGCTGCCTCTGCTCACATGAGCATCTTCATCTGCCCTCTGATCCAGAACAAAGAGCAGCTCTGACATTTAGGTCCTCTGTGGAAAAGCTGGATTAATATTCAGGATTAAAGCTCGCTCCTGCGACGACAGAGCGGTTAATCTGAGACTGAGACCTCTGCGTGAACGCAACCGGATGTTTCTGAGAAACACAACAAAGAGAAAGACGTTAGTGACTTTTAAGAGAACGTGAATGATGTCACTAAAATATCCAGACAATTCTGTGATAATAATTTAATATTTTGAGAAATATCTTCAATTTGTCAACAGTTCTAAATAACAGCTTAGTATTTTTGATTTTTGTGTGGTAATATTGAAGCAAAACTGCACATAAAAGCCCGATAGTTTATATTTGCCGATACCGATATTTAAATGTCTACAGTACTATAATAACACAAAGTTTAGATTTGCTTTTTGTTTCTTTAAAAGAAATGCTTAACTTTTCTTTTGCTGTACAATCACATTGTTCATTACATTTTTAACATACACAAAAGGATCGCATAGGATGAAGTATTGCTTTAAGACTTTGAAAATATATCTGAAAACATTTAGACCATTTACTGACTATTATACTTAACTGTAAATATAAGCTTTCCATTGCCAGGGATCTATTTGGAGCAAGATGTAAAGAAATCTGGACATAGGACCAAATCACAGGAAGATGTAAAGTAACAGGTTCAAACTCAGTGATTTCGGGACTGGTTTACTCAGCCACCGTTTCAGATACCAGCTCGGACGAGGAAAACGAAGACGCACACGGATCTATTTGCCTGCAAGTGGATGTATCAGAATGGAGCAGTTAAGAGAGCTTGTGGCAATTATGAGCTTCTACTTCACAACTTCAGGCTTATTTCATCTGATTTACAACAATCTGGGTAAAAAATGCTCAGAAATGTATTGTTAAGCATATTTTCTTTATGTATGTCCTCCGTCCGGGTTAGATAAAATCACATATTTTACTCGTCAAGTTTTAGGGATCCAGGGCTTACATAAGACGGAGAGCGAACATGTTTTCCTTGTCAATAAGTAAGCACTGCATTAATTATTTGTGTCTGTTCTTTGCAGGATTCTCGTGTTTGGTGGTTTAGGAGATTTAAGTTCTTTCTTTAAATTTGGAAAAAAAACAAGGACTTTTATGTTTGTTAATACTTAAAAAAAAAACTTTTTTTATAATTTTATTTTTATTACTTTTTAGATCTTGCAACAACAAACAATATCACACTGACAAAAAAAAAGGATTACATAAAAGTATACAGTACGGGTCAATGTTGGTCTGCAGTTTACTACATTTATTATTTACTATTGCAAAAGTTTCTCTTGGTTTTGTGGGGGTTGATCGTTTTGTTCAAAAATTGCTTCCACTTCTTCCACTGCTCATCGTATTTAAATCTCTTTAGTTTAAGGATATATGTCATTTTTCCATACCTAAAATCTCCTCCACAATTTTTATCCAGTCCTGTTGTCGAGGAGGCTCTGGTTGTGACCAGCGTTTTGTTATGGCGTTTTTTGTTGCAACTAAAATAATCTTTGCTAAATACATATCTTCTTTTTTAACAGTATATCAACCATGTTTCCAAGGTAAATATCAAGGAAGGTATTTGGGATATTACATCCGAAAATCCAGCGTTCCTGTGGAGTTGAAATTTGTCTACTCTTCATTTTAGGTGTGATTAAAAAATCATATCAACTTTTTCCAGCTAAATTCCCTCCACCAAGATGACTGTGTTGTGGTTTGATGTACTCCATATAGGCTGTACCATACGTTGTCCGTTATATTTGTATTCATCCCAGTTTCCCATTTTATTTTTATGTAAATAGTTGTTTCCAGTCTACTATCTTCAAGTGATTTGTAAAAAGCTGAGATTGCTCTGATATTCTTTAGACATCTTTCACTACCCCAATGAAACCAAATGATTCATTGCTTGGATTTGGTTTAATTATGGCCCGCAGCAGCAGTCTACTGACTGCAAGGACCATATTGTTTTTGCTTAGAGTCAAAAAACGTAAAAAGCCCCAAAAAGGCCTCAAAGAACCGGCCTAAGCCCAAACGGACCCGACCAGTGTATAGCAGGACCAAAACTACACACACACACACACACACACACACACGAAAAAGTTCTTCTATATTGTTTTTGCAATGTTTATTATTATTCTTCTTTCTAACGGATACTTCGAACGCAAATTACACCCCCGCCACATGAACGAAAAGTACCTCAAAATCGCACCACACGTAGGGAAAATTGAAAATGAATTTTTGGCATAGTGCGCGTTACCCCGCCCAAAACGATGACATCACGGCGAGCGTTTCCGCGAAAAAAATGAATGGGCCGATTTTCGCTTATGGGGCCAAAAAAAAATATTTCGAAATACGCCAAAAAAGGCCAATGAACCATGTCGGGGATAAGCCCGAGGACATTTGAAATTATTATGGGATGGCCACACGTCCAACGCCTTGGCGCCAATGTGGCGCCGAAAACTGAGAAATGGCGATTTTCAAGGTTTTCATCAATATGGGAAAACGACACTTTGGTTTGTCCGATTTTGACGAAAGTTGACAAGCATGTCCAAAGTCGGAGTCTATAAACACCCAAAAAGTTTCATTGACCTTTGACCTTTGGAAAAGGCCGATATCCTGAAACATTCAAAAAAAGCACTTTTACTCACAGCTACGAAAAGAAATACCTCCTAGGGGGTTTTATCAACTATTATGTAACTTAGTTGTGCATTAATGGGAACCTACTGGGGGAAAAATGTTGCAATTAGAAGTTGTAGAATATGGAGGGCGTGCGCTTGGCGAGTTTGCAACCGACGCCGTTTTATGTAGGTCGGACATGTTTTATCCAAATTGTGTAAAAGTGGTATTCACGCGTCCGGAGGCTCGAGCTGAACGAAATGACATAACTTTCGAAACTGTAATGCGTACAATGCGCCTCTGGTAAGCAAAAAACCGTCGCAAAAAAAAGTGCTGACTCAGCTAAAAAAAATTTTTTGCGAAAAAAAATCTTGGAATCTACAAACGAAAGTAATATATCTGTGTCGGGGATATCCAAAGGAAGTTTTGAAATTATTATGGGATGGCCACACAACCTATGGTTTGGCGGCCATATTGTTTCAAAATCTGATTTTTGGTGATTTTTACGTTCATAAAAATTAACCTTTTATTTGCACGATTTGAATGAAAATTTACACACAAGTTGCTAGCATTGGTCTACAATGACCCCTAAAATTTCATTGACCTTTGACCTTGGGAAGTGTCCGCCATCTTGAATCTTAAAAAAAAGCAATTTCACTATAAGCTATTTTAAAAATTCAGCCCAAGGGTTTTTTTGTCCGATCATTTCCAAACTTTTTGGGTATCATCGGGAAGGAACAAGGAAAAGAAAGATGCCTTTAGAACTTCTGTATCTCAAACGGCGCCCGCGTGGCGAGCTCGCAAAAGTGGCGTAGTCTTAATACACGCTCATACTTCAATGCAATCCTATGGGACTTTAATATGTTGATCCCTGCCTTAAGCTGTAACAGGCAAAATAACATAGAATATGACCAAATAAGGAATGTGGGCGTGGTTAGCAAATAACCCCCCGTTGCTAAGGTAATCCAAAGTGTACTTTTTCCGATCATTATGATCTTGACGTCAAACTGCTCGGTGACCTCAGACGAACAAAACATAAAATGGTTGCTATGGAGATAAAACCAACAGAAAAGCCGCCATTTTGAAAAAGGTGCTTTTTTAATCAATTTCTCACATTCAGCTCAGACCAGCTATACAATAAGCATGGGAGGGACTTAGGGTTCCACAGTGAGTGCTAAGCAAGTGAGTTTGGGGTCAAAGGTCACTGTCAAGGGAGGCTGCGGCCCGTGCGGAGGCGCGTGCGTGCGGCGGTGCGTGCGTGCGGCGGCGGCGTGCGTGCGGCGGCGGCGTGCGTGCGGCGGCGGCGTGCGTGCGGCGGCGTTGGTCAGGCGGCGGTGGGTGCAGCGAGGGAGAGGGCGGGTAATGAGGGAGAGGGCGGCGAGGGAGAGGCTGGGTGGCGACTGCGGGCCATCCAACGCCGCTTGCGGCTTTAATTTGTTTTGTCTCTTACTTGTAAATACCTAAACAATCTCTGTTATCGAAGTCATATTTTTCTTTTAATTGTTGAAAGCTAATTGGGGCTGCCACGATTAGTCGACTAATCGATGACTAATCGACTCTTAAAATAATCGACAACTAATTTAATAGTCGATTAGTCGTTACTTTATATTGTATGAAGTCAGATTGTAGTAAAGTTGAAAGTTATAATAGCATTCTGCTAGCTTTTTGGAATATTTTGGCATTTATTAAGGCTTTTTAGGCTATTTTGGAGTTTAGCTAATATTTCAGCAGCATGCTAGCTATTTTGGCTAACTTTAGCTTTTTTACGTTTTTTAGGCAACTTTTGAGTTTAACTTATATTTCAGCTATATGCTAGCTGTTTTGGCTAATATAGTATTTTTCCATTTTTTTAAGGCTAATTTCGAGTTTAGCTAATATTTCAGCAGCATGCTAGCTATTTTGGTTAACTTAAGCTTTTTTAAGTTTTTTTAGGCAATTTTTGAGTTTAGCTTATATTTCAGCTATATGCTAGCTGTTTTGGTTAATATAGGATTTTTCCGTTTTTTAAGGCTAATGTGGAATTTAGCTAATATCTCAGCAGCATGCTAGCTATTTAGGCTAACTTTGGCTCTTTTTATTTTTTTGGCTAATTTGGCATTTAACTAATATTTTAGCTGGTTATCAACTTCAGCATCTTTACATCCACTTTGGCCATGAACAGATTAGTAATCGGAAAAAATAATCGGTGATTAGTCGACTATTAAAATAATCGTTTGTGGCAGGCCTAAAGCTAATTAGTTTTCCATTTTTAAGGAGAGTGCAAACAGCCGTAATGCCTTTTAGTTCCCACTGTTTAAATGTTTGGTCTAATTGCCCTGCTTTGAGTTTAAGATCGTGTCTAAACCACCTGAGGAAATGAGAGTTTCCTATCAGTTTATATTTGTCCATCACCGTGCGCCAAATATCCAATGTAAATTTAATAATTTGGTTGAATTTGCCCTTAAATACAGATGTCAATTGTTTATCTGCTAAAAAGATTTGAATCTTATATCCTTCTATTTCTTTTTCTATGTCTTTCCACCTAACTTTTTAGCCAGGTTTACACCAACAAGCAAGAGGTCTAAACTGAGCAGCATAGTAGTTCTCTTTCAGGTTTGGTATGGCCGTTCCTCCCTTCTGTTTGGAGAGCTGTAAAGTGGCAAATTTAATTCGGGGCTTTTTTGTTATTCCATATAAACCTTGAAATCACTTCATCCCATGTTTTGAATCTCTGTGATGGGTCAGGAAGTGGGAGGGATTGGAAGAGGTACAGAAATCAAAAATTTGTAGGTAGTGCAGACCATCGTTCAAAATCTCTTTTAATGTCTCTCTCTACTTTGTTAAAATTGGTCTCCAACATAGAGGAGAGGGTTTTTGTCAATATAATACCTAAATATTTTATATTATTTAGGTTCCATTTAAGTTTATATTTGTTTTTAATCTTTTGTGAGGATGTATAATTTAAGACTAAAATTTGTGTTTTAGATATATTAATTCTATACCCTGATAAATATTCATATGATTTGAGAAAAATGCATTAAATTTGGAAAACAGTATTCAGGATTTTGTAAAAAGACAATGATGTCATCTGCGAACAATCCAATAAGATGTTGTCGTCTCGCCAATGTATCACCCTCTAAGTTTGGACTTTTTCGTACTGCCTGTACCAGGGGTTCAGCATAGAGAGCAAATAGAGTTGGTCACAAGACGCGTCCTTGCCTTGTTCCCCTTTGTAGCTGTAAAGTGTTTGATAGGCTACCATTTATTTTTATTCTCGCTGTATGTCTTAATACATGAATTGAATTGAACTCTCATTAAAACCAAATGTTCAAAGTGCCTCATAGAGGAATATCCAACTGTCAAATGCTTTTTCCTGGTCTAAATACAGTACTTGTCTTTGTTTTTTCAGCATCATCTATAATATGGAGAGCTCTTCTTATATTATATGTCCGACGGCCTCTAATGAACCCTGTTTGGTCTGATTCTATCAGAGCAGATGTGAATGACTCTTGCCTTTTGCGTATAATTGAAGCATAGATTTTGTAGTCAACATTTAGGAGAGAGATAGGTCTATCATTTTTGCAATGCTCTTTATCTATTCCTTCTTTTGGTAAGATTGTGATGATAGCTTCTGACCAAGATGGTGGGGCAATTCAGAGTCCAGTTAAGACATGATAGAAGAAGTGGTTTAAGTTGTACTTTAAAAACCTTATAGAATTCAGATGGGAAGCAATCACTACCTGGTGATTTATTTGTTTAATAGCCATTACTTTTCTGTAATATTTGACATAATTAATTTATTTTGTTCTTCTCCAATGGAGGGTAAGTCGAGTCTATCAAGGAACTTTTTAATTGTTCTCTGGTCTGCAGCTTGGGGTACAATCTGGTATAGTATTTTTTAAATTTATTTTCAATTTCGTATGGTGTATTTAGTACTTTAATATTTTCAAGCTGTCTAATTTTGTTTATTGTCATTAGAGATTGTTGATTAAGCAAGCGGCTGGATAGTATTGTTGTGGCTTTTGGCCCTGCTTCATAATTTTTCTTTTCTATTTCCTCATTTAGCATTTCATCGATTTGTTTTCTAATGGCAAAATTTTCCAGTTTGTTTGTGTTCTTTCTCTAAGCACTTGAGTTTTTTTTTATCTTTATTCCATATGCAACCTGTCAGACCTTTTTTTTGTACGGTTGAAATAACAATCAATTTTCCCCGCACAACTGCCTTGAATGCATCCCAAAAAATGTCTGGATTCACTTCCCTGTATCATTATTTTTAACATGCGATTTGAGTTCCTCTTTTATTTTGCTAATATTTTCCTGATGGTTCAGGAGCCCGGTGTTGAGTCTCCACACCGTATTTATTTTTCTATTGTTAAGATTAATTTTTAAGTTTATTAAATCTGAGACATCTGCAACATCAATTTTGCTGTTGGTGACATTATGAAGCTCTTCTACATTAATTAAAAAGTAGTCAATTCCAGAATATATCTTATGAGTAATAGAATAATGTGTACAATCCTTAATTTGTGGGTTGAATGTTCTCCAGATGTCTTTTAATCCCACTTCCTATATTAATGTATTCATCAGATTGGTTAAGTGCAGTTTACTCTTATTACTAGTAGTGTCCATATTTTGGTTGAGTACAACATTAAAGTCTCCCCTGCATATCACCAGTCCTTCAGATTCCTGTGCTACCAAGTTAAAAATATTTTTTTAAACATGTTATTTGCATTCTGGAGGGGCATAGATATTGATAAGAGTAACAAGTTTATTTTCTATTTTCCCTTTAAGTAAGACGTCTCTACCATTTTTATCTTTCACTTCCGTATAATATTCAAATTGACCTGAATTTGCCATAAATATTGCCACACTTCTTTTGTGATTGGACTTAAATGAACTGTAGTATAATAATATTAATATAATAAATAATATTCTTAATAAACAGCTTCTCTCAGATCCCATTATTGAGTTAGAAAAAGAAGAAATATGGGCATAAATCAAAATATATCTCTTTTGCAATCATTTAGAGCAGGGGTGGGCAAACTACGGCCAGGGGGCCACATGTGGCCCCTTAAACTACTTAATGTGGCCCTCCAAATTAAAATAAATGTAATCAAAAATCCTAATTATTGTTTTATTTTCATTGTATTTCTGGTTTCTTCTCATGAATGGTGTTGTTTCTCTGGCGTTCGTGTGTGTGTTTTTTCTGAGTCAGAAGGTGATTTTCCTCTGGAGAACATCAACCCATTGAATCACCAAAAAGAGAACAAAAATCAAAATTTAGAAATTAAATTTCCCAAATTTTCTGTTTTTAAATGAATATATGTGAATTTTAATCCAAATTAAAGCATGTTTTTCTCTAAATTCCATATTATCTTTTTAGTTTATGAGGTTCATTACCAAATCACTCCTTCCATCTGCTCCTTGTCCGGCCCTTATGCCAAATTTTAGAACCCTTTCTGGCCCACTAATCAAAAAGCTTGCCCACCCCTGATTTAGATCATGCCAAAGTTAACATAAAGTCTACTTTACCTGGTGTCCTTGTGCGCTGTGTCAGGCCCGTCCTTTCAGGCCTTTCCTGTCCTCATGTGCACTATCCTCGTGTAGCCGTCTTGTTCTTGTATGCGTCGTCATTGGGCTTCCAGTCCGGAAACCAAGATGGACGTGTAGTAGAGAGCCTGACAGCAACAATTTGGCAAAAATCCCTCAGAAGTTATTTGTAACGCAAAGAACACCAAGAAAAAGGGATAATAGACGATCCTCTACAACAGCGTGAAGGTCCATGCTAATGGACATCAAAACAGAAATGCAGGTCTTCCGCATGGAAAAGAAGCAAGATTTTCAAACAATGAGAGAAGAATTGAGGCAAGATATGAAATCGCAAAAGACAACATTGAAAGCAGAAATAATGAAAGAGTTGTCGAACTGGAAAACAAGCTAAGTTGAGCAGAGTCACGCATTTGTGACGCAGAGGCATCAAACGCAGCAATGAGAGACGCTCTGATGAAAACAATAGAAAACTGCAAGATAGTGCAACGTCAAGTAACCGATTTCTCCTGGACGGTCCAGGAGAAACAACATACGAGTCTATGGTGTGCCAAAAGCAAAAGAGGGTGACTCGATGGCTCAGTTTATTGATAAGCTTTTAAAAGAGACACAGAAGACGGGACAAAAGAGGACAGGAGAATTTAACATAAAGACAAAAAAGATCTAACATAAAGATAAAAAAACAAAAAAAAAAACACGTTTTTTAATTTCCAAAAATAGAAAAGAGAGAAAAGTGACACTTTAATCCACCAGCGTGTAATTCAGTTGAAAGGAGAGACGGTTAAATTTCTTCTGATGCACGAGGATAAACCTGCAGACTTTTAGATCTAAACTGAATGTCAGCTCGCATGTGAGATGGGATTTAACTCCCCCCTCTGGTTGGCGCGGCTGTTTGACAAAAGAGGAACGAGGCTCAGATCGCGCGGAGAACGCGTTTGAGTCGAATGTTTACCTGCCAGTGGTGCTTTCTTTTCCTCCACTGTTGCCATAGCAACGGCGAGTTTTCATGCGAGTGTGAGACAGGGATGTAATTCTGCCTGTCACCGAGTGCAGCCCAGATCTGACTCCCAACTGCTGGTTGCCATGAGACCAGACAGACACATCCTCAGCCGTGAATCATTTCTCTGGATGCTCACATTTCTCAACAGATTAAGAATCTTCTTCTCTTTTTTTTTTTCTCTTCGAATAACATAGACCGTAGCTCTGCTGACAACAATTTAAATGGGAAAAGGTTAAATTTGAAGATGAGTGAGCATAAAGAACAACTTAAAAAAACAAGAATCTGTAGGATGAGACAGAATAATCCAAAAGTCAATATTTTTCACCAAATGTCACCTTCATGCAAGTACAGATTCTCGCAAAAACCAAAGCATTTGACAGACAAAACTGGAAATGTTATGCACCTTCTGAACATCCATGAACATAAAACAAACTCCTGTACGGTTTGTTCCATGCTGATGCATTTAGGGTCAAAGCAGAACTTTTTTTATTTTTTGGCAGAAATATTTATACCGCCTGATGTTGGTAGTTCCCTGTTACTCTGCATTATTAATAGAAAAGAGAAGGAAAAGCTCTCAAGTTTTTTTTCTGTTTTTGGTGTGCAGCAGCCCTGAGATGACAGAAGTGGAGCCCGTGCTGGACTTCGCCTCCTCGGGCCGCTCTGGGAGGAGGAACGCTCTCCCGGACATCCTGGGGTCTCCGGCGGGTGTAAACCCCGGAGACCTGCCCCTGAAACTGGCTGAGCTTTCCCTCAAAGGTAACCCGCTCATTGCAGTGGCCAAAAGGCCGATAGTTATTACGTTTCATGCTTGTTGTGCATGTTTGTCGGCACATGAGTGGGCAAGGAAAGAATCAGTTTTACAAATATGAAAACTTTTGATAATATTTTTAAATAAAGCGTTTACCCTCTTTGTGACACATTTTCAGGTAATCCTGAACACGAAATGGTTTATTCTCATTAAAACGTTTTAATAAAAGTGGCAACAACTCTGACATTTTGTAGGATTTCCGCTTTTGGCTAAAGATTTTCAGCCGCCATCTTGTCTGCAGCCAGGTCCTCTTGAGTTATTCGCTGTTGAAAAGGTTCGGACAGTTGTGAAGGAGGCAGAACTGTCGGGAAATTATCTTTTTAGCTACAATAATTTCATTTTGAGGATTTAACACAGAAGTTTACAATCTTGGAACAACAAACGTACAAAAAATACGAGTTATGGGAGCAAATCCAAGCAAAATTGTTGCGATGTTGGCCACATAGAGGAAGTGACGGACTGATCGGGTAGAGACACGCATGTTCAAAAAAATGAGTTTTCATCTTTTCATTTTTTTCTTCTCCAAACCTCTCGTTTGCTAACTTTCATGTCATGCATTTTACTTTTCCACAATCTTTCATAAATAATTGGTTAGCTTTCGCTCACCCTCGGCTCTTTGTGCAGATGGTCCGGGAGGAGTCCAGTCTCCCACAGCAGAGGAGCCTCCAGCGCCGCCGGAGGGCTCGGAGGAGACCGGGGGGTCGTAAGGACGCGTCCGTTTCTTTCCCCCGAAGACCTGCAGAGACGACCTGAGAGACGCGATGAGGAGCGAGGCGGAGAGCCACCTTTGGGAGCGAGGATCTTCAGAGATCCTGTCTGTTTTGGATTCAGCCGAGCCACCGAGTGACAAAGTGACTCCAGAAGGACCGGAGCCAACCCCCAACCCCCGACTCCAAACCTGTGTGGAGGACCTCTGCAGCCTCTGTGGATACAACAGAACCTGAAGGGGGCGGGGGCGCGACAGTCTGCAGGCTGTAATCTCCACCGTTTGTTGAAAACAACAGCAGGTGGAACTGAATCTCCTGTCATTTCTTGCTGTGATTATATTCCATAACAATCCGTGTTGTGTTGCTCGGACAGTGGCAGCATTTTGGGTGGGGTGGTCTGACCCTCAAACCGAAATGTGACGCGAGGAAATCTTTTTAATGCTTTTTACACTGATGTCAGTTATCTGGTGTTTTCTGGTGTTTTCACTTTAAAACGGTTTTGATAAGTTTCAGATCCTTTTTTTAGGTGATAAAGGTTCGCACCTTAAGACATTTCTCAATAGAACAGTGTCCCACTGCCACCATTACCCATGATGCTTCATAATAGGACTGAAAAAACGATTTTTGTTATAATACAGATGTGCCTAAAGGCCGTTTGACTGAAGATTTGTCAGCTGTGAGGAATCTTCTCACTTTGGGCTACAGAAGTTGCTTCCTACATACCAGGAAGCGTTATGCATGGATCACACATACAAGCAAAAAAAAACTGACGTTCGAAATTAGCTTTTTTTGAGGACGTGTGCCTGCAACCAGAAAACAAGAGGAATGATCGCCGGCAGAAGCTGTTTGGAAGACGGTGCGATCCAGATTCGGGATCAGCCGACCGCTCCCTGCTCTGTAAATACCCTGTAGAGTAACCGGAGTCTGCTGCTCACCACACTGTTTGCACACAAAACCCCAAGCCATGTTCTGTATTTGTCTCCTGAGGAATTTTTCTTTGAGACTTCTCTGTCCTGACTAGGATGCTGCAACAACGTTCCAAACGCTGGAACGCCGCCGCTCGGAAAACCGACCAATCCAAGTCCGGGGTGTGTTTTGTAGTGTCTTGATCTCCTGAATGATGCTTACGACACCCAATGGGACCAAACCCCGTCATGTTGACTCTATCTAGTGATGACATTTGCCAAATTAAACCCAAAAGCTTTACCTTTTTTGGAGGTGTGTGGACTGGTTTCATTTCCATAGGGTGCTGGTATTAACGCTCCATTAAAGCAAAATACTAAATGTTAGTATTTTGTCTGCTTGCAGCAAAACTGTAAAACATTTACAATGAACTCCACTGGACTCTCAACCAGCTGGAGACAAAAAGTTTTCAGGAAAAAATCCTTAGTGACCATATTTTAGTGTCGGTGTAAGTCTACGTTCACACCGGACATGTGATGCATGCTCAAGAACATGCTGAGTGTAGGTTCTTGAACCAGTTTTTCAGAACCCAGTGTTCACACAGGACTGTCGCTACCCAATACCAGCGCATGCACTCACAGTTGGAAGTTGTTTAGTGCAATTCCGACATATGAAAAACTTGGTGTCATAGAATTCCATTTGGACATAAACCAATATTTTTTATGTCTCCTTCGTGGTCAATTCTCAAACGTTTAGCACTTAGTAAATTAAAAAGTATGCAATCCATACATCACTACCAAATCTGAGTCCCTGATTTGCTAAAATTCAACAGGGTTTAGCCTTCAACACGCTTCAGTGACCACGGGTTTTGTACGGAGAGCCCAAAACATTTCATATATGCACGTTTACATAGACTGTCCATTGGAAGCAGCCGATTTCAGTTGTGAAAAATGAAAATATTTGTAGACATAAAAAAGATTTTATTTTTTGGGGAAATGTCCCCTCTTTTCTTAAATCGCTGGTTTTTCTTTGACTTGAACTTGAAGGAGTTTTTTGTTGATAAGATGAAATTTTGAGGAAAAAAAATCTTGTTTGTGCTGCTAAAACTAAAACGCCATAAAGCAGAAATGAGAAGTGTGTTTTGTAGTTGAACGGGAGTAAGGGGATTCAAGGACAGAGTCACAGTTCTGGCACTTCTGGTCCAGTTTTGTCTTGGTCTAATGGTCCATCTAGTGTGAGGAGAGGCGTTAGCATTCCTGTCCATTCCATTCACAGAACCGCTCCAGAGTTTGTCAAATCATCTGAAGGAGCTTTGAAGGTTTCTCAGTGTTCTAGGAGCATTAAGAAAAGATCTGAAATTCATCAAGTAAAGCTTCACTCTGAAGAACTTGGAGGAGTGCAGGACATCTCAGGTGTTTTCATCCTGATGCATAAAACATCGGAAAAATCTAAGTCAGCTCGACTGACAGAAGAAAAGCCTTCCCCCATACACAGGAGAGCTCCTGTTACATAATAGATAGTAACTCTGGGCGAGCAGCAGATGGAGACATTCACCGCATTATCACCCCCTACCACCATCATCACAATGCCTTTGTTATGATGCGATGCACAGAAACTGACAAATAAAGGTATTGAAACATTTCCACAAAGCTCTCTATGTGCTTCACAAATGAGGATATGTTCTCTGAAACGTCTGGCTTCACCTTCCTGTTCGTCCTTTTTGTTGCAAAACACAGAAATGTCACATGGACACACCCAGGGCTTCAGCGAAAAAGCTACTTTTTTTTTTTTTTTTTTTTTTTTAATGACAGCTCCTAAGCTGAGGAGGAGGATCTGATGATGTGTCCCAGCATCCCTGCAGATGAGAGCAGAGACATGCAGTGACGTGTCAGACAGCGTGCTCTTCTGCTGCCCAGCATGACATTATTTTACTCATTATGCAATCATGTCTCCAACATGAATGCCACCAAATGGGTACAAAATACAACAGACCTGCAGAATCGGTTTATTGTTCCTAAGACAAACATCATCCTTTTGTCTGCACTTCATTCTCTGCTTTTCTCCTCCTGCCTCCTTGTTGCTACGGTAACGTAGCCTTGAGAAGCTCGGACCTTCTTTCGGTACACGCCGTCCTGCTGCTTAAAGGCAAAGCGAAGAGCGGGGATGGATTTAAAGGTTTAGGTGGATGACGAAGACATCCTCCTTCACAGAATTGTTGCTATCAGCCAAGAAATTGCCTAAAACCATCTTTCAAGTCAACAAAATCAAACTCCTCATCTGTTACTATCACAAAATGTTCCGAAGACAAACATCCGTCTCTAAAGGAAAATAGTGCTGCAAATCCATCTGAGGAGTTTTATTTTCCTAAACTCTCCACAGTCTGAAAGTTTTTTTTTTTTTTTTTTGGATATGAGAAGCATTTAGGGGGTTGTTTGTAAAAAGCTGGGCGTCCTTGAAAATCTTCAGCGTTCATTTAAAAAAAAGGATTAAATCAAAATCCATCGATGACTCTGAAGGTGAACAAAAAAAAAAAAAAAACTTTTATTGTCAAATGTTTGAGTCAGAAAAAAATAATCAAATCCAGAACCTGCAGGAAAGTTTTATAACAGAATAAATGTTTTTAATCATTAAATTAATTAAGATTTAAAAAAAATATATGAGTACATTTTTGTTTTGAGCAGCATCTGATGTAGGTTTTGCCGATGTTTGGCTAATTTTTAAGAAATATCTTAATTCACAGATGTCTGGTTTGAAACAACATGACCAATTTTGGACATTCGAACATCTTTCTATTTTGTTCAGAGGGAAAGTGAAACATAAGACTACAGAAAATTTTAGATTTCCACATTTCTGCAAATGAACTGCAACATTTTTCTTTTTTTTTTTTTAGCAATGTAGCAAATGGATACAGGAAATGCAATGTTTAAAAACTGAAAAATGTTTCTGAAATAGTTCCTATGGTGCAATCGCTCTTAAAATATTTGGTTAGAATGAATGTCCAATAAGACGTTTTCAAATAAATGTAAAAAATCAAAACGTTAAGTGCAAACAATTTGGATTTGTTGGGAAAAAAAAGTAGAGATGTCTGTAATTCATGTACCACATTAGTGGTAAACTCTCAAAACCCAACTGTCCAGCGTGGTGGTGGTGTATTAATAATATGGGCTTATTTTGGTGGGCTATAATATAGAGAAACAGGCAACATTTGGAATTCTCCTGAATCCATGAAACTTTACTTCCTTTTTTGGAGGTTTCCAGCTCTGGAAGGAGGAAAACATCCAAAACACCAGTTTCTCTTTATCACAAAAGAGCTTTAGCTATTCTGGCTTTAATTTGAAATACTTTTTCTTAAAAAAATATCTGTATGAGCCCTGATTTTCCTCCTGAAGCTGTTTCAGTCAAAAAAAAATAAAATAATCTATAAATAGCTTTGACTCTCTGATACAGTTTTGTGCAGAAATTAATTGAAGTAAAATAATTTTTTTATTGCTGCAGAGAGAACGCAAAAGCTCTTTGTTTTCTTACATAATTGAACAGCGCTGCTTAAGCATTAGCTGCTGGCCTAACTTAAGGAAAGCATCGGTTCAGATGCGGTTTCTCTGGCAGACGGATGAGAGGATGTTATCAATCGAAGCTAAGTGAAGGAACAGCAGCTTTTTCTGCACTAGCCGTGTCCCTCAACATCCAGGTCGAAGACAGGATGACAAAGCTGCTATGGAGGAAGCAGAGCGTTGGAGAGACAAATAACCAGAAAAGACAAAGAAAGGGGGGGGGTCGGGTGATCAGACGGGCACTGGGGCCATGCAGACGTGGAAGGAAAAACGCCTTCACGTGGAAGTCAACGTGCAGAGAAAAGATGTATGACATGAGAGAAGAAGAAAGTGACACAACCAGAAAGGAGACGTTCTTCCACCTCCATCTTATTAAACGTGGAACATTCCTAGATCTTTTTTTTCTTTTCTTTTCAGAAATGTGTTCATGCCTGGGAAACGCTGTCAACTACACACAAACAGAGAGGAGATCCCGTCGGCCACAGATGCATCCTTAATAATGCATGAAGTTTTGAACAGTCTCTACAGTTATAAATGTGGTGGTAAATGTTTGCTGAGCGAGGGAAAGGACAAAATCTAACAAAAACCTTCTCAGGCATTTCACAGCATTAGCATTGAATTTACCTGACATGGACATAAAACTGAAAAATAGGACCTTAATTCAATGTTGTATGTTTTTCATCACATGGGGAAGTAAATCCAGGGTAAATTAGTTGCTTTAAGCCCTTAATTAAGGGTATTTATTTGCAAGAGTCTGGCAATACGATACATTTCCCGATTTGTGTCTCATGGTACAATACGTATCGCGATATATCCCAAGACTGTATCAAAGGACCTCAAAGGGGTTCAGATAGAAAACAAAAGTACGACACTGAATGAAACTCATAAATAATTTATTAAATATTGTCTTGTCAACGTTTAAAATCAATACAAGTATCAGCAAACAAAAATCGCCAAATGACTTTTTTCCTACACCCCTATTATTAATGAAAGTATGCATTGTAATTTTGCAATTTGATTTGAGAAAAAAAAAAAAAAAAACCTCAGAAATGCAGTTACATTTTTTTTTTTGTCCTCCACCATGAGAAAAAATGCTACAAGAACCTGTTAAACACACATGCAGAAAATAATTTTTTTTTGGAGTGGGTCTTTAAATTTAGATATAAGATTCATTTAAAATTAATGCATAATTGATAAAAAGTACATAGTGAAGAAATTAACTCTTACTTTCTATTTTGGCCTGGCAAAAAGCTAAACTTTAAAAAAAAAGTCAAATAAAAGGCAATACAGTAGACACAGACAGAAACAATCAGGATAAAAGACCAATAACACAAGACGATCATTAAAATAATTCAAATTGCTAAAACAATTAGAATTACAAAACAAGGCTACAGCAACATTTTTTTTAAGATGATCGTTGAGATTCTTTTGAAAAAACTTTTTTATGAGCCAACAGCACGACATCCTGTGATGCTGCTGCGTGAGAACAGGCTCCAGTCTGTTTTATTTTTAAGGAACTGCTACATCTGATCCTTGAACTGTCTTTAAAATAAAAGTCTCCTGTCTAAGTGGTTCTTTGCTTAAATTATTCCGGTCTCTGGATGCTGCAAACTGAATGAATAAAGAACCCAATGAAGAGTTTAATTTAGGCATTGTTATTAGAATTTTTATTGTAGAATGATCTAGAAACCTGTGTCATATTCTAGGACATAGTATCTGCAGACCAGTCAAAAGATGGAATCTTGTAGTTCATTGAAACTGTGATGCAACTTTATTCTCAGTATGTCTGGGGGCGGGGCAACAGAATAGAGAATTGTGTCATCAGCATAGAGGCAGATGGATGAGTCTCCTACACAGAGATGTTGATAACAGATTGAGAAAAGGGTGGGTCCAATGATGGATTCCTGTGGAACGCATCGGACTGGTTTTTAAACATATTCAAGCAAATGACTGAAGACCCACTGCGATCATCTTTTGATCTTTTGTAAAGCACTTCCAGTGATCTTTTAATTATGATTCTGTCGTGTAACTTGTGTAATTTTCTAGGTCATAACTTCATCGAAGCAGAAGGAGTGCATTTTAATTTCACCTCAAGTTGTGGGTGGAACTATTGGCATGGAGTAAACCTGCCTCCATTTCCCATCATCCATCTGTTTGCATGCTCTCCTGCTAGCTTACAGCCTCTCACAAACCCTACATTAGCGCTGGAACAAATATGGCGAGCAATATTGGAACTATCCAGCCGTACAGTTTTGCAACAGATACCGGCTCAGATGAGGAAAACAAAGACGTACATAGATCTAGTCATCTGCAAGTGGATTAGCGCCGCCAGAGGGCGATTAGCGCCACTAGATTTGCGTGGCTGCTGCCTATCATTGGCAAGATGTCTTGTATGTGTTGTCCACCAGTTTTCCTTGGTATTAGTAAAGTATGATTGACTGATTGATTGATTGATAGGATGCCTCAAAATGAGGTGGAACAGGAGCTTGTGACCCGCCTAGCATATTTTCTTCATCTCAAATAACGAACTGCATTTTTTCATCTGCTCCTTTTCAATACAAATATTTAAATAAACAATGTAACTTTAAGCTTAATGTTCAAAATTCTCTGTCTCCATCATGAGAAAATGTCACAATAACAGGTTAAAAACACCAAAACACCCTTTTATGCTATTTTTTATTATTATTAAGTGTTTTTTTCTTCATTTACATGATGATGTATAGAATTCTAAAAGATGAAATGTTTCTGGTTTCTCTTAAAGAATTTTCCTACAGTTCTTTAACCTGAAGAGCATCCAGGAGGCCTCCCTGAAACCGACAGGTTGAGGAGTGTCCCCTGAGGAGATGTTCCCTGGAGAGACTGTCAGATTAAGGCAGCAGGTGATCTGGTCCTGGTGTGATTTGATGTACAACTGACAGTTAATGGGAGAGGGGAAATGGTGTGTCATGATGTTTCAAGTTTAAGTATTAATATATCAGTTCATTTTACTAAAATATGTACTCAATTTCATGGATTCGAGTCCTGCCTGGTCTCAGCTCTATGGGAATCTGTAAGAGGAGATTGAACTGAAAACATGTATTTGCAGAAGCTGGAGGTAGGCCACAGCAGGAATCAGGAGAATGAAATCGAGCAAAACTAATGTGCCCAAAATGAGGTCAGCCATTTTTATCTGTTGGACAGATTTCTCTGGATGTTTCCTTCCTTGACTTGACTCCTGCAGCTCAGCAAAGACTCCATCCTTTGTCTGCAGATAGATCACACACGGCCAGCATGACATCACCCAGGCGGTGACGGGGCGGAGACTGGCAGAGAGAGCCTGGCATCGTGCACGCTCACACGCACCCAGCAGGAGAGCACGGCTCCTCGGCCTCAGTAAGCTCCCCGTCAGACAGCTCGGTTTGGCATCAGTCTGTGGAGGAGATGAAATGAGCTTCGGCCTGACCCCGTTCTCACAGAGCTGATGAGCGGCAGCATCGCATGCCGGCCGTCTGGCGTGTCCGCCCTTTAAAAAGCCACATGAAGCTCCTCTCCTCCAAACTAGTGTCACCCCCTCCACTCCACCTCCCTGACATTTTCTGCTCCGTCCATCAGTTATTTTCATATCAGCTCCTGCTGGCTCATCACATTTTTAGACCTTTGGAAGCTACAGACATACAATATACGACATTCACCAGTAAATTATAGTATTTAGACTAATAAACTCCTTTGTTTAGTTGGTTCTGGGTTGAAGCCAAACTTGAATGGACCAGGCCATCTTAAAAATTCTAAAGATCCAACGGGATTAAGAAGAAAACTCTTGTTCTTCAAAAAAAAAAAAAAAAAAAAAAAAGACAATGAACTAATTTAAGTCTTCCTCCGATGAAAATAATGTTTTTTGAGATTTTTACATATGTGTGGCATTTTTCTTATGAAAGAGAACACATGCAATAAGAAATCATTTTGTTTTTGCATTTCTGAGAATTTCTCCTTTTAAATTGCTGTCAATCAAACTGTCTCGCAGAAGACGCTCATGTTTGAGAATTTAAGACGTCTATGCTTTTACTACAAGGAAACTTACTCTCATCTGGCCCGGCTAGAGGTCCTAGCTCAGGTTCCGGAGAAGAGAAGATGTTGTTATTCTTCCACTCCAACTGCGAATTTTCAAATTCCATGATCGAATCAGACGTCACATGATTTTTTTGTGTGGGTTTCATACAACACATACTGGAAAAACTCTGCGAGGCTCCACGGACCCTCTTGATGTGACCATGGGAGTGCGAACTGCAGCTCATTTGACACAGTTGTAAAGGAATGTAAATCAATGAAAGTTCGGTCCACGAAGGTCTTCCTCGTCCGAGCCGACATCAAGCTCCAAACGATACTGCTCGACATTTTTATGTAGCAGCCATAAACCGTCTAATTAGAACTAATTACTAATTAGTTCCTACTTATACAGTCAATGGTAGCAGTGATGAAGATTAATGTTAGTGAGACACAGAGCTAACATAATGTGTGTGAGGGGTGGGGGGTGTTCCAGGACAGAGCTGCTCAGCTCCCAAAGCCACGTCCTCACAGAGGAGATTTTGGAGGCTTCAGATCAACAAGAAAAAAATGTCTTAAAGACATTTAAGTTGCGGGATTTTGGTTAAAACTTCACAATAATAATTAAAACACTACTGGGAACGTTTTTTTTTAATTAAAAAAAACTGTCATGGGGGACTTTGAGACATACTCCATTTTTCCCTAAGATATCTGTCTTGAGGTTTGAGTAAGTGTGGAACCTCTCCGCTTTCTTTCTTACAGCTCTTCTGTAAACTAACTCACATTCATCATCAGATGATCCAGTGATTTCCGGTTTGTCTACTTTTTATTCGCCGCTTAAATGACAAATAAATGATTCTCTGATTTCTGAAGTGTATAAGTTAACCCTCTAGAACAGGGGTGGGCAAACTTTTTGATTTGTGGGCCAGAAAGGGTTCTAAAATTTGGCATAAGGGCCGGACAAGGAGCAGATGGAAGGAGTGATTTGGTAATGAACCTCATAAACTAAAAAGATAATATGGAATTTAGAGAAAAAGCATGCTTTGATTTGGATTAAAATTCACATATTTTCATTTAAAAACAGAAAATTTGGGAATTTTAATTTCTAAATTTTGATTTTTGTTCTCTTTTTGGTGATCCAATGGGTTGATGTTCTCCAGAGGAAAATTCAAACTCAAAGAAATCCGAAAAATCTGACTCAGAAAAAAACACACAAACGGCAGAGAAACAACATCATTCATGAGAAGAAACCAGAAATACAATGAAAATAAAACAATAATTAGGATTTTTGATTCAATGTAGTTTAATTTGGAGGGCCACATTAAGTATCTTAAGGGGCCGCATGTTGGCCCCTGGCCGTAGTTTGCCCACCCCTGCTCTAGAAAGAGATAAGTTTGCACGCCACTGTCAGGGTTTTATGGACAAATGTTTGTGAGATAATGTCAGGATGACACTAATCACCCAGATGAGGATTACAATTTTTTTTTAAATCCCAACCACAGATCCATGCTAAACCAGCAGTGCTCAGCGTTTTCCAGAGCTCCACCAGTCCAGGTCAAGTAAGTCACTGTTTTGGCGTCGTAATCGACACTGATCTGGTTGTAAGATTAACCGTAAGTGCAGTTTCCAGCTAACGTTTGCCTGCAGCTTTCAGCGGCAGAGCGTGGCAGGTCTTTGTTGCTCCTCTGGAGACTGCACCTCCCTCCTGCCTCTTTCCTCCTTTTGTTTGCCTCCTTGTTCTGTCCTGGGGGGGTGACATCACACTCTCAGAGGAGACCTGCGACAGTGACAAGCCCTGACTCAACTCCTGCAGCCGCTGCTCCCCGACTGGCCCGTGACCCCACCCCTGCAGCCTTTAACAGCTTTTTCCTTTCTGAAAGCGAACCCTCCCAAATGGGCCGGGTTCTCCTCCACCGCGGGCAGGGCCGAGGCCCGCCGCCCCCCTTATGCTACTCCATCAGGGATCAGCAAAATGAAATATTTAGTGTAAGTGGAGCATAGTGTCAAAGTGTTTACTCCTTCATGTAAAAAAAAACAAACAAAAAACATGAACAGTAGATTTTTCAAAAATGTTTGACAATCTTTTGACCTAATTTTTAATTTTTTTCCACTATTAAATATTTACAAACTGTTTTAGGCAAACAGCAGATTTTAAGATTGTTTTCTGTTGACTGTCTTTGTTCTGATGGTTAGAGAGCAGGTTAGAAGTTCTCAAACATAAAAAAAAAATATTATGATCTCCAACCATGTTAAAATCTAAAGTGTGCTGACCTTTCCTTTCTGCAGGATAAACAGTTTATAATCCACTGATGTCGGCAAAATCCCTGTTCTGTGAAGTAATTGGTCTGTTGAGTCATGTTACTCGCCACGGCATGAGAGACTCTGGCAGGGATGGATGGTGTATCCATGATGCTCCATGTGAGGAGAAATGACTCTGATTCTCTCTTCTTCTGCCCCGCCCACAGCAACAGACAGCCCCGCCCATTCAGGAAGTATGGACAACAGGATCAATAACAGGTTTGTAAGGATGGAAACAACTAATGGATTAAAAGATGTAAAAAAAAAATAACTTCTCCGCAAAATATGGAGTTAAAACTTTAAACAAAAGACAACATTATTCCTAACCTCTTCTTCACAGAAAAAAACCTTGAAACCGGCCATAAACAAACAGCTCTGACCTCTCAGTTTGGAAAAATTCATTATATACAATATTTATAAAAGTGCATATTTTTCCTTTTTGCTATTATTATGTTCTTGAGTTTCCTTTTGCTTTTCAAACCTGATCAATTAAAAAAAGAAATTTGACTTACAAGTTTCAAGTTGTGAATTTTTTTATTAAATTTTTCTTTGTTTTTGTGACTTTTAGCTTCCTTTAAATCCCACTCCGAGCATCTTTTGATCTATTGTAAACGCGTTCCTTGTGGTCTTTTAATCATGAAGTTTTCAGCCAAGATCAACCAGTCTCGTTTTCAGTAATCCATCAGAAATTTGCCTCTAAATTGCATTCAGGATTTTTCCCATTATGTTTTTGTCTACACACTATCCCATTAGGTTATAGCCCCTTCCTCACCCAACCTAACATTAACCGGTGCAACAAAAATGGTGAGCAATAACGGAGTTATTTAGCTGTTCATTTTCGAGCCAGATGGCAGCTCAGACAAAAAGAATCAAGAAATTAGGGCTGCCTGGAATGGTCGACTAATCAACGACTAATCGATTATTAAAATAGTCGACGTCTAATTTAATACTCAATTAGTCATTACATTACTTTATATTATAAGTAGTCGGAGTGTATTAAAGTTGAAAGTTATATAGGCATTCTGCTAGCTTTTTGGACTATTTTGGGATTTTTTTAGGCTAATTTGGAGTTTAGCTAATATTTCAGCTACATGCTAGCTATTTTGGCTAACGTAGGGTTTTCTCAGTTTTTTTTAGGCTATTTTGGAGTTTAGCTAATATTTCAGCTGCATGCTTGCTGTTTTGGCTAACCTTGGATTTTTTCAGTTTTTCAAGCTAATTTTGCATTTAAATAATATTGTTAAATTAACTGGCTATCAGCTTCAGCGATTTCAGCTATTAGCTTAAGCGTTTCCAGCTATTAGCTTAAGTGTTTTCAGCTTCAGTGTTTTTAGCAATTAATTGCAGTATCTTAAGCTATCAGCACAAGCATCTTCAGCCAAATTCAGCTTATAGCATTCGCACTAGCATTACCACAGGCAATGCTATATATCTAATTTTTAGTTAGTTTAACGCTAATGATGGTTAAGATGAGTGCTTTACATCCAGTTTGCGCATGACACAATTAGTCGACTGATCGGATTAAATAATCAGTGATTAGTCGACTATTAAAATAATCGTTTGTGGCAGCCTATACTGGAAATCCACAATGTTTTGGGATAACATGACCTCTCTCAGGAGAAAATAAATATGATACATACAATTAGCATAATACAAATTCTTGGAAATCCCTTTCAAATTTGATGTGGTCACTTAGAACATACGCATCCCATCGTTACAGTATGTTCTGCACGTGCAGCCATTAGTCCAACACATACATGGAAGTTGATGCACGCACATGCAGAGCAAACGGGTGGGGGCAGGGATGCTGAAACCACTTCCAGACAGCCTGCAGCTTCCCATGAGCAGCCGAGTAGAGGATTATGTAACCCACGGTTACGTAAAAATGATCACTACAATAAACATGGCTGCTTCTTCAGCTTTGTGCCATTCAAACCAATGGCAGGTTGTGTTTATTTTTTGCAGAAATATACAAACCATCTATACATAAAACATCAATCCTGTAGTCCACCAACTGATAAACGATGTACTTTTTTTGCAATCGTTTTTAAGATTTGAGTTCTGCTTCTATCCACTCTGAATGTCAGACATGGGGGAAGAGGAGTGGTGGCCCGCGTCGAATGAAAATGGGTCAGGCTTCCAGCACCAGCCACAACACACGCCAGCATGGCTGAGCGCTTCTGAAAGGAGGTTTCCACTCAGGACGGATGCTTCCTGTGGATCCGCTGCTGACATGATAGCAGCAGCTGCCCAGTATTAGCTGCATAGATTAATGCTATTTCCTGATCTCGTAACTGCTCCTCTACATCCTGGAATGTTGAAATTCCCTGAAAGTTATAGCTGTAGGATCAATCCAGGTTAGAGTGAATCCAGGAAAAGTCATCTGAAACTGCTCATTTTAAGCTCAGTCTTTCAAAGCTATGACCCAAATACAGATTTAAACCTCGCCACGAGGCTGAATGTGTGCAAATATAATCACCAACACAAACAAAGTCCAAATCTTGTCTCCCGAGACCAAAGACCTAATCCTCTTCTGCACACACATCTGCTGATTTTGGCCGGTGAACTCCCCGGCAGAGCGCCTGCGCCTCTTTGCCTCTGACTCTTATCATCATCTCTGTTCTGTGAAGCACCACAGATCCAAAAGACCCGATGTTGGCGAGCCGTGAACTCCATCTGCCTCTCATCACAGACAAAACAGTGTGGGTGTCCTCAGATGACTGCGCACTCCAGACATGGCTAGCTTCTCTGACATCTTGAACAGCTGGACTCTTGATAGTGTGGAGTTATGTCACGGCATCTTGGACTCTGGAATGGGAGTGTGGTCTGCTACGGTGGTTTTTCTAACAGGTTTGTCAAAGCTGCCAGATCCGAAGCAAAAATGTAATCCTCTTAAAAACCCTTTATCCATCCATCATCTACACCCCTTTCATCCTGAGGAGGGTCACAGGGGTCGCCTAGTCCGGCTCTCGCAGAGGCAGGGTGCACCCTCAACACTCCACAACAGTAAACACGTCATGATGCCTTCAAATATTTTTCTTTTAATTAAATTGCATTTTGCAGGTTTTGACTAGTTTTTTTTTTTTTTCATTTTACTGAGGATTTTCATTTGATCAAAAAGAAAAAGGTATATCTTATGATAAGCTTATAAAATGATTAAAAACAGGATCCCTGAAAAGAAGTGAGAAAAACATTACAGGTCTGTTCTATTGATACATAAAGTTGGAACTGGAATCTCTGACTGTTGCCTGTCTAAACTGACTTCTAAAGCCAGAGGCGGGTTTATGCGGATGATCGCCCACATAGGGCACAATCTTGTAGGGCCCAAAAACAGACAAACAAAAAAAAGGAAAACACAAAGCCATTTTTTTTCTCTATTTTTTCTGGGTTACTGGAATAAAACCATTCATTTCCACATGAAGTTAATGAAACGTTCACACCTCTCACGGCTAAGAGCATTCAAGCGACTGCTTTCAATGAAAAATCAATGTCGACGCTTATTTTAGGTTTCTGCATTCAAAACTCTCCTGTTCTATTAACTATTGACAGTATAATCCCTGGACATCTCAACCCTCTAATATTCCAAATAGGAAGTACCTGCTGGTTCCAGAAAGTCCAAATCCCATAGACTTCTACTGAGAAATATGTTTCTCAGTCATTCTATTTGTCAGAATAATCATTCTTACTCTGATACTTTTGTCTTAACATCTTCTTTCTAATCCTATTTTTTTAAAGAATTTTTTTTCTGCATTGCAAGTTATTTAAGTTATAAACTAACCAATTAGAAGCATGTGGGGCTCGCTGGCCCCACCTCGAACATTTGATTGACAGTCTGCTTTCAGTGGAAGGGGTGTGGACTTCCAAGAAGCTCACTCATTGGAAACAGTAGTTCCTCTAAAAACGTGACTCAGACCGACTCGAACCAATCAATGAGTTTTAAAATTGGTGGCAGACGAACAGTAAACCACAGTGACGGCTTTGGCCTGATTTCCCAAAGGCTGGAGGTAAGGCATTTTCTATGGAAGGGGTCAAACATATATCTATGGTAGATACGCAAGTTTCAACGACCGTTCTTGGGCTTCGTATTTACAAAACGTGTGACCATTGAACACGTGTTAAAAGTTAAACCAGGTCAAACTTTAACCAATCAGGGACTTGAATTTGGTAGTATTGTGTGAATTTGGTTCATCTAGTTTACTCGTGACGATGTCTGTATTTGTTTTTTCAAAAAAAGATAAACCAATGCCATTCTCCTGATGGCATGGCAATCCATATCCAGCATTACTTCTCTACTTTATTCTTTAATATTTATTTAATGTAGATCTCTGTGCTTCGGTTTGGTGCAGTGCAATTCATGTGTTGTTTCTCTTTCCCAATACCCTCTGGGAGCGGGAGAGATTTCAGATTCCAGGTGGATCGTCTATTCCTGTTCCCCATAGACTGCGCCTTTGGTTCGTCTTGGCTGTGGACCTCGCCCCCAGCTGTCCCCCAGTTCTATCTGGATGAACAATATTCAAATATGTAGTTGTAGTTGTTAGATGAGCTGATTCTTCTTTAACAGTCCCAGAAAAGAATTCTTTCTGCCCTCCTCTATGTGAATATCCTTGATGTTTCTTTTTACTTTTCATTTTTCCTTGTCGAGAAGGAGGGGTCAGAAACTTTTAACAGTGAAAGAGCCATTTGGGCTTGTTTTCTACTGATTATTACCTGGAAGGAGCCATTTATCTTATTTTAACCTTTAGGAAATTTGGATTTGCATTCACAACATTCTTTTTTTTAATAATAGATATAAATTATACCTATTTTTTGGCACAAATAAAATCAAAAATATAAAAACAACCTAGCATCTCTCAAATTGTGTTTTGTTTTTTTAACATCTGACAGAGGCTCAAATAACTTATTTTTAAAATAAAAGATGCTCTGTCTCAAACAGGATCATCTCAGTGCAGTTCTGAACAGCTAGAAACAAATATTTTGCATCACAAGATAGATAATATATGCTTTAAACTAATGAAATATCAAACTTTTTACCATAGTTTTGTTTTGTATATAAAATCTGTGCATTCTGAAGGTAGCGTTGAGCAAACAAGGCTTCTCCAGGCCAACAGGATGTAAAAACTACAAAGTTTATCATTGATGTGCACCTCAGCCATCAATTTATACATTTAACTATTTTTAATTAAAAACATGCTAACTAAGTAATCCTTACTTTAAAAATTACTATTTTCTTTCTTTCTTATTTTTCCTTCTTTGTTCGTGGTAGTCTTACACTACTAGGTTTTGTTATTTTAGTTTGGGGTTGGACCTTAGTAGTTTTAGTTTGCTGGCTTTGTTTATTTGTTTTCTTTATGTAGTTTTGGTTTGACAGCCCTTAGTCGGGAGCTGCTGATTCCGATGGTCAGCATGGCTGGGTCAGCAGTCTCCCCGAATTATTTGTTTGGCCAAGGAGCTAAAATGAGAGATAAAAGAGCCACATGTGGCAGACCCTTGTCCTAGGGCAGGGATAACCAGTTTAATTTGGTCTGTTTAGCTTAATTTACCAATCAGCTATTGTTTGTATTCTATGACAGACTTTCTTCTTTTGTATAATTACTGGTATGAAGCCCGATGAGACAATTATTTTGAGCTATATAAATAAAATTGAATAGAATAAAATTGCAAGGATTCTAGTTATGAACGGAACTGTTTTGTGCCCGAACTACATTGCCAAATTTTCACCAAGCCTCTTCCAACTCTAGGTAGTAGACTTGCGCTAGTAAGCAGTAGAAAAAAAAAAAGCATTGTGTGTACATATAGCTTAACAACAAAAGGAGAACACTTAAAGCGTCAACACCAACTCCAAAAGCCCACATTTAGATTATCAGGAGTATTTCTATCAATGCAAAGTCCCCAACGTTGACTTGTGCTGATGACGTTATGAAAATCTTCAGACATGTTGGTTTGGGTGAACCTCGTAACCCTTCATGAAGCATCAATTACAGCCTAAACAGAAATTCTCCAAACTGTGACGGTCACATTGATTTGACTGGCTTAAAATAAAAATAAAAGGAAAGAAAAGTTCTTCTCTTGTTGTTTCCATCCGGCTGCCTCCACCTCACACTCAGGCTGTCTTTTGCCATCAGATCAGTCTGGAGATTGGAGCTGAAACTCAGCACTCAAAAGTGGCTTCAACACTAATCTTCGAGCCAAATCAACATGAAATGACATCAGCTCGCTGCAGTAGTAAAAATAGATCCAGCTGTAAGCCCCGTAGTTGCAAATGCCGTCAGATCAGCTGCGATCTGCTGCTCTGTTAAAAAAAAAGCTAAAAATAACATCAATTGCAGTCTGAGTATGGCTGTTTGAAGCAGAGCTCTGCCACATTTTCATACAACTCAGAGATATAAGTTTCCACCTGCTGTAAATCGACTTTATGTGGATCTTTTTTTGTTTTTTATATTGCCGAGCAGGCGAACCCACGGCCGGCTGCTTTTTGCTAATTTGGCTCAAACTACTGAGGCGTTGTGTTTGCTGATGATACAGATCAGCAACAGTGGAGTCCAGCTCTCTGCTCCCAGTAGATTTGTAAGTAAAACCTCAGCTCCATGCACAGTTACAGTCCTTATTCTTTTGTGATAGAAAGCATCCACACTTAAGAAACCATTCATCATGGTGACACCCCCCTCCCCTTCCTTTTGTGGGAATCAGAGGTCACGGTCAGAGATGAAGATGCTCACCGATTTCACACAATTACTCATCCTGTCAGTGTCTGTCTCCTTTTACTACAATGTTTTTGTTTAAAACTTCAAATGAAACTCGTGGATTGTTGTGCTTTACATTTATAAATGCTGCCGCACTTTTTATTTTCTTTCCCTGATCAAATGCATAATGGATCGATCCGTGGCGAGGATTATCTGCAGTGTAAGGGGATGCAGCAATTACTGAAAGAAACCAGCAGCAACATTTGTAAAAAGGAACTTCTGTTCAGCTCTTGTTTTATTTGATGAACAAGGTTTTTCAGAACCCAGACAGTTTTTTAATGAATTCTGAGTGTACATGATATCTAAAACGAGGAGATGGAATGAACTCGGCAGCTTGTTCAGAATTTTGTGAAGAATTTGGTAAATGTTCCCTGCGACAGGGTGGGGAGATGTCCTGGGTGTACCCCGCCTTCATTAGCCAGTTTAGGCAGGTAAAGAAAGTGGATGGATGGATGCAATTTGACAAGAAACCAGAACAGAAATGATTTAAATCTCCTCCTTATCAAAGGATAAAAAGAAGGATTTCTGAGAAGTCCTTAAGCTGTTATAGTTCTGAATTTCCTAGACAGATCAGTGACTGTTAAATTTTAAGATTTCCTATCTTTCTTGATGATACAACACATACCATGGGTTTTTTTTCATCAATATTTTAGAAAAATATCAGAACTTGAATATGAAGCTCTGAGCACAATTAGCCATAAAAATCCTGACTTTGTTCTGCTTTTGAATTCATTAGGTAAATATGGTCTCAAGGGTATATAATACATAAAAAAAACTGTTTTGAAAGAAATATGGAATAGGCAGCAAAATTTGTATTTTGTGCTCTTTAAAATGAGGCAAATATATCTGCTTGTACCAGAGTGACACACCCATGATGTCAAATCTCCAAAATGACCACCATAGCCGGGCATTATAGGACATAAACAGCGTAGGAAGTAACTTTTATTGTGATACACATTTCTTCTCACACTGTTTTATCAAATAATCTACATGGCATTACACTTATCAATGTACCTTCTTTGTTGTCACCTCAGTAACCGTCTTGCAGCATGCCACCGCCATACCAAAGCAGCAGTAAAATGTGTTGGACATGATGTTGATACAGACATTCAAAATTGGTCAGCGACATATAGAGTTTGAATATGTGAACTATCCCAACGAGGATTTCAAAGCAGAGAACTTCCATTTTTCTTTCTCTCTTTGCATTTCGCCCTCATTATTCCTGACCAATGACTGAAGAGATCTTTAGCCATATGGTTTCATTTACAAGCTCTAGTTTAAAACAGAAATGCCTGGCTGAAAGACAATCTGACTAAGGACCAAACGGTTCAAGACTCAATCTAGGCCAAATCGAGCACAAATGGTCCGGAAAAACTGACTTTTCCAGCCTGAAATCACCCTGGGTTGTGGGTAGAACTTTTGGCATTCAATAAGCCCGCCCCACTTCCCGTCACCTAACTGTTTACCGCTAGCTTACAGCCCTTGGAACCCCAATTTGACACATAAACAATAAGCAATATTGGACTTATCCAGTCGTTTAATTTTGAGTCACAAATGAGGAAAAACAAAGAAGTACATAGATCTATTTACATAGAACAAATGCATCAGAATGGAGCAGAGCAAGGAGCTTGTGACCCTTCGATTGTAATTTATGTAGTTTGAGTTTTTCCCAAATAATTTTTTTGTTTGCTCCACAACAATACAATACAAAAATACCCAGAAGCCCAATTTTAAGCTTAATTTTCTTCGTCTATATGCCTTCCATCATGAGAAAAAATGTACAAGAACATGTAAAAAAAAAAAAAAATTCCATGAGCTGGGCCTTTAAAACTCACTTTTATTTCTCAGAGGAAGTGCCACGAGTTTCACTACGCTTCCCAAAAGTCCTTGTTGACTCGGATGCAGCACGTGATTGGCTCCTGGTGGCGTGACGCTGCACTCCGCGGTCCTTTTATTCAGGCGGCTGCCGCGCTCGCGCGCAGGGCTCGTGGAGAAGTCGGTGACAGGAGCAGAGCGTCCTCGTGAAGGCGAAGGTGGGTGTGACAGCATCATCATCTCCCGCGTCTGAACGACGTCTGCCGCCTCAAAGACACGTTTTTAGCTGTCTAATTAGTTAAAATAACTCTTTTGGAATGTTTCTTAGACTGTAAACTTTAATATTTATGTTTGTTGTTTTGATTTTATGTGGTCCTTCTTGACGGGGCTTTAGTCTTTATAAACCGAGACAAAAGAGGCGGCTGTTTGCCCCTCGCGGCGGCTGTTCTTGTTTGAGCTCGCGCTTGTTGTCCTCGCGCTCGGCGGGCTGTCGTTAGCCTTTTGTGTGGCGGGACGCTGGCACAGTTGGCCCTGACAGAGGGGCAGAATCTACCCTCGTGCTGTATTTTTCTTATTTTTTTTTAGTCATCCTGTCGTGGCGGGAACAGCTGCGTTCAACAGTTAGTGTGTAAATCTGGAGCCTCATCAGCTCTTTGTTTGCTGCTGCTGCCTTCACAACAAGCGCCTTTTGTTTGGCCCCTGCTTAATTAAACCGAGCGAATGACTAATATCTCGACATATGGCTGTACATGTTTCCTTTAATTTCATAATCGATCGCAGCCCTGTCATCCTCCTCCCCCCCGCCACAGGTGGCTGGACCTGCAGACGCAACCTGTCCACTGTCTGGTCTGCACCTGCTTCACCCCCCCCCCCCCCCCCCCCCCCCCCCCCCCATCACGTCTCTTTGTTTCTGCAGCTTCATCACCACTTAACGTTTTTGAAACCCCGCCCCCTCCTCTGGTGTCCGACGCAATTGATCTTGAATGTCGCCCGTTGTCTCAAAACAGTGGCGCGTGCGTCCACGTGCGTGCCACTTAACGAGCCTCTGTTTTTTTTTTTCATGGCTTGATTGGGCGGTGGTTGCCTGCAGTGACGGGTGTCGCCGCTGGGTGTCGTCTTTTGATTGTTGTTGTTGTCGATCTGCCCGCTAGAGGGCGCAGTTTCTCCGCTTCTAACGTCGAAGTTTTGTCCCTCAGGTGAATTGATCTGCAGCACAGCTGAACATGGCAGCCGCTGAAGGTGAATATTTTTGTTTTTTTTTTTTGACTAAACAGCTCCTAAAAGAGAGGTGGCGTTTTTTAAAAGTGATTTTAATAGTGTCCCTCCTGTCCAGACATCCAGGTCAAAGAGCTCGACAAGCGGGCTTCTGGCCAGGCGTTTGAGGTCATTCTAGGTGCTCCCACCCCTGATGCCAAAGGGGACTTCCCCCTATCTCCTCCTAAAAAGAAGGACGTCTCCCTGGAGGAAATCCAGAGAAAGCTGGATGCCGCAGAGGAGAGACGCAAGGTAAGAAAGAGGCCCCTCCAGTCCCAACTTAGACGCTGCAACACCTATAAATAACCGTTGTATGTATTTCAGAACCATGAAGCTGAGGTTCTGAAGCACCTAGCTGAGAAGCGAGAGCACGAAAAGGAGGTGCTACAGAAAGCCATGGAGGAGAACAACAACTTCAGCAAGATGGCGGAGGAGAAGCTCAACCAGAAGATGGAGGCCAACAAGGAGAACCGCACTGCCCTCATGGCCGCCATGAACGAGAAGTTCAAGGAGAAGGTGGGTGACCTCGCCTGCTTTCCCCACCCACATCCAGGCCTCCTGTTGCGTCACTCATAACGTCTTCTCCTTACAGGACAAGAAGTTGGAAGAGGTGCGAAAGAACAAGGAGACCAAAGATCCCAACTCGGAAGAGGGCACCTCGGAAGACTGAAGGCTGCGGATGGCGGCGGCGGGGGAGGGGAGGGGGGTGTACAGGGTTTTTTACGTATCCAAAGATTGATTTATTTTTCGTTCAGCCAGTATTTTTGTTTTCTGATCTCACCTTTTTTGAGACGAGAGCTCCACTCTGTGAAGGCTATCTTTTTTTTTTTTTTTCCCCAATTCTCCTGCTTTAAGTGTATTTGCGCTGTTCATATACATGTGCACCCCCCTCCCCCCAGCCCCTTTGTAATCATCTGATATGTAGCTTGATCCATGCAGCTTTTAAAAGAAGAAAAAAATCAAAAGAAATGATTCTCTTGGGAAGCATGTTTCTATGCATCAGCCTTTTATTTCCACCCCTTTCATATTTGAAGAAAGTGTTTTTCGGCGCGCACTCTACACTCAAAGTAGCACAAAGTTGGACGAGTATCACAAGTGTTTCTAGTGCTGAGGTTGCTCCTGCTGCTCATGCTTGTGCTCTTCCCTACCCCACTCCCCATAATCATTGCTTTTTGTATTAAATTAAACTAAAAAAGAAAAAGATCTTCAAAGCACATCATGCTGTGAATTTAACATGCAAGTAGAGGAGGATCATCACTCAGCAGGGGTCCATGCAGGCAAAGAGCAATACCCTCTGGCATCTCAAGTGTCTATTTGACTGGAACTGTTGTACTAAATAAAAACAAACTGAACTTCTGCCTTCCTGGTGTCATTGTTTATGGTTGAAAAATTGTTTTAAAATGTAAAGTAGACTCACCGAGAGGCAACATTTTCATGTTGATGGATTTGGTTCACATAAAACTTCTCATTTGCTGAAATGCATGGAGACACTGAACAGTAAACTTTCCAAATTGATGCATTTATTTCTGTATTTGTTCCAAAGATGAAATTTAAGCCTTTTAAACATGTACTTCTAAATCAATTAAGGAAAGCTGACAGTGTTACAACTGAACCTGCAGAAGTCTAAGCCAGTTGACCTGGGGCCTGTTTCAAGAAGCAGGTTCAACAAATTTAGAGTTGAAACCTGAACTTCGAGTCACTGGACTCAAAACTCCCGAACTTGGAGTTTTCGGTTTCAGAACAGCTGAAAATGTTTGATTCAATCAACTTGAAGTTGTTGGAACCAGAATCATGTGCGAGCGTCGCGACCATTAAAAGCCCTGATCAATGGAGCAAAGACGGCACGATTCACCATGGCAACGTGAACAAACAACTGAGACTTCCGGCGACGGAAATTGATAAGTTCCTCCAAGCAAATGCAGACTACAAGAACATTTTCTGCAAGAAAAGAAACCCAGCTGCAGCGGTAAAACAGAGAGAAAACATCTGCAGAGTTAATGCATACGTCTACATTTGAATCATTTCAAATAAAGAATAAATAATATCAGGAAGGTTTTTTTGTCACTTGTAAAGTAAGGAATGGTTCTTGATCTGTTAATAATTTAACCAGTCATCTCTCTAATGCATGAATGACCGTTTTCCTTACCCCCCACCCCCACCACCACATACACACACGAATATCACCACACGCTAAAACAAAACACTGTAGCTGCCTGAGATATGTTAAAATAAGCATTTACTTAAATGTAATTCTCAAGCCTTAAAAAAATATTCGCTGAAAAGGTTTTTTTATCCACAAAAACTACATACCGGAACTTGGATTTGATCTTGAGACGCCGCAATTGGAGGCAGCGTCGCTGACAACTGAGCTAATACTACAGGTATACAAGTCACTGGGGAGTTGAAATCATTTACCGGTGTTTGAAATTTAATGATTTCCATTGTTAAGGGTTTCAAACGATGAAAATAAAACACTTTATTTTTAATAGTAAATCCCTGGAAAAACTCACTATTTATAATGGTTGCTAAAATAAAGATGAATCGGGGAAACTGCATCAATCGACTCGTGTCCTCAAATCCTCTCCCGACATAAATAACATTTCCTCTGGATTAATCCAGCCTCCTCTCTACATGATCCTCTATGAATGGACATGTCATTTTGGTTTCTGCTGGTGGAAACGTGACGTCTCTAATGTGAATGTTCTCTAAATATTAATGAAGAACTCAGATTTGAACATCCTTCACTTTAAAAAGGGGCGGAGACCGCAGAGAACTCTAAGTTTCCTGAAGAAAACCTGCTCCAGACCAGGTTATGTTCACAGACTCAGTTGCCACAGTGATTGATTCTGAGTTCAGCTTAACCCGCTTCTTGAAACGGGCTTGGTTTCGCCCACTTTCACGGGTTTGAGTTATCTCTCTTTCTGAAACCGAAAACTCTGAGTTCTGCTGAATTTGGAGTTCGCGAAATCAGAGTTCCAACAAAACCTGCTTCTTGAAACGGGCCCCAGGACTTTGATGGGCAATTCAGCCACCAATTGTGCAAGTTCTTCCACTTAAGGATGAGCGAGGCCTGTAATTTCTTATAGGTATACCTCAACTGTGAGTCAAAATGAGAAAAAATCCAGAATTTTTTAAAAGAATGTATTTGTAAATTTTGGCAGAAAATATATATTTTATTAAATAGCAAAAGTTAATCTCAATACTTGGTTAAATAGTCTTAGTCGGCAATGATGGCAGTCAAACATTTTTTGTAAGTCTTCACAAACTGTTGCTGGTATTTCGGTTCATTCCTCCATGCAGATCTCCTCTAGAGCAGTGATGTTTTGGGACTGTTGCTGGGCAACACAGACTTTCAACTGCCCCCAAAGATTTTCCATGAGGTTGAGATCTGGAGACTGGCTAGGTCACTTGGACCTGGAAATGCTCCTTACAAAGCCACTCCTTCGATTCCGGGGCAGTGTGTTTGGGATTGTTGTCACATTTCCACATTTCATCCTTTTAAGTAGAAAAAAATGTGCACAACTGTTGGCTGACTAACTACTTTTTGCCCCACTGCATTCTTCCTGACAAAGATAAAACTGACCAAAACCCAGTGAGAGCTGCCAAATTCCACATAACGTTTTTGAAAACTACCTTGTTTATGTGACCATTAAGCCATTCTTTTATAAAACGTATCTTTTAAATATATACAATAATTGAATGTGAAGGTGCAATATTCTTCTATAATTTTCAACTGTAGCAACAACTTCTGCTCAAGCAGATTTATTTAAATTAAAAGTGCATGGCAAGTAAAACCAAGCCTTTTCTATCATTATGATGAGATGTTTGTGCAGCACAGATATACTGTATGTTCTTAACTATTTTAATATTTATTCAAAATGTCAGAATTTTCTAACCTAACACCCTACCCCCCACCCCAAAGCCCCCAATCAAATACTGGGAATCAATTTCCAAATTAATTTTCACTGAATAATTTCATTATATGGGAAAAATATATTATTATTATTTTTTTTTTTACTTTTTCTTTTCCCCCAATTAGGGGGCTCCGTATCATTATGAGAACAAATTATACAACTTTAATATTTACATATTTTTTTTAAACTAAATTTCTCCTTAAAGATAAAAAAACTCTTCATTCTTCTCCCCCTTTTACTCCCAAATTATGGTCTTTGTTTCCCCCTGCTGGTGGGTCTGTCAAATTGAGGTTCTTAATTTATTTATTTTTTACTGTGTCGCACAAATCTCAGACATCAGATGACCACCCTCCAGGTGAAAGAGGCTTGAAAAAAAAACCCAATTATGGATTAGTAATGTGTATTCATATAAGAGGAAATGCATCATAAAAAATAACTTGCTGAAACAAACATTTATTGATTGGTTTATTTCAAGAATTGAAGAAAAATAAATCACCCCGATGTATCAAAGTCATTACAAAAATAACGCATTGATTATATTAAAAACAAAAAAACACATTGAGGTAGAATTTGATTTATTGCTTGAAAAAGAGTGCGAAGAAGCAAACTTATAACCCCACCCCTACTGAATTATTTTTTGCATAGTTTTCATCCTCAATTTTAGTAAAAGTAAAAATGGATCACTGATTATTATCAGAATACAATTTCATATTATTCCAGAAATCATCCGTAAACATTGCAGATCAAATTTTCAGGTAACAATCATTATTGCACATTTAACACTATAATACTCATTGACTTTGATAGCTTCGATAGAAAATCACAATTAAGAGATATTTTCTAATAAATCTGGTCAAATATTACTTTTGAAGTGTAAAACAAAATAATTTAGTTACAAGATTAGAAATGTTGGCAGCATATTGTTGTTGTAATGTCCTTGAACCTGAGAGTGAAATAAGTTAAACTGATGCTGGAAGTTACACGTTTATTGTCATGTTCTTGTTACTCACCACAAGAGGGCAGTGTTGCATTTCGTTTCTCTTTCTCTTTTAAAAGCCAGTAGAAGTTTTGTTATCTTAAGGTGATGAACATGTTTTTTTTCTCCCACATCTTCTCATGTTGAGTCTTGTTTCTCATCACTGATCTGTGATCATGGACATTTTTTGACATGTTTCCACCAAAAGGAGGTTATTCAGTGTTTAGTGCATTCTCTTCCTTGCTTGTTTCCTTAAATCACAACAAAAAAAAAAGCAAAAAAAAAACAAACAAAAAAAACTTAAACAAAACAAGCAGCAGAACAAATTAAGATGTGGATTTAATCTGATATCGTTCTATTAACCTATTTGTTCATTTCAATCTGGAAAATCACATGACAGCTGGAAACCATCCAGATATAAGATTTAATAATTTCAATCTTTAATCCTGACTTAATCCGAAGGGTTTATGCATAAAAATGTTGCAGACTTCCTTTTTGTCAGTAAATACAAAATCAATGATTCCACAGGCTCTAGAGTTGAGGGTCCTGCTGATTACCCCATCACCTGACTTTGATGCTACGTACACACTGGGCATGTGTGGTGCTTTCAAGTACACACTGAATGTGGGTTTTTGAGATCGCTTTTAGCATGAGATGTTCTGACTCATTCTCCCTTCCATTTCAGCAGATTTTAATATATGGTTCAGGTCCCCTTAGCGTCATTTTTGACATTTTGGGTGTCCCCAACTCCACAGACAAGGAAAAAATACAAATGCTAATCAGGGGTCCTCCAAACCTCAATACCCGGACCGGACCAGTACCGCTCCCCTTACCCCGGAACGGTTCAGTGTCTGTTATCTCATTCGGTACCACGTCCCCTGTGTTGCTAGTCAAACCAGATTGCACTTTCGCCAATCAGTAGGGATGTAACGATTCAGTCAAGCCTCGATTCGATTCAATTTCATAGGTTTCATGGTTTCATAGTCCTGAAGCGTCATTGTCACGGTAATTTGGTCAAAATTGCATGAAAACGTGCAGTTGCAGGGTGAGGAACAAATCTCTGTTTTGGCTCGAATTTGCATTAATATTTGACAGATTTATGTCAAACATTTGAATTTGAAGGAGCTGTGGGAATTTTTTCCCAGAAGGGGAGCGCAGATGAACACCAGGCAGCCAGTCCGCGACGCACACACACTCACATAAACACACACAGAGGGCGCACACACTCACAGCAAGCCTGCATGGAAAAGTGTCATCTGCTCTGCATTTTTCAAAATTCAGGCACAGGCCGAGACAAACCGATTTTTTACATTTTCTGCACCAATCAATATATTGACGTGTTTGAATCGTTATTTACCAATTCATGAAGAATCGTTACATCCTTACCAAGGGGGACTCGAATTTGGCGGTGACATATGGCCGGTGTCCCTTTTAATACACGGAAGTGCCAATTGTTTGAAAATTGATCAGAAGACAAAGTGAAAAATTGATGCAGGAATTCTATGACATATACATCGGAATAGACCTGTGAAAGATTCACGAGATTCGGACCGCTTTGACATTTTTCACCAAACCTTTCCCAAACTGTAGTCACATGCACTTGCTCGTAGGGTATCAGGTAGAGACAGTCTAGTTCAGTGCATTCTTCAATGCGTGTCAAATGTGTGTGCATAGCATCAGAGAAGAAGAAACGATTTGAACCATGCTCTGTAAAAATGTCAACAAAGTCCATGAAAACTTTAAACCTTTGTGCCATTTAGGTGGAAATACAGACAGTTGCAGCCGCAATCCACATTTTCAACCAAAAGAAGCTCGTCTGATTACTCTGCAAAGAAAGTTCCAGACAAAACCGGCCTAATGCAGGTCACCGTCACGCAGCGCTGCGAACACTTTACAAGGATTGCTGTGAAACTGCAGAAATACAAAGCTCTCCTAGTCCTTGTGGGATAACTCATTGATTCGCTGCTGCTCCCCCACAGAGCAGGCAAGAAAAATCTATTGTGACTTGACAAGTGAAAAAAAAGGTTTATTTCAGAAGTGATGTCTCTGAGCGTGGAGTTTGAAGCCCGCTCCATGATGACCCTCTGAAGTTCAGCTTTGTTGCTGCGAGAAAACCTGCTTTATGACAGCTCCTTAATGCCTTCGTGTGCGCGGTAATTATACACGTACCCATAGAAGGACTGCTCTTAACATCACCAGCTTAAAAAGTTTGCATTGAATTGACTTTAATTAGTACAAGACTTTAGGCCCTTTTTCTCAAATGATTGCACTGTGCAGAACACAGACTTGACAGCGTCTTCCTTCTGACTTGAAGCCACGAACATAAACTCTTAATTGGTTTTGTGGCTGAAATAAAGTCATCCTTTGTTTTTCATTTTTGGTCCCAGGCTGTACGAGTATGACGGCAAATTTTCACTCTTGTCAATCACAGGAAAGTGAGGTTTTGACTAAATGAGAAGAACGAGTTTGAGCCTCGACTGAAACCTTCCCCTTCAGGAAGGACGCTGTTTTGCCTCAAAGTCTGACATCGCGGCGCTTCTCTTTGTGCTTCATCTCAACACGAGACAAGTTATACAATTTTTGAGCATATACCCTAAAGCCATGGACACACTGGGCACTTGACGTGTGTTCAAGAACACGGCAAACAAGTGTTATTGAATATGGTGTTCACACTGGACAAACAGGGAGGGGTTTCTTTTCTTTTTAAGAGTTTACCAGTGTCCAAGTCGGGCTTCTTAACATTATGACTACCAGGAACTTGGGCCAAATCCCCAGCATCTCACCCGCCCATTTAAGTCAATGAGACGAGAAATCGGGTGGCCTGAGATCTCGAGCATTCCGATGACGGTGGTCTTTGGTCACACAAGGGAGCCACTATAGCATTTTCCGAAGCCTGACTTCTAAGTCATCCAGCAGGATCCTTGTTGTGGTTCCCTAACTAGTCACAATGTATCTACTGGGCTCAAGATGACAGATTTCCAGATTCTTGGTCCTGCTTGGTTTGTATTGCTTCCTTCTCACCATCTCCTGGGTCCAACATCCCAATATTCTATATTCTTGGTATGAATACCCTAACCACTCTGTCTGAACATAAAAAAAAATAATAATAATAGTAAATTTAAAAAAAAATGTGGAGATTAGCTATTATTTTAGCAACATACTAACGTTTTTGGCTGAATTAATTGGTTGAATGAAGACATGAAGGTGACTGGTGTCAGAGTAGAGGATGTTGAAGATAGGATTAGATGAAGAAAAATGATTCGCTGTGGCGACCACTGAAAGGAAACGCCAAAGGAAAAGAAGAAGAAGACTAACGTTTTTGGCTAATGTGTTACCTACTGGAGTTTTTAGGCTAATTTAAAATTTTAGCTTCTATTTTAGCAACATCCTAACGTTTTTGGCTAAGTTTTCTGAGAAATGTTATACTAATTTGGAGTTTAACTACTATTTTAGTAAAATGCTAATCTTTTCAGCTAATTTGTTATCTTTTGAAATTTTTTTTGAAAAATTTAAAATTTAATTTCTATTTTAGTAACATGCCAATGTTTTTGACTAAGTTAGTTTTTTCTGCTGAATTTTAGGCTATTTTGGAGTTCAGCTAGTAATTAAGCAAACAAGTTAGCTTTTTTGCTACTAAAGTTAAAAAGGTAAAAAAAATACCTTTTTGAGCGATGCTAGTTTATTTTTATGTATATTTTTGCTTTAGTTAGTGCCAAAAATTACGACGAAGTATTAGTGCCACCAAAAAAAAAAAAAAAAGTAATATTACAAGTTCTTTTTCTCGTATTTTTAAGACTCTTAATCTTGTAAAATTTTGAGTTTTAATCTTGTAGATTTACGACTTTTTTCTCGTAATGTATTAAAGTCGAGGGGAGTCTACAGTCCAGCGATTTATGCGGTGAGCTGAAGCAGACCGGTCAAACTGTGAAAAGCGTCTTGGATTTCATCAGGTAAACTGAATGTTTAAAATATTTCAAATGTTTGGAAGTTTCCTTATTTGATTTACAGTTTATTAATGTTTTATTCGTTGATGGTGGCTTGCAGGATCTCTGCAGATTACGTTGATGAAGCCGTCGATATCTGCGCAGCTGTCCACTTCAGTCATTTCTTACTCAGTGACAGACCAGATCTCCTCCAACTCTGTGATGCTTCCGTCTGAAGAGGACTAGTTTTTGGAATTTTCAATGTTCTTGTGCTAACGTAACAGACTATTTTCATTTCTCAATGTTGTTTTGTGTCGAGACGGGACGTTTCATTTGAAGAAGGAGGCGTCCGGAGCTCTGTTTACATTCTCTCTTGGTTTCTGTGCATGACAGAGACGTGACGTAAAGTGATGAAAGGAAATGAAAGACGTAATAAAGTGACGATCCTGATGAACGTGTATCTCTGAGCTCTTTATTTTACATGTGAAACTCCGCACTACCGACACGAACCTGGAAATTATTTGATTTTGAATCGCCAAAAGGTTCAGAATTTCTTTGTTTTTAACACCGATCTGGAAATAAATCTTCACAAGATGCTCCACGTCTTTCATCTTCAAGCACGGCTCTGATAAACAGACAACTTTGGTTCTTTTCTCATTAAATTACGACTTTAAATCCCGTAGATTTACGACTTTAAATCCCGTAGATTTACACGTTTTTTTCTCGTAAATTTAGGACTTTAAAAGTTGTAAATTTAACCTATGACTTTTAAAGTCATAAATATACGACTTTTTTCTCGTAAATTTACGAAATTTAAAGTCGTAATTTTAAAAATATTTTTTTCTTTATAAAGTGGCCCTAATATTCTGTCGTTAAAAATACACATTATTCACATTTAATAAAAAACAAAAACAAAAACAAAAAGACGGTTATGAATGCAAATCCAAATTTCTTAAAGACTAACGTACGTCTATGTGACTCCTTCAAGATCAGTAGAAAATGAGCCAGAATGGCTCTTTTACTCTTAAAGGTTGCCGACCTCTGTTCTAGATGATCATTGGGCCTCCATTTCCAAGTGTTCCTGGTGGGTCCTCAGATTCCGGGTAGTCTTCGTTGGGTCTCCTGATCCTTATTTCCCACAGAGTTTTACTTTGGGGGGTCTCCCGGATTTCATTCCCATGTTCTTTGGGGATCTTCTGGACTCCATTCCCATGTGTTATCTGGATCTCCATATGTATCGTTTCTCCATTTAGCCTGGGGTACCAGGACATAGGTGTGACATCCCAGGGGATTTTCAGAGTGTTTCAATGACTTAAAGCTTTCCATTGTTCACAACAACACCATATAATAATCATAATAATAATAATACACTTTATTTATGCAGCACCTTTCAAGATAAAAATCACAAAGTGCTTCACAGTAAAACACAAAGTGAAACACAGAATAAGTAAAACACACCAAACTTTGGTTTGTCAATTGGGGCATAGTATGAGCAGGGTTAGGGTTAGGGTACTGGTCCGCGTCCCGAGGGTTGAGGACCCTCGATCAGCATTTGCATTTTTTCCCTGTCTGTGGCTCGGTACCAAGTGGCCCTCTGAGTGGTACGGGTTTGTGGCCCGGAGGATGGAGAACCCTGATTGACTGGGAACAGCCAGCACGTCAAAGAAACAATGAGTTGGGGACACCTAAAATGTCAGATCATCTTTTGATCTATTATAAAAGCGTTCCCAGTGGTTTCTTCATTATGATTATAATTTTTTAGGTAAAATAATTTACAAAACTATGTTGGGGTGGGGTTGTTGCGGTGCGACTCCCCTCCCTGTTGCTGAGAATAGAGAGAAGGGAACTTGTGACATAACGAATTTTCTATATCACAAATAAGCTCTTTTCCATTTTTTTCATATGCTTCTAATTCACAATGATTTGAACAAAAACAAAATAAACTCATAAATGCAATTTTAATCTCAATTATTTTTTCTATTTGTCCTCCATCATCAAAAAAATAAATGCCACAAAAACATGTAACACTTATTCATCAGAGTGGGTTTTTAAATAGGTTGGCCATACTGGCTGGATTTTCCTCCTCTCAACTCAACTTCATTCTGAAAAATGGGTCCGCCCAATCGCTAATCACAAAGACACACCCCTAATAATCCACAATTTGGAGCTTTATTTGTAAAGTGGGACTTTTTAACACTGTTGTCAATTGAGAATTGCCATTGATTTTCAATATAACTGGGGATGGCTTCAGTGTTTTTAGTGTTTGTGTGTCAAACAGGAATGTCAGTTCAAGCTAAATTTTAGTGGCGCTATACAATATTACTTTTATGATAATAAAATGTACCCCCACCCTTACGAGTTCATAAAAAAACAGCCCATTTGTGCTGTTTGATAAACAAAAACTGCTTGTTTGTGGAGATAAATGTGCAGAAAGCATGTCCTTCCAGCTCTCTAGGTTGGTGTGAAAGTGCCCTCTGCTGTGGGACCATCAGCCTTTGCTTTTAATCTGCTGTTGTCTTTATAAATACACTCATAAATCACCAGATTGTGACGTGTAAGTGAGGCCACTCGTGCTCACGTTTCTTTGTACCAGTTTTTTCCATTGTTCAGGTTCCACGCAGATAAAAAAAAGTCACCTCAAGTTATCTCCCAGCAGCTCTGACCCGCCTGTCTCCCACTACCTTTAAAATACCATCAGATATCCGCCTGTGTTTGCACGCTGCACAGATGAGACTATCGTTTATGTGCCACATGCAAATCTTATCTTTCGTCATACACATGAATTCAAAGTGAGTCCTGTTGAGACGGCGACAAAGAGCTGCAGCGTCTCAGAGGAAAAAGAATTTAGAAGGAGCTGAGTCTATCCTGACATCATCTTAATGAAAGTGTCCACGGGGGAACAATAAACGGCGGCAAGCTCCAATTGGGTGGAGGGTGTGTGTGTGTGAGGGAGGTGCAAGTGGTGCTTAGCTGGGTCAGAGGAAGTCCATCAAGACTGCAGGATCAGAGCAGAAGATGAGCCAACTCCGATCAAACAAGGAAGGAGAGAAATGATGAGCTCAGACGTGAAGGCGCTATTACACGGCTGACTGAGTTTTTAAAGCAAATCTATGCAGTCAATATTAAAAGTAGCAGGAGGTTGAAGATTTTTCCGTAATAAGAGTGCAGGTGGCTTCCAGGCGTCGCTCTGGGTTTGAATTTTTGAGACAGATATTAAAATTTCCATTAAAAAATCAAACTCTTCCTCTTCCACCTGTTTTCCAAACTGCTGACGCTTGGAAGCTTTGAACATTCAGACATTCAGAGTGAAGGTTTGGACCTAAATGTTTAAGACCGCCAACTTTAAAAGAAACCCAATAGCATAAACCCATGAGAAAATGTCAATGTTTTTGTCAAAGTAGGTAATTATACTCCAAAAATGTTATTCAAGTAACATTTTACCAGTGACGTGCTGTCAGGGGAGGCAGGTGAAGCTGTGCCTAACCTGCAAAATGTAGCAATTAGTTATTTTGGACGTCGCAAATATTCTTAATTTTCGAGAGCAGATCGCGAGTATCCGAGCACCTCGTTACAGCCCTACCAGACAGACTTGTAAATCTGAAGAAAGACAGAAAGACTTCTACAAACATGTTAGTCACGTGTTTCTTTAGAAGGAACTACACACATACTTCATTTATAAGTAAAATTAAATCTTTCTATGCTACAATTTGTAAATGGAAGAAAAACGTTGAAAGGAAATTGTAAACAACACACTTTATCTGTTGTCAATCAAACGTTGAATAAGCTGCTCTGTAGGCGTCATATGTTTGTAAATCTGACAGTGCCTACCGAGCCGTGGACCTCACCACATATCGCTGCCTTTTACCAAGTTACGCCCCATTTACACTGGACGTGAAAGCGCCGCAAAGCGGCGCGGAACGGAGTCCGCTTCCATTCGGCACCCTTGTTATTCTATGGCGTCGTTCAAACAAGGCGTGGAGCGGCGCGGAGGGCCCGCGCGGTGCAGCGGATCGTTTCCGCGTCTGACCTATTTTGTGCGCGAGCCGCGAGCGTTCCGCGTCAATTCTGGCCGGAAGTTGCATCAAGATACATGAGAAAATCCGGTTTCTTTTCAAAATATAACCAGTTTTTCACAATAAAATGCCGCGATTGACAAATGTGATCATGTTTTTGTATCTAAACAGGCGGTAGACACGGATATAAACATACAATCACATCACAAACGTGCGTGCGCGAGCACAGAGACACACAAAACAGACAGACACGCACACTTTTTTTTTTTTCTTTTTTTACAGACACGCACACACCCAGATCAACGTGGACAGACTCCGGTGCGGGGTGAGGAGTTTCGGGAGTTAATAAAACGACAACAGAGAGACAGGGAGCAGCTCATCTTAGCAGAAACAGGGGGTAATATTTATCAAACATACACAACACAGACAGACACGAGCGCGCACAGATCAACGCAGTGAGCAGACTCCGGAGCGAGTGGGCGGGACTGCAGGATTTTTGGAGAGAAAAAAGAGATACAGAGAGCTGCTCCTCTTAGCAAGAAATATGGGTTAATAATTGTAGTTTATTAATTTACCCCCACACACACACCTGCGTGCGCACAGACACACACAAAACAGAGATGCACACGCGCGCACACAGATCAGTACAGTGGGCCGACAGAGCGGGTGGGCGGGGTTTTGAGAGAGCAGTTTTTCTTAGCAGGAACATGGGTTAATGTCTTTAGGCTATGAAATTATCAACCATGATGGCAAAAACAAAAAAAGCTCTAGCAGAAGCGCCTGTGGACCGCCGCGGAAAAATGCCCGTCTAGTGTGAACTAGACTTCCGCTTCCGCGTCCAGTGTGACCCCGGCGTTATAGGCTTAATTTTTTTATGACACTACGGCTTCAGAATTGTAACAATTCACTTGAAAGATTTGTTTTTGTTTACTGAGCCCTGTATTTTTCCTCCACATCGAAGCAAATCTGAGAAGCCTTTGTTTTTAAACAGACCAGTCCATCCCAGTGAAATGTTCGCCATCAGGTTCATGTGTCTCACGTCAAGTTTTGAAGATAATATGACTATATAAATTGAGTTAGAAAGATTTTTTAATATTTCCAAAGTAACAAATTCTGCATGGTTATATTTTATCTCTCAGTTTCAGGGCAGAAGTCCAATAAAAGTGGCAAAGAACGTTAAAAGTGAATCATTTAAATTTTGTCTAGCTGTATGACGTGGACTCAAGTTTGGTTGGTAAGAATTGGGGACATTCTTTTGCCACTTTTGGTTCCTAGTGTTACTATTTCTTCTCAAAGATAAGAGAAAAATTGTAAGACAGTTTCTGAAAAAAAAGAACAGTTTTCACTTTTCATCCAAAAACAATCAGCTTCAAAATGTGCAACAGTTCTGAGTTTAGTTTTTCAGAGAAAAAAAAAAATATATAAGACCAATGTGATATGGATCACATTTTTTGTGTGCCAAAAAAGAAAGAAAAAGAGTTTCTGAAGGACTCACCAATGTTGATAGGAAAATCATCCCAGTAAAACATACTTCTGTGATGGGATTTAAAACCTTGAATCTCCACGGAAACGAACGTCAGCACAGAAAAGCAGAAAATTTCATTTACTGGTGCAGCTGTGACCTTTCAGAAAGATTGCTGCAAGGTCCAGGAGAGAAGCAGAGGACGGCGCTGGAAAAATACGATGCTCAAACATTCCCGGTGTGCATTTTATTAAAAAACCGATGGTGCTGTAATTGATAATATCTGCACGAGTCTGTATATCATTCTGTGCTACCACACCATAGATAGCCTTTCTGTATCTTCAGCTCCCTGTTCCAGAATGCACATTATACAGCAGAGGACAGTTTGACATTGGGGTTTTTTCCTCCAAGCATTTAGAGCTGGAGGTGGTGATGTCTGAGATCTCAGGCTAAACTAACTTTTCCTTTTCAGCCCTTTTCCATTACAGAGGTGTCGTAGAAAGAACCAGTGTAAAGGAATACATCAAACATATGTCCTTTGACACATCTGTGGTTCCAGTAGATTATCAAAAAAGTCACAACAGACCATGAAATACCAAATCTATAAAACAATCAGCTCTCTTAGATATAATTACCATTTTTTCTCAAAATAGGACTTAACCAAGATTATGGTTACAGAAAATGTGATTGAACCACACCAACATGATGGTCCTCTTGGTTTGGCGCCTGAACTCTGGTTTAGGCCAAATGAGAGAACAATTTGTTCATGCTTGCTGATGGATTGTACTGGTCCGTCTATGGTCCATCTCCCTGTTGCATCTCTGGTCTATCCTTCCTCTCCTCTGGCTCCAGGGTAAATAGTTTATCCTATCATCTCTGTATCATCAAGATAGAAAATATCTTAATCAGGTCCCATTGAACTTACAAAATTAAACTGTCGTCCTCTATAACCTTATTCATATAAATTAAAGTTAATTTTGAAAGTACAATGTTATGTAATTTTATCACAAAATATACCCAGCATTGGACTGGAAATAGAACTCCTGCATAAAACTTGCTTTGCGGGTGAGGAGTTCAAATGTAGACATGACGAAGAAGATGTAAACTTTACGATTGATTAATAGGCAGTTTATTTTTTTGTGTCAATACAACGCATCTGTCAGGGATTGTGGTGGGGGACCCAAATGCAGGAGACCAGATTTGGTGGCAGAAACATAACCATTTACTAAAATAACTTAAATATGACAAAAACCAGGAGACCAAACCAGTGCCGTGACAGAACGTAAAAGAGCAGATGACCTGACAATGAGAACTGAAAACCAGACACTTAAATACACTGAGGATGATTAACTAAATGAAGACAGCTGTGGATGATTAACCGGAACATGGTGAGACTGACAGGGAAAACAGAAGATGACAAAACCAAAGCACTGAATCATGACAGTACCCCTCCCCAAAAGGGCAGATCCCAGATGCCCAACACCTGTGGGGAGGGGACCTGGAACAAAAACTCAAGTCCAGAAAACAGGGATCCTGCAGCCAGACGGACATGAGGGGTAATGAAACCCCTCCAGGAACAGAAGAGGAGCGGTCCTGGTGGAGACATGAAGGGGAGCAGTCCCAGCAACCCTCCTTCAGAGCCGGAAACAGACCAGGGGGATGAGCGGCGACCATCCACGGGGACAGGCAGGAAGGAGCGGTCCCGGTGACCCTCCTCAGGAACAGGAACGGACGGCTTCAACAGTCCCCCCTCAGGAACGGAATGGGTGGATGATGACAGAGGCGAAGACGGCTACAGGAAACCCCATCTGGCATGGCGTGGCGTTGTGTGGCATGGTGCAAAGGTTCTCCTGCTGGGTCCAAGATGGTCAGGTCATACTGTCAGGGATGGTGGTGGAGGACCCAAATGCAGGAGACCAGATTTGGTGGCAGAAACATAACCATTTACTAAAGTAACTTAAGCATGACAAAAAAAAAGGAGACCAAACCAGTGACGTGACAGAACATAAATGAGCAGATGACCTGACAATGAGACACTGAAAACCAGACACTTAAATACACTGAGGTTGATTAACTAAATGAAGATAGCTGTGGATGATTAACCTGAACATGGTGAGACTGACAGGGAAAACAGAAGATGACAAAACCAAAGCACTGAATCATGACAGCATCGGGGAGGCAATGGAGACCAACTGATTTTAGTCACAATGGCTCTTACAGGTGGATACGTTCTGTCTGCGGCAAAATATGGGTAAAGCTTTTCAAGGCGCGCAGATGGCACGTACGAAATATCAAAGTCATAGACGGAGAACCCGCGGAGTAAAAATGTTCATGAACATATTTTGGTGTGCTGTGGGTAACAGGTTGTAGAGAACATTTAAGCAACTCGTAAGGGAGAAGTGGTGGAAATTTTCATTTTTTAAACACACTCGAACTCTTTACTTTACGTTTTTATAAACAACAAACCAATATTTCATTTTTTATGCTCTGACAGACTGAAGGGCTTGCGAGCAGGGTGCTACTCAGATCACTAGGAACAACGTGGGATGTCCTACCCAGCACTTTAACACACACCACATACCAAAGCCACTTCGACGTGTTTTTGGAGTGAAACAAGAGAACCACTGAATTCCCCATAACACCAAGCTTTTATGCAACAACTAAACAGTTTTCAGAAACAAGGTTACACGCCTGTTTGTAACCTTGATGTTAGCAAGGCTACTGCATATCATTTACATCTAAAGCTGATGCTGAATAGAGACACTAAATGATAAGATGTGTATTTCAGGGCCGCTTACAGCTTACACAATCGAGGGGCGTACGCTGCTCGGAATTGGACTCATTTAAGTAATAACTGTCCACGTTGGACACATACCGCCAGTGTAAAGCAAACGAACACAGAGCTTTGCTTGAATCATTACATTTCGGCAGAGGAAGACTAATCCACAGAGAAGTGCTTGACTTTAACAGGATCATGACAGTTTTGCGGAACCGACACCACTCGCAGCCGCTCTACCATGACCAGCAAAAGCATCAAAACTGCTCTGCACCCATTATGTACGATCGTGTGGAGTGTGTCTGAACATGAACTCTTTCAATCAATCCACTGATGAGGGGGCTGCCACCTCTGCACGTACGCGTCTGCCTCCTTATCATGTGATTACTGTTGTACAAAAACAGAGTCTGCTGTTAATGCTGTTGTTTGAAGGTCCACAAATGAAGCAGTCAAATTCAGTCTTTATTCATTGTCTCCATTTCATAGAGCAATTTTCTGCAACCAAGAAACCTGAACTTGTGTTGATCCTGACAGGAACAGAATACGTAGCTAATCTAGCTATGTTCTGTAATATCAATGTCAGTATTGTTATTGGCTGAAAAATATAGTTTTTAGTTATCATTTGAAAAGTGTTATCCGATCAGACTGTCTTCCACTGCCACTTCAAAGCGTAGGAGCTTCTTTTCAAAAAAGAAATCACAATTTTTTTATTGTTGAGCATCTCATATTGAAACTTTATCATGTGGATTTTTTGAATATGTTCAAAGCTTAATAGTTCTGTGTCTGTCGACCTCTGCTTGGAGGATCACAAGTTTGATTACCTAAAGTCACTGAACCCCACATTGCTCCTGGTGGTTATAGGTTGGTGCCAGTGTGAGGCAGCGGAGCGTGTGAATGCCTGTGGGTGAATGTGACTGCATCTGCATTTCCATCAGATTAACACATTCCCATTCCCAAATAGTGATATTTAGATGCATGCTAAGGACTCCACCACGTCAAAAACGGATGTTTTTGGGTGTCCACAACTCACACTTGTTTTTATCTGCAGGATGTTCCAATCAAATCAAGGCTCCACAACCTCCAGGGAGATCCAGTACCGGGATGTGGACCTAACGTTAACTCGGTACTGGACGTCGATCGCTACCGGATGCGGATCATACCGGTTGGACAGCCAGTATGTCAAAAACAATGAGTTGGGGACCTAAAATATCAAAGAGTGATGCGGAGGGGTCCTTAACCAAACCTCAATATCTGATGACTTATTCAACAACGCGTTATATGTAGTTTCATGAATCCGGTTTCAGCATACAATGTTCAAACTGGACAAGCAGGTAGCAGCAGGGAGACTCGGTGTCACAAACCAAGCGTAGTAATTTAACCTACATGATCCTTTTCAAACGGTTGGTGCTTCAGAGTTTTAAAAAGGACGCTACCCATATGTCACAACCCAATTCGACTCCCTGATTGATCAAAATTCAGCTGTTTAGTGCTTAAGCAGTGGAAAGTTCTACTGGTTGAAATTTTCAGCATGCGCAGAGACCAAAAATGAACTTCAAAAATTGCGTGGCAAAGCATGAACGCAAGCTCAGAGACACCTGAAACGCAGGTTCAAGGGATTTTACAAAGATGCTCCATTGAAAGCAGTCGCTCTAACTCCAATTGCTGAGGCTGCTGTGAACTTAGCATAAGAAGGAAGTAAAGCGTGATTTAAGTCCAGGGCCATGCTCAAATTTCCACCCTAATCCTAAATCCCTTAAACAGCAAATATGACGCCACCAACTTCGAAATTTCATGTGTTGATGATGAAAACATTGATGATTTATTAAAAAATACATTTAAATATTTCATTTTCCACAGAAATGGACCCAAAACAATGTTTATATTTGCCAATGTTGTGAGCATTGTTGCACACTGTTTTATCTGCAAATACTTAAGGAAAATTTTTTGGGCACTCAACTTTGGAATCGGACAGCACTACAAAAACACAAATGCACTTTACAGTACAATATATAGTAAGTAGTGAAGGAATTTTGACATTTACCAAAAGACATAGAAAGTGAAGAAAGCTTTTTCCATTAACATTTTCTGCCAACATGTATGCACCATTCTAAACAGACCGTAGCTGGAAAACTTAACAATGATTCTTTTAAACTTGTAGCAGAAGTTGATTCTACTCATCTCTGCACAAAAGCTCAGATTGCCGTGCCGCCAAATATCTGGCAACCTCACACGTGAATTTAACATCAATTGCTGGAGAACTGCAGTCATAGTTGAAGACTTCCCTTTCAGCTGGTGACTGGAATCGCTTTCATGCCTCACGTTCTCTGGGATAAATCTCTATCTGGAGCTCACAGATGTAGCCCGAGTGCGTGTGCAAGTACGCAAACTTTTACCCAGGCAAAGCGTGGTTGATGTAATTAGGCTTCCTTCCAGTTTAATCAAACAACCCCAACGTCAGACTTGAAGCAGCTTCATTTTCTGCACAGATAAATGCAGGAGCATGCTTCCCATCAGGGTGGGTTTTACTGTACTTTTATTGTGATTTTGCATAATTTGTTTGAGGAATTGGACACATAGGAAAAAAGGGACCGGGAAAACCCAAGAAGAAGTGCAGTGTTTGTGGCCGCTTTACGGTTAGCGAGCTGCTGGCGAACAGCTCCGGCAACGCTCTTGATCAATATTTGCAATGCGGGTTCAAGGGAGCAGACGCTTTGCAAACTCCTACGCAAAACCAATGCTTGTGGAAACGGTACACTTCTTCAGAGCTTGACCTCACCTTCGTAACGCATCAGCCAGACGTTAGTGGAAGCTCTCGTATAGTGTGAAAGGCTCAAAGAGTTCAAGTGGAATTTTTTTTTTCAGCCATTTAAAGGACGAGTGGATGGAAGAAAAACTTGAACGGCCACTAACCTGTCAGTGTGACGGTGAATTTTTTTGCTGCTGTTATGGAGCTAAAACCCCCAATTTCCTTTCTCAGCCATTTATCCAACAGTTATCTTCCTGTTGTCCAAAGTTCGGGTCGCAACAGCCGGAGAGTCCTTGACATGTGTTTGTGTCCAAACTCCATAGTTATCTCCTTTTAAAGAGCAGCGCCTCTACTTTAAAATACTCCCTGATGGCTGCAAGACCATTTTTGCCAAATAAAAAAAAACACTAAACTGCAAATATTCATCTGCACTTCAAAGCTAACACAGCCCTATTAAAATAAACATATCGGGTTCGTGTGTTTGTGCCTTCTGTGTCGCACCATCAAACGCGAGAGTTAAAAAAAAAAAAAAAACGAGAAGTAGGTCGATGTTCAGACGATGTGATTTTACAAGCTTCCCACCAGATTTTAGGTCGTCTGAGGCTCACAGATAGTTCAAGTTCATGTCTGCTCTGCTGCTGCAGACTCACGCAGGAAATCTGCTGATTACTGCAAGCACACTTTTCATGTACCTCAAACAAATACTTTTACACGGCTCACATTTAAACATAATTGCAGCTTAAGCATCGTTTCTTTGGTTATGCCATGCTGGGAAGGATCCGCCCTCGTGGGTGCAGTGTTGAGTTGATATCAGGGGAGAGAAAGAAACAAAGATGGTTCAGCTCCACAGACGGCTGAATGGAAGCGGCTTCAGAGTGACCAAAACTTTCACAACTCCACACTTTTGTCATTTCATGTTCCACCTTTTCCTCATTAACCTCATTATTTCATCCTCTAAAGACCCACTTTGATCATCTTTTGATCTATTGTAAAAGCGTTCCTGTGATCTTTATTAATAATTAAGCAGTTTTTAGCCAAAACAAAATAATTAGTCATTTTTTTAGGACGTATTTCCCAGAAATTCGCCTTGAGTTGTGGGCGGGGCTGTTGTTGCAGATTAAGACCGTCCCCACTTCCCATTCTCCCCTGCTATTTTATAGCCCCACACACCCCCAACTTAACACTGGCAAGCAATATTGGAGCTATCGGGTACAGTAAAGCTGTAAAGCAGTAAAGCAGACTGAAAACAATCATTTACACGGAGTTGTCTATTGGAGCGGAGTGGGAGCTTGTGGCTTGCCGATTGTACTTTCTACATCACATTTACAAACTGCACTTTTTCATCAACTCCTGATTCACAATAATTTGTATAAGGAACTAGTCAGAAATGCACTTTTAAGTGGAATTTTCTTTCATCAGAAAAATCCCACAAGAACAGGTTAAAACTCTATTTTATTGGAGGGAGGTCTTTAAAGTCCCCTGATGGCATTTTTCTTTTTTTAACGTTCCCATTAGTGTTTTTAATTATGATTAAGAATTTTTAACCCATATTCCACAACCTAAATGTTTTAAAAAGCCATTTTTCATGTTGATCTGAAGACTGTTTCCAAAATCTCCACTGATGGGGCGTGGCTTTTGGTGCTTAGCTGATCCCTCCTGTCTGATTATCACAGCTCACAAGAGTAAATCGATTTAAAATGAGAAACACTCGGAAATGCAAAATCAAAATGTTTTTCTTATTACATTTGTTCTTTTAATAAAAATGTCACACATACATGTTAAAAACTCAAAAAACATCATTTTCAGTGGGGGACTTTAAACAAAATTTGTTTGTGTGTGACCTTTCAAACTCAATCCATCGCCTGCCACTGATCTCAGTCCAGCATGTGATCTGAACCTTTATTCCATGTTCTGCCTCATGAAGCATCTCCTTCAGTGATTGTGTCGAAGGGTGGAGACCTTAGTGGACCATTGCAGTTGCCCCCCTCCCTCCCACACGCAGGGGAATGTGGTCACAATGACGTCAGAAATCTCTGAAGGGTTCAATCTTTCCTCTTAATGTTTGAAACGTTCCTCTCATTTTGTGCTTTAATATGTCTTTTCCCTGCTGGAAAAAAAAAAAAAAAGTTCCTACCATCTGCACCCCTCCAGCCCCCCCACCAGTCAGCCCTCAGTAAAAGACTTCATGGAGAGTATAATGGAGCATTCACCAGGTGGAACAGCAGAAACACTTGTTTTCCCCGGAGCCCAGTCCGAATCAGTCCAAAGGTTTTGGCAGTAAAACATCCTTTTAAATATGAATTACAGGCGCTGTGAGAAGAGAAGCCCATATTTTATACAGACTATTATTTTCATGTTAGTGCCAGCGTGGTGGAGATTGAGCTCGGAGAAATCCCGGACTTTGAAACAATCCCTTTAAAGCCGGCACACTCATTGGTGCACGTCTCTGCAGCAGCTTTAATCAGCAGTATAAATGTTACATATTGGCTCCTGTTGTAACAAAAAGGGAAGACTCATTTCTTAGCAAGGCTTGATTTTCAATTTCTTGCAAAAACAGTTTTTCCCTTTGCACCTTTGATACAAGGTAGAACACAGAGTCTGTCTTGTTTTTAAAAATAATAAAGTTTATGTAGAGTTTAATGAAAATAGTTCCCCCTTTGACTGGACCATGGTGTGATTCAGGCACTTTGAGGAAATTTTCCTTAGAAAATTAATGTCGGCCGATACAGATAATTATCTTTTTATAAAATAATCTGCTGATATGCATCGTCACGCATTTATATGCCTTTACCGTTCATTTTTACTGCCTTCAGTGCGGTCCATGGAGATGCACAGAGCAATAGTGGCTTGTTATTTCTCATCTTTTTAAAATGTTGGAATCAATTATTTGTCATATTTAAATCATGAAACATTATATTATTAATCTAAGTGAGTACATAATGCAGTAATCCATTTATATTTTTAAAATAATTGTCAGAAAACAGCAACAAAGTTATATTTTCTTTGTGCAGAAAAGTAACCGACCTCTATTTTTGCATCAGAATGGTTACTTTGTGAGGCAAAAGCACTCAACTTTGACTCCACGATCATGCTTTTTGAACCTTTTGACCTAAAAGGCTGCCTGAATCCATTCATATGCTTGACATTCAATCGTCTCACAGAATGTCATTCAATATAAATTGAATATATAAAATCCTCTGATACGACAAATATTAATTAAATCTCACTTAAACACTAGTTAACTCTCTCTGCCTTTCATTTCTATATGTTAAAACCATGTACACCTGGGAAAATAATGCATTTTTGTTCAATATTTCATCATCTCCATCCAACCAATATGCATACAAAACATGAATATCATCCAAAATAAAAAAAGATACTATTTTTAAGTAAACTTGTGTCAGGTTTGCACCTCCACCTGAGTTTTTGACACTCTCAGCATGACCCACACCTCTCTGGTGAGCTGTTGGAACGTTCTCTATTTACGCTTCTCAGTATTTTCTCTCCTCTGCTGGTTTGTAATACTCTCTGCTTTACATCCCAGCTTGTTCAAGTTCATGGTCCGTACCAAACTCTCCTTGAAACTTGCTTGGTTGATTTCTGAGTTTTATCTGCCCCTTTGTGTTTGTGGGTTCCTCATCTCCAAGATGTTCTCCTTGAATTATGGATGCAGTTGCTTGTCTTTTCTTGATTTCCTGTGGATCACCCTCTGCTGGACTACTGACAGACTGTGAGTACAAATTTTAATTTGGTCTCATTTTCATCAGAATCTGGACCAATGCTCGACGTTGTAATGTTTGTTTAATTTTCCCTCTGGCAGAATTTACATTTCTTGGCTTCTTCCAATGGATTGAGCTCCAGATGAACTGCAACTTTAGTCTGTTTAATCTCTTGTTCAGTAAATTTTTGACAACTTCCTGTGTTACTTTCATATATATTATGAACTTTTTGGTTTACACTCACCTACATGGATGCACACATGGACATGATAATATTTTTTTAATCCCCAAGGTGTTTTGACGTTATCTGTTAGAGCCATCTAAAATAAGTATTGTTTATTATATACGATAAATGGGTGTACCTGTCATTCTTTGGTCATGCAACTGTTCTGGGCTCCTATTGGTTAAATGCATTTTGACAGCTGCCATTCTGTTTATTGGACTTTAGAACTTTAGAGCTTAGTAAATTTTTTGTTCTAAAATACATTTTTTATAGTTTTATTATGTGATTTGTCATTATTTAAGAAAGAGCAAGAAAATAAATTGCATAGAAGAGGAAGAACAATGACCCTTTTTTTTAGGCACGTGTCAAGACAGTTCCTGCTGTCCAAGGTATCTGAATGTAACTGCAACAGCAGTTCAATTATGAAAATGCTATAACCCATACTATTATTCACTCATAAAAGCCTTGATTCAATAAAAAAAATGCAATGCTCCTTAATATCTAAAGAACTTTATATATGTAATAATTCTGGCTTTCCTAAAGTCTTCCTTTTGTTTAATACATAACCTTATTTAAATATTGTGTGCTGCTGACCTCTTGGCCAGGTCACTCTTGAATAGGAGATTTCTGATTTCACCTGATTAAATAAAAGTTAAATTAAAAAAAAAACACATAATTTTTTAATTATAAACCATTTGTTGACAGTGTGCTTTCTGATCAGGTGCGCCCCTTAGTGTGAAAAATGCAGTACTTGACTCAGGTATCAGGTTGTTGCTTTACCTCTTCAACCCCAGCTTCAAGAAATGGGTCTGACAGAGACTCACAGGTGTTTCCTGCTGTTTCTCCGAAAACTGCTCCAACCTTTTGCTTAAATCTCCAGCTGGGAGCTTCAGTAATCCGGCTCAGGTTAAGCTAAACTTTTAAAACTTCCATTCCCAAACCAGTTTTGCATTTCTCAGAGTAAAGCTGCAGGATGCGGGGCTGGAGGAAGCTGGGACGGACGCCGAGCTGCTTATACACCTGAATGTTGCGCGGAGTTCTGCCAAAGCCAGCCAAGTGTAATCTACTCCAGATGAGGAGGTATCGACTCTGACAGGTTTCTCTGAGCTAAATGAACAGTTTAAACCCTTTATGGCACGCTGCACAGGTGAAGGATATTCCCCTCGCTTTTGTACCCTGTGGGGCGGGGAGTAATTGTTTGTTTCCACATGTTAAGTCTCCTGTATTTTAACCCAAAGCCATCTGCACAGATGTTTTATCAGCTTGGTGCTCAGCTCACAATAAACAAAAATATCCATTTTAAAGGAGTAAGTTGTAAGTTATACCAGCACATGCCAGGAAGCATATGGTGCTATTACCCCCTCCTCCTCTGCACCTCCTCTGCACCTCCCCGGCTACACATTTGACTTTAAATCACCCAGCAGCCCTTCTCCCCTTTTTATTTTCTGACTCAGAACTTTTGGGCGGTGATGGGTTTGCAGCGAAAGGTTTTCACGATGCTATAAGTTACAAGAGGCGGAAGCTTTAAAACAATCAGCAGTTAGCACAAGACACCCCCGCCCCCGCCCCCAACGCCCATCCATCATCAGCTGCAGGCGGACGTTCATCACATCTGTGCCACAGAGCGATCAGGCCTCTGGGTCCTCAGCTCCCTGAACGTTGAGGACCAAGACAAAAAAAAAAGTGAAATGGCCTCATTCAGGTGTGACTATAGAGGCGAGTGAAGAAAGAAGCGCAGAAAATGGGACTGATAGCTTTGAAACGGACTGCAAAAAAAAAAAAGCAATCTGTGCCAAGGTTAGCCAACTGAGTTTATTTTCCATCATCATAGTCAAACAAGCTCTGGGGGCTGCTTCTTCTCCATCATCTAATGGGGGGTGGGGCTACATCACAATGTTCTCATTTTGAATGCGACGAAACACTAAACTGCTAACCGCAGGCGTACATGTTGGTCTGTTTTCTCAATCAAAAAGCTAATTGAAGTCGGTTATGCTGCAGTTATCTGTCCCCGTCCTCAAAGGCCCCTCCCCAACATGTTGGATTTATTTCCCACTATACCTGGTTCAAATGACTGACTTGCATAATCTTCAGCTCTGCATTTGAACTGATTTTGACCAGGGAAATCAGTCAAACATGCACGGCGGGAGTCCTTTTTAGGAGCAGCAAAGAGATCCACTGGACTAAGAAATGAAGCAGATTAGCTCTTTTTTTCTGGTGGGACACGTGACGCCGCTCCTGCTCAGTTTCTCATTTTAAAACTCGAAGCGCTAATGTGAGTTTTTATTAGTCAATTATAATGATTTTTGCAGTGCATCGCAGAAGAAAGTTATGCCGGCATAGACTGACATGAATATTTCTGGAGAGAACACTCACAAAAGCAATTCGGCTGTAAAAGATGACCCTGAAGGCATCAGCAAGAGTCTCTTACCTTGTTTCTATTGTATTTATGATGGTTTTGTACTGTAAGGTTCAATTCTTTAAACATTTTACTGTCCAAATGCTGCAGTAGAAATGGCAAACCTTCAACTTTCCTCTTGTTCTGAAAAGGACTCCTCTCTTCTTTTATTTCTTATTCCTTTTTGTAGTTTGGTTGCCACTTTCAAACAGCCTCGTCTTACCTGGCTGGGAGGACGTCCTTAAATTGGCATTGAACAGTAGTTCAGGTGACTCTTTTTCTAGTTTGGTTTGAAACTCTGCAGCCTTGTCCATTATTCTAAAAATGACCCTTAAATTTGATGCTCAATGCTTGTCCAAAATTGTTCATAAACTAGATCAGGGGTCTACGACCTTTAACAGTAAAGAGCCATTTGGGCTCGTTTTTTTAGTGATCAAAACTAGAAGGAGCCGCGTTGACTTACGTTAGCCTTTAAGAAATTTGGATTTCATCAAATTTTTTTTCATTTAATTTTTTTTTTAATAAATGTGAATAATGTTTATTTTTGGCACGAACAAAAGAAAAAAAATATAAAAAGAAACAAGCATCTCTCAAATTGTTTTTTACGTTTTTAACTTTAGCAGCAAAAAAGTAAGCTTGTTGCTTAATTACTAGCTGAACTCAAATTAGCATAACCTTTCTCTGTAAATTAAATCAGCCAAAAGTGTTAACATTTTGCTGAAATAAAAGCTAGATTCAAAATTAGCCTGAAGCCTCCAGTAGATAACAAATAGGCTAAAAAAATAGCATATTGCTACATTATTAGCTAAACTCCAAATTAGCATAAAAAACTAATTAGAGGCCAAATCCGCCAAAAAAAGCTAGCTTGTTGCTTAATTACTAGCTGAACTCCAAAATAGCTTAAAATTCCTTAGTAAAAAAACGTTAGCATGTTGCAAAAATAGAAGCTAAATTCTGAATTGTCCACAAAAAAATTCAGTAGATAACAAATTAGCTGAAAACATCAACATTTTACTAAAATATTAGCTAAACTCCAAATTAGCATAAAAATCCTCAGTAAACTAAAAATGTTAGCATGTTGCTAAAATAGAAGCAAAAACTCTAAATTATCTTAAAAGCCCAACTAGAAAACAAATTAGCCATAAATGTTAGTATGTTGGTAAAATAATAGCTAATCTCCATTTTTTTGGAAAATTACAAATAGTTATTTTTTCAGCCAGAGAGCCACTATAAAGAAATAAAAGAGCCACAACTATAGACCAATATCTAATCTCCCATTTATTTCTAAAATTTTAGAAAGAGTTGTAGTTAAGCAGCTACAGCGCCACCTACAGGACAACAGTCACTTTGAAGATTTTCAGTCAGGGTTTAGACCTCACCATAGCACTGAAACTGCACTGGTTAGAGTTACTAATGACTTGTTATTGGCTTCAGATAAAGGACTAATCTCTATTCTGGTCCTGTTAGACCTCAGCGCAGCCTTTGATACCATCGACCACAGCATCTTACTCCAGAGACTAGAGTATGACATAGGGATCAGAGGATCTGCCCTCCAGTGGTTTGAATCCTATTTATCTGATAGATACCAGTTTGTTAATGTAAATGGACAGTCTTCTCATTGTACTCGAGTTAGCTACGGAGTTCCTCAGGGCTCAGTTTTTGGGCCCATCCTGTTCGTGCTTTATATGTTGCCCTTAGGAAACATAATCAGGAAACATAGCATTAATTTCCACTGTTATGCAGATGATACGCAGCTGTATTTATCCATTAAACCAGACCAGAATGACCACCTAGAAAAACTGAATTCCTGCATTAGAGACATTAAGTCCTGGATGACAATTAATTACCTCCTCCTTAACCCAGAAAAAACTGAGGTCATTATCCTGGGCCCTAAACACCTGAGAGACGCTCTCTCGGATCAGATAGTCTCCTTGGATGGTGTAAATATTTCCTCCAATTCTATAGTTAGAAACTTGGGGGTTTTATTCGACCAGGATTTATCATTTAAGGCTCACATATCACAAGCTTGTAGAACTGCATTTTTTCACCTTCGCAATATAGCTCGGATCAGAAATATGTTATCTAAAAGTGATGCTGAAAAACTCATCCATGCATTTGTTACGTCTAGACTGGATTACTGCAACTCTTTACTAATAGCCTGCCCAAAAAGTTCTTTAAAAAGTTTTCAACTTGTTCAGAATGCAGCAGCCAGATTGTTAGCAGGAACTAGCAGAAGAGAACACATCACTCCTGTGTTAGCTTCACTCCACTGGCTCCCAGTTGAATCCAGGATTAAGTTCAAAATCCTCCTGTTAACCTATAAGGCTCTGAATGGTGTGGCCCCATCCTATATTAAAGATCTCTTAGTTCCTTACCAACCAATCAGAACACTTCGTTCACAAAATGCAGGACTTCTTGTAGTTCCTAGAATCTCTAAAAGTACAGTTGGAGGTAGAACCTTCAGCCACCAAGCCCCTGTTCTCTGGAATAAGCTCCCAGCTCATGTCAGAGAGGCCAGCACAGTTTCTACCTTCAAAGTTAGCCTTAAAACATTCCTCTTTGGACAGGTTAGCGTTCTGACAGGTTACCGTTCTGCTAGATTTTCTATCATAGTTGTTCTCCACATCAGCTCTGGGGTTCTGTTCTCTGTTCTTATTTCTTCCTCTCTCTCTTACTCTTTATTATTCATTGTATTAAGTTCTCCATGTTTTTGTTGGTGCAGTTTGATTCACATGTTGTTTTTCTCTCTCTCTCCCCTCTGGGGAGTGGGAGTGATTTCAGATCCAGGTGGATCCCCCACGCTCCTGCTCCTGCTCCTGGCCGTGGACTGCACTTCTGCATCATCTGACTGAGGACTTCATCTCCACTCGTCCCTCAGCTCTATTTGCAGCTTTGTCTGAATGATCTCTATTCAAATACGTAGTTGTAGAAGCTAATTTTCCCTTATCAGTTCTGGTATCGCCTGTTCGTCCTGGGATGGGATCTCTCCCTCATGTGGGAATCCCTAAGGTTTCTTCGTTTTTTTCCTGATTCAGGTTTTTTTTGGGAGTTTTTCCTTACCGAGAGGGAGGGTCTAAGAGCAGGGATATCCAGTTTATTTAGTCGGTTTAGTCTTTTGTGATCTTTCTTTCATGTTTCATGACTATTTTTTGCAACTGTAAAACTACCTGCATGAAGCCCAATGAGGCAAAATTCTTTGTGATTTTGGGCTATATATATAAAATTGAATTGAATTGAATTGAATTGAATGTGACTCTGGAGCTGCAGGTTGCAGACCCCAGAACCAGACTAAGGATCGGTAACTCCATGTTTTACAACATCTCCTTCTCTGGCATGGTTTAATTGGGTGGACAAACCTGATCCAGGTAATCAGTTGTGAGTAGGTCTTGGACATCTGGGAATCAGGCAGGCACTGTGGCCCTCGAGGCCTAGAACTAAACACTCCTGTTGCGTGTAGGAAAAACAACCATGACGTTTTTAGCTTTGATGCTACATTGATGCACTGACTTTATATCTCTTCTACAATAAATTGAACGTGATTTTGAGAGATAGAGTTTGTTTAATTTGAATAGCTCCACAAAACTATTGATAAGCACGTCTCAGTTCATGAGATTATTCAGTCTTCTTTTTTTTTGGGTGATCTGTACTGTTGCTGCATCAGAATGAAAACACTTCAGGAATACTGCTGTCTCTGTGGTATCTAACCCAGTTTGATAACTTGATGTCCCACATTAGTTCAAAGAAGAAAAAAAAAAATACAAAATATTAATGTTTTGTTGTAAATAAGGAAAAGGAGGAAAAATAAATAAAAATAAAAAATGATGAAAATTATACATATATATATATATATATATATTTAAATAAACATAAATAACAATATAAATACATACAATAAAAAGGGGAAAACCACCAAATATATGAACCTATTAGTGTAAGTCACATCTCTGGCCAAGTGGAAAAAAACAAACAAAAAACAAAAACACTACATCCAATCCGCCTTTAGTGTGGTCGCTGATGTCTTAACTTAACCTGAGAAGTTTGAGAGGCACTCAAACATTATCCAGCAAGGATGGTTGATATTTCGGTGCCAGTATCGTGATTGGCTGAAATTTGCACAATTTTAGTTTATCGGTATCAGACCAATCCTAAATAAATCCACTGATATTGTTCTGACTGTTTTCAGACACTTTATTTGTGACATGGCTATTTGTTCCTAATAGATCCGTGGAACAGGAAGCTTATATTTATAGTCATAGTCAGTAATTACTACAGTAATGACTGTTTTCATGTATATTTTATTTTTGAAAGGGATACATGTTGTTCTTACTAGATCCCTGGCAATGGAAAGCTTATGATTTGCAGTTATGTAATAGTAAGTAAGTGGTCTGAGTGTTTTCAGATTCATTTTTAAAGTTTTAAAGTGATACTTGTTCCTATGAGATCTTTGCTGTATGTTCAAAAGTCCTCGTATAATGTGATAGCATAGTAAATAAAAGAGAAAGTTGTGCATTTCTTTTTAAGAAACGGTAGGAAAGTGTAATTGAAGACTTATATATCGGTTTTGGTAATTATTGGCTATCGGCCACAGTTGCAGGGAAAATATTGGTTATCGGTATCAGCCGCAAAAATGATCATCCCTAGTATCCAGTCCCACCTCTCCAGTGCTCCTTATTTGGTTGGCATTAAATTTTTGAAGCATACAGCAGAGCCTTTTTTTTATGAAGTTGGGGCTTTTAACAACCAAAACTGGAAATCATGGGAACAACAGTAAAGTACATCCGGTACATTTTTCAAAATAAAACCTATTGTCTTCTCCACTCAATGTAAACATTATGTAATTGTGACAACCAACCCCGGTCCCCCTACTTGTTCTACAATACATGAAACACAGTCAAAAATGTATATTTAAGCCTATACAAGATAAAAATATTATTACAAGTTCTGTGCTTACCCATTGTATGAAGATGAGTTACACAGAAAAATGAGAGTTGTGAATATAATTCAAAACCACGGCAGAATGAGGTTTTGTTTTCTAGTACTTCTTGTAGAAATGGCGGATTATCGCATGAACCTGAGTTTGGAATCTGGCAAATTGGCTGCAGCAGGACCACAGCCATTAGCTAGACCGAGCTGGACCACATGCAGTGTGAGACCAGGTTGTACTCTGAAAAATATGGTAACTAGGTCATCACAACAGAATACTACAGTCTCACTTGACAATCTTTTTTTTTTTACTACACTTAGGAGCCACAAGCTGTGGGGCCCACCATCCATTCTCCCCTCTTTTGCACTAAACAGTTCTTCCTAAAGGCCAATTAGCAAACTTTGAAGAGCAATTAGAGCTGCTTTGTGTTCGGTAAACCCGATTATTAAAAGTCACGTTCAACACCCGTGAAATCTAACACTGTTCAAGGCACTCTGGCACCAAGAGCTCAGGCTGTGTAGCGCAGACCCCCCCACGTCCCTCTCCCCATCTTATCAGACTATAATGACATTTATGTAAGGCAATGAACGGATTTGTGCTCGCGGTTCTCAAGACCCACCCCTCCACCACCACCCTCCAAACATATCAGTCGTTTTTATGACTCCTCTATGTAATATCTCCCTCATTTGCATAATGATGTCCCCTGTTTACTATAAACCTGTGCATCTATTTCACTAAGGCTCATTGAACAAGCAGTGGATTTGTACAGAATTAGAATGCAAATGGAAGGTAATACTGTTACAGCGGCAGCGACGGGCCAATAAACTACCTGACCTCGCGCCTCCAGCAAATGTGCGCTGCAGTCACAAAAACCTACGCAGCACTTTAAACAGCACAGATATCATCAATCTGCTGGTACCATAAAGGTTTCAGCAGAGAGCTGGGGAGGTTCACCTTCTTAACGCTTCAGTCAAAGAGAGCTCTCTAAAACTCACCAGATAGTATCTGAGGAGAATCCTCCTGGGTTTCAGTAATCGAGAAAATCACTATGGCTAAAAAAACATCAAAATTATCACAACTTCTTATTTTTTTTTATTTATAGTTAGGTCCTTGAGAAGAAAAAAATATATTACAACAAAAGCAAAGAAAATCTTAAAAAAAAAAAAACACTTTTACACCCCCTCGGCAGCGCGTATTCAAACATCCACTTTAGAGCTGAGTTGATAAAATCAATTAATCGATCTGAATCGATGAAAGCTCAATAGATCAATAATTGATCTTTAAAGAAGAGATGGATATAATGCATAATGCTAAAGTCTGCAAGCTTGATGTTAAAATAAAATGGGATTTCCCATAAGGCAGCTAATGCTAATGCTAACGCTCGGTCGACCTAAACATTCATTGTTGACTAAATGAAAATCTTTTTTAATCTTTATTTCTTTGGAATGAATTTTCCAAATTTTTTCAAGGAAATATTTTTAAATATTTTTAAAGTAACCCTTTGTTCATACTTTCTTCTTCTGAAATAAGGTATTATGCTCTAGTGTGACCGCCTCCTAGTGGCCAAACTGAAACATCCTCCAGGAGAGGCAGAACAATTGTTGGAGCTTCTCCGTTTGAGAATCCATGTAATGCTGTATGCTATTAACAATCACACTATAATTTCACAAATACAATTTTGCAGTGTGTGAATTGTATCAGATTAAGAAGAACATCTTTCTAAACAAATGAGTCTAAATGTGTAAACTCAAAATGGATAGAAAGAATAAAAAAAATGTAATCGAATAAATTCAGGTTCTGGTGAATTGAATCAAATAAATTCGGGAAATTATTGGCGACAGCCACCCCTAGTCCACTTTCAATGGAAAGTTTATGTTTGTTTCTGTAGCTTAACACTATTATAACAATTTTCAAATTTACTCTCAGAAAAAAGAAGTGTGATTAAAGCTCTTAGTAGTAATGACTTAAGGACTTTCTCTGCAGCTGAGCGGACTGGTTTTCTGAAATGTTTACAGTCTGGGGATTTATTGTTCATTCTGCACAGTTCAAGCATAAGTCATCTGTTAAAACACATTAACAAGGTGCGAAAGTCTGTGAAGCTGCCAGCAAGGTTAGAGTGTGTTCGTCAGTGGACTGGGAGCGCATGGCTTAAAGCTCAAAGCCTTTTCAAAAAAGAACTCAATCAAAACTTTCCTGAAGAAAAAAAATGCTCAAGGTGGTAGCCCCCAAAAAAGAACGAAAAGCACTAATCTTCAGAAGAAAATGACTAGAAAAAAGTAAATAAAATACAGTAAGTCTTACTTAACAAGAAATATTATAATGAGATGTCAAAATCTACTAGCAAGGAGTTCCACACGATCATTTAAAAGGAAAAATGTCCTGGTGAGTGGACAGACCCAAAAAGCAGAGCCAGAAGAGATGGATAGCAGTGAAGGTTTATTGGCCTCACAATAAAAAACAAGGGAAGAACACTGATAGCAGAGGCAACGAAAACCTTACTGGGAACCAGGAAGGGACGAGCTGAACGTAAATAACCTGGCAGGTTGGAGGAGCCAGGGAGAGGCTTTTAGAGTTGCAGAAATTAAAGATGGGAAGCAGGTGTGCAGGGCCACCAGGTAGAAAAGGCCACGCCTCCTGCTGCCCCACGCCACCCTGCAGAAGCACAAAACAGACAGAAAAACATAAGCACAAAACAACAACACCAAAACCAATAAAGGAAAACACCAAACCTGTCATGGCTACAGACACTTTTCAGACCCAGATGCTGGAACCCGGAAGAAACACAGCAGGAAACGAACGTGGCAGGGAAAGGATTTATTGAAGAGGTCTGGAGAGGAGGAACCGAGGCAACGGCAGAGGCTCGTGGTGACTGCTGGCGAGACCGCACGGGGAAATCCAGGCAGAGGCTGACACTGGCGACCACTCGTGGTTAAGGATTCCTGTGGGCGAGCAGAGAGAGGTTCTTAGTTAAGGACTTGGCGTAATGCGAAATCAGAACTTGACATGGAGGCCAACTAAGCACCATAAGGGCAACGACTGGCGAGGAATGATGATCCGGGAGCTCCTTAAGAAGGCAGACGAGGAAATGAGGTGATGGTCGCAGCTGGGAATGATCAGCAGTCAGGTGGAGATGAGAGGGGAGGGGGAGGAAGCTGACAGAGGCACCGTGACAGTACCCCCCCCAAAGACCGCCTCCAGGCGGTCAAGGGCGGCGATCCGGGTGGCACGGTAGAAATCCGAGATAAGCGAGGGTCCAGAATGAGGGAGCGGGAGATCCAGGAACGCTCCTCAGGACCGTAACCCACCCAGTCGACCAGAACTGGAACCCGCGACCCCGACGACGGACGTCCAGAATCCGGTCAACCTCATAGGCAGGGCGCCGTCGATGACACGGCGGGCGGTGGTGGGAAGCGGACGGCGGCACAGAGGACTGTCCCGGACAGGCTTGACCTGAGAGATGTGGAACGAAGGGTGTACCTTCAGGGCTCTAGGCAGGCGGAGACGGACACAGGTAGGGTTGATGAGCCCTCTCTATGACATAGGGTCCGATGAATCGAGGAGCCAGTTTCTTTGAGGACGCCCTGAATGGGAATGTTACGAGTAGAGAGCCATACCCCTCTGACCGGGTTGGTATCAGGCCCACCACCCTGCGAACGGTTGGCGATCTGGCAGTTGGTCTCCCTTGGTGCGGAGGAGAGCGCCTTCGTCTGAGTCCAAATGCGTTGGCAACGCTGCAGGTGATGCTGGACAGAAGGCACTGCCAGATCCAATTCCTGAGAAGGAAACAGAGGCGGGGAGTACCCGAGGGCAGCCTCAAAAGGAGAGATCCCGGTGGCAGATGAGGGGTGAGTATTATGAGCATACTCGATCCATACTAGGCACTGGGACCAGTCCTGGTGATTCTGTGCTGCCAGCAACGGAGAGCTGCCTCCAGCACCTGATTAGCTCCTCGCCCTTGGCCATTAGCACTGGGATGGTAACGAGGAACTGAGGCTAACTCTGTGGCCCAAGGCAGAACAGAAGGCCTTCCAAACCTGAGATGTAAACTGGGGGCCACGGTCAGAGACTATGTCAACCGGAATCCCATGGTGGCGAAAGACGTGGTTGACCATAAGGTTAGCCGTCTCAGTGGCAGTGGGGAGTCGAGGAAGGGGAATGAACTGAGCCATCTTGGAAAAACGATCAACAACAGTGAGAATGACTGTGTTACCGTTTGACGGAGGGAGTCCGGTGATGAAATCCATGGCCAGATGTGACCAGGGGCGGCTGGGAGTAGGAAGAGGATGGAGCAGACCCGCAGGAGCAGAGGATGAAGATTTTGACCGGCACACGTGGAGCAGGCTGCGACGTACTCCCGTACGTCCTTCTGTATGGTAGGCCAATGGAACCTCTTACGGATGCGACTCAGAGTACGGTGCACTCCTCCATGGCAGGCTAAACGGGACGCATGTCCCCAGGTGATGACCTCTGAACGCAGTGCAGCCGGAACAAACAAGGTGTTCCTCGGGACAGGAGGGTGGTCATCGAGACTTTCCAAGGCTTGGAGTACCTTATTTTCGATGTCCCAAGTAAGGGCTCCGATGATGCAGGTGGACGGCAGGACATTGGACGGGGTGTGTTCCGAGGGACTGAATTTCCGGGATAGAGCGTCAGGCTTGACATTACGAGATCCAGGCCTATAAGTGATCGTGAAATTGAAGCGGTCAAAAAAGAGACACCAACGAGCTTGCCTGGAGTTGATTCTTTTGGCGGAGCGGAGATAGGCCAGGTTCTTGTGGTCGGTCCATACGATAAACGGCTGCTCGGCACCCTCCAACCAGTGACGCCACTCCTCCAGCGCCAGCTTGATGGCGAGTAGCTCCCGGTTCCCGACATCATAGTTCTGCTCTGCTGGTGACAGTTTGCGAGAGAAGAAAGCACAAGGTTTCAATTTGCCTGTGGAGGCTTCCTTTTGGGAGAGGACAGCCCCTACACCTGAGTCCGAAGCATCCACTTCGACGATGAACTGTCGTGACGAGTCAGGTTGGATGAGGATGGGTGCATTAACGAAAAGGTTTTTCAGCTTGTCGAAGGCTCGCTGAGCATCAGTGGACCAGATGAAGGGACGGTTAATGGACGTAAGACGAGTGAGGGGGGAAGCAATGCTGCTATAGTTTCTAATGAAACGTCTATAGAAGTTCGCGAAACCTAGGAACTGTTGGAGCTTCTTCCTATTTTCAGGAGGTGCCCACTTGACAACAGCCTCGATCTTAGAGGGGTCAGGACGAATACAGCCGGCTTCCATGATGTAACCTAAGAACTGGACGGTAGACACATGGAACTCGCATTTCTCATGCTTGACGTATAATTGATTCTCCAGCAATCTCTCGAGTACAAGACGTACATGGTGTTCGTGCTGGGCCTGATCGTGAGAGTAAATGAGGATGTCGTCTAGGTACACAAAAACGAAGCGATTTAGGAAGTCCCGAAGGACATCGTTGACCATTCTCTGGAAGACAGCCGGGGCGTTCGTGAGGCCAAAGGGCATGACTAAGTATTCATAATGTCCAAGGTGGGTGTTAAATGCAGTCTTCCATTCGTCGCCGTCTTTGATGCGAACAAATGGTAGGCGTTACGGAGGTCTAACTTAGTGAAGACGTGAGCTTTCTGAACGGAGTCGAAAACCGACGTGATTAATGGCAGGGAGTATTTATCCTTAACAGTGATCTGATTCAGTTCGCGGTAGTCAATGCATGGCCTAAGAGTTTTATCTTTTTTTTCTACAAAGAAAAACCCCGCTCCAACAGGGGAGGAAGAGGGTCGAATGTGCCCCAGAGCGAGCGCTTCCTGAACATACTGCTCCATAGCGGTTCTTTCGGGACCAGACAGGTTAAATAGTCTGCCCTTAGGCAAGGGAGCACCTGGCAGGAGATTGATCTCACAATCATAGGGTCTGTGAGGCGGAAGAACGCTAGCCTTAGTCTTGCTAAACACTGCTTTCAAGTCGTGGTAACAAGGTGGAATAGCAGTCAAATCTATGGGAACGGAACTCTCAGGGTCAGGGGTAGACACACATGGTACGGCAGATAATAGGCAGTTAGCGAGACAGTAAGGGCTCCATTGAATGATTGATCCCTGGGACCAATTGAACTGAGGATTATGTAACGTCAGCCAGGAGAACCCTAATACAATAGGAGTGTGGGCAGACCGAGTGATGAAAAACTGGATGGATTCTCTATGGTTACCTGACGTGACTAGTAGAACTGGCTTAGTGCGGTGAGTGATGCGTGACAGGAGTTGACCCCCGAGGCCAGAAGCTACTATGGGGGAGTCCAGGGGTTCTGTGGGGATAGACAAGCGGTTAACGACATGGATATCAATAAGGCTCTGTTCAGCTCCAGAGTCAATGAGGGCCCTTAAATCATGAACGTGAAGATCGAGGCATAACTTGACAGGTATAAAAAGAAATTCTTTACCGGAATCCGTGGCTGTGAGCTCCCCTCGCGGCCTGTCGTCTAGCGAGGGGATTCGGAGTTTAAACGGTGAGGGCAGACAGAAACTAAATGGCCTTTAGTCCCGCAATAAAAGCAAGCACCAGCTTCGCGTCTCTTGCGGCGCTCCTCTTCAGACAGCCTGGAGTGGCCGATCTGCATGGGTTCATCCGGAGACGTAGGAGGAACGGAGAGCTCGGGGACCATGTTCTGTTCAATTGGTGGGGCGTGAGCGAGCTTGAAAGGACGAGGTGGAGGTTGATATCGCTCCTTTCTGCGTTCGCGTAATCTAATGTCCGATCTGAGAGCTGCAGAGACCAATTCCTCAAAAGAGTGTGCTTCAGGCTGGGAACAGAGGTGGTCTTTAATGTGCTCGTTGAGGGATTGGTAAAAAACACCCATAAGAGGCTGATCGGGCCAGCCAGCTTCCACCGCTAAGATGCGGAAGTCGATGACGTGATCGCTTACGGGTCGGTTCCGCTGTTTGAGTGCGAGTAGCTGCCGGGTCGCTTCTTCCTGCTTACGAGGCTGGTCGAATATAAGGCGAAATTCACTGATGAACCGTTCATAAGATAGATGACTTATAGGGTTGGCAGCAAGAAAGGCTTGGGCCCACTGAAGAGCCTTGTTTCGCAGAGAATTGATAACGAGAGTGATCTTACTGTGGTCGGTTTGATAGTATCTGGGAGCTTGTTGACATATCAACTGGCACTGCAGCAAAAACCCTCCGCAGGCTCCAACGTCCCGAAGAAGGGTTCCGGTTGGAGACGGACGTTTTCGGGGAGGACGGAGATCCGGAAGCGGAAGTCGGAGGGTTGACAGAAGCTTGAGCTGTGGCGGGCGAACCCTGGGAAAAACGACTTGTAAGTTCATGTAAAGTCCGAGTGACATCATCCAGGCGCTGAGAAAGACCCTGCTGGGCCACAGCCATTTGGGAAAGGACGTCTGCTTGACGTCCGAGCAGAGCGCCTTGTTGGGAGACTGCTAGTCTGAGTCCTTCCGGGTCAGCTGGGTCGGTGTTTTGGCCAGTCCGTTCTGTCATGGCTACAGACACTTTTCAGACCCAGATGCTGGAACCCGGAAGAAACACAGCAGGAAACGAACGTGGCAGGGAAAGGATTTATTGAAGAGGTCTGGAGAGGAGGAACCGAGGCAACGGCAGAGGCTCGTGGTGACTGCTGGCGAAGACCGCACGGGGAAATCCAGGCAGAGGCTGACACTGGCGACCACTCGTGGTTAAGGATTCCTGTGGGCGAGCAGAGAGAGGTTCTTAGTTAAGGACTTGGCGTAATGCGAAATCAGAACTTGACATGGAGGCCAACTAAGCACCATAAGGGGCAACGGACTGGCGAGGAATGATGATCCGGGAGCTCCTTAAGAAGGCAGACGAGGAAGATGAGGTGAGTGGTCGCAGCTGGGAATGATCAGCAGTCAGGTGGAGATGAGAGGGGAGGGGGAGGAAGCTGACAGAGGCACCGTGACAAAACCATAACAAAAAAAAAAGCTAACTGCTGGAATAAATCACTAAAAATTTAATATTACGCATTTTTTTGCTAGTTCAAAGTAAACAGTTTGTATTCTTTTTGAGTTTATATGTTCCTATTTGCAGTTTCTTTGTTATTACAGTGACAAAAAAAACTAGTGTAAAAAGCGTAAAGAACAAAATGTGAACAAAGTGAGGGTAATGTTCAATTAGATCAAAATTTACAGAGCAAAATAATATATATATATATTTTGAGTCTTAAATGAAGTTCTCCTATTGTCGAGTTTGGAACAAAAATATTCTGACTCATTTTAATTATAAATACCTTAAATTTAGATCCAAGGTATTCATGATTGTGCAGATTCTTTTTGGATAAGTCTGGGGCAAATATGTGATTAAACAGTTTAAAAACTGAAATATTTTAAATATCTATAAACAAGGTTATAAATCATTGCAAAATGAAGTAGTTTGCAGTGAACCCTCTCCATTCGATTGATTTTTGAAGCTTTCAGAGTGTATCACGGATTTTTAAAAAGCTGTCGTACTGTTTAAAAGACCTCTAAAATATTTTCCAATAAAATATTAGAAGATCAACGAATACACTGACTAGAGATGATACGTCATTAGATATCAGTTGATTAATTGTCAAAAACGTCAATTTAATCCATCAGTGGTTCTGACAGACCGATTTCTGACACTCTTAAAACTTGGTGATTTTGGTTCAAGCCAGATTTTTATCTTCAGTGAGATCTAAAAATGTTGTTATGTCAATTGGTTTTGCAATTTCCATTTGCAGCAGAGTGGAGGGTGAAGCTGCAGCACCTTTTGCCTTCAGAATTCTGAGGGTTTATTGTTGAACAGCTGAAGAAAAAGTGGTTCTCTGACCTCCGCAATGCTGTTTTTTTCTATTATTATTCTCTCAACAAAACACAAAACACAGATTTGGCTTAAAGAACAAAAAAGTTGATGAATACTTCAAAAAAATCGAAGAAAAGATTCATCTGTGCTGGTGCCGGCTGGACAAAAGCCTCTTTTTGATGTGTCGAACTGTGAAAGAAAAGCGGTTATTCAACCGATTTTGAAATCCGAACAGAGGGGAATTGCTCAGAATAATGAAGAATAAAATTAGGAAAAATGCCGGGCCCGCACTGCAGGGGGCAGTAGGTGGACATAGATGGACAGCTGAGTCTTCAGCCAGATGCTTCTCATCTCCAGGTAAGAAGAGACTCCAGGATACAGTCACAACACATTATAGTCTGTTATAAATGAAAGATTTTGCTTTTTTTTTTTTGTGGGAAGAACTTTTGAATTTTTTCACATTAAGCCATCACTAATAACTAATACAGTTTACCTCACAGCCCCAAATCCCATGTGGGAGATTTGCGTGTTTCATTGATTTATTTAGCCTTTTATTGGATCCTGGGACTGCAGGGAGATAGAAAGGATGGGCGTGACAGCTATGATTAAGGCGCTGTCAACATTCCCAGGGATCTTTTCCTGAGTGGTAAATTACACACAAACAAAGAACCGGCACAGGTTCAGCAGCCCCTCCGAAGGAAACAACTGATCGGGTGATTAATTCATTTATCGTTCTGTGTAAGCTGAGCTTCAAAAGGGGCAGACTGTGTGAGCAGCGCTTATTGCCTTTGAAATAAATCTGAGCGGCCTGCAGCGATGATGCCAGAGTCATATTTGCCTCATTTTCTTCAGGGGGATCAACTTCACCGGTGACCATGCAGGTGAGATGTTCTGTCTAAATGCTGTCTTCTGTTTGCATCTGATGGTCACGTGATCAGATGCTTCAAGACCAACTCCGATGAAAATGGTGTTTTTAACATGTTCTTGTGGCATTTATCTGATGATAAATGACCCATATAAAAAATTAAACCTAAAATTGCATTTCTGAACATTTCTTTGTTCAAATTGTTGTGAATCAGGAGAGACAAAAAAGCCACAAGCTCCCTGCTCTGGTCCATTCAGACAACTAGATCCATTAACACCTTTTGTTTTCCTCGTCTGAGCTGGTAATTGGCTCAAAACTCTGTACAACTGGATAGTTCCAATACTGCTCACCATTTTTGTTGCACCGATAATGCTAGGTTGGGTCGTAAGAAGTTGTAAGTTAGTGGGAGAGCGTTTGAACAGATGGGTGATGGGAAATGAGGGCGGGCTTACTCCAGACTCCACAACTCAGAGGCAAATCTCTTATGAGTACTGCTGCTCTGCAGAAACTATGTTCTAGAAAATGACACATTTTTTATTTTTGCTAAAAACAAAACTGGGAACTAGGGGTATTAACAAGAGTTTGCCGATGCAAATCATATCTCAATATGTGTCTCACTGTACGATACGTATCACGATATATCGCAAGACTGGGAATCTTTTACTAAGTATAACTTGGAAAAAAAACTCTACGTCTTTCATTGAAATAAAATGGTAACATTTATTTTATTTAATGATCACAACGTTAACCACTGCAGGTATATCTCATATGCAAGTTTCTTTTACCAACAAATTCATGGGGCTTTTTTGTTTGGTAAATTAGGAAATATATGTTTTTGAAGGGATGTGTCAACATCGTCCTATGTCCACAAGAAAATATTTTTCAGCATAAGAAAAAAAAATGGAAAGAATGTGGCTTAAACAATAAGGTTCTAAAAGTATGATTGAGGAAATAAAGTGCTGCTTACTTTAAAATTGACTAAATGTAGCATTTAAACGGTTCGGTTGCCTGAACGGTGCTTGAACTCGAGCTTCAAAAATGAAGGAGGAAATAGCCAATTCTTTTCAGAAACATTTCAGTGTGATGACAGGCTGAAGGAGAACACTAGGCCTGGGTGATACTGAGCATTTGACTATTGATCCGATACCGATCTGATACGAGTCAATATTGCTGATATCGATACAGATATCGATATTTTTTGTAAATGCGGTGCATATAACATGAACCTCAAAATCTCAATTGTTTTTAATCGACGCGAATGGAAAACAAAAGTAAGATGCTGAACTACGTTTGCTCATAATTAATTTATTAAATATTGTCTCGAGAGTATTTTAAATCGATACAAGTATCATCAAACAAAAACATTGTGATATATCATCAAATTGATTTTCCCTACACCCCACTGGGAATGCTTTTCTAGTAAGTAATTCTCAGTGCTGCTGTGATTATTGCAAAGCTTTGTCTTTCGTTTTCCCATCAGCCATTTACTTGGTGTTTTTCACAAGCGTACAGCCTGTTGCAAAACATAAGTCAGCTCTATTTTTGGAAGCTTCAGTCCACCTTCAGCGCTGAGCCGAGCTGTGGTGAAGCACTGCCTCCGCCAGCTACTCAACGCCACCCACTGAGGTGTAACTTTAGTGCTCAAGGGAGCCCATCCTATCAGTTATCTCATAACCACGGTCCTGCCATCCCATCATGAGGCTCTCAGCTCTGCTCCGTGCTTGGTTCCCATATCAGCGTTAAAGCCGCCCATGTAGAAAAGTCTACTGATGGGGGAGGGTGGGTGGCAGTGAGCGGCTTCTGATTTGTGATTTATTACCCTATCATCGCTGTGTGGGTTGCTGTCATGAATTCCCCAGAAACACAGGCTTCTGTTTCCCCACGTCTCTCCGCTGTCACTCCACCTCATCCCTCTTTTTATATTTGGCCGCAATTCATCACTTTTCTGTTTATTCTCCTATTCTTCTTCTCTTGTGCTTATTTGTTGTGAGAGGGGCAGGCAGTGTTCCCTCACACAGGCGGATCTCGCCTATCAAGACGGTGCATCTGGATTCCCTCAAGGAAACTGCGCAGCTTGACCTGAGCCATGCCACAGGATAAAAAAAGCCTCTGTGCAAGAAATGTTTCAAATTTATGTAACCAGGTAAACCTCAAATGAGCAGCTTCAACTCAGAAGAGAGAAAGAAAGAACTCTTGGTGAAATCATATTTGAAATAATTTGGGACACTTTGTTGTCAGGATGGTTCCAAGAACCCCAAATCCTGTGGAATTCTATAGAGAAATAAAGAGCTATTGCTCAGGTATTCCATTTGTCAGGATAATCATTCTTGCCCTTATTCATTGTTTTTAACATGTTCTTGATGATCATAATATCCTTTTTTGATATTTATTTCTTTAGTACAAGTTGTTTAAGTTATAAACTGGCTAATCAGATACCTCAATAATAATATGTAGTGCCACCTGGGCCCCATGTCAAACGCTTAAATTTCGATTGACAGATTCAAGCAGACCAATCACTGCTTACTAATGACGTCCAACATGGGGGCATCCATATCTTGAAAAAATGGCAACTGAATTAACTTCATTTCATTAGCCATTTTCTATGAGTGACTGAGTTATTTACAGGCGATTGTCAGTAAGCACTAATTATCAGCTTTTATGCAGATGATGTGATTCTGTTGGTTTCATCTTTCAGAAGCTTCTGAAGACAGTAAAAAGAAACCATTTATGAAAAGAAGCTTTCTGAGAATAAATACATTAAGTTCTTCATAGCACAGATAATGGTGTGTCAGGTCATAGCATATTTAAAGAGAAACAGTTAGACAAACTATAATTTCCATGTCTACTTTGTGGGGGAGCTATTATTGCTTCAGAAGAGCATTTTATTCTAGATGTACTGCGATCCGCCTCACTTTCATTCACTGCCAGCCTGTCTGCATGGATGAGTCTGTGGCTGCAGTGTAGAGCAGATACACACAAAGGCTTTTACACCTGACCGCTCTAGAACACACAGTTATGTTCACTGTTCACCTGCTGCCCAAACTGCCTTGTGCTAATCAAAGTCATGATTTTTTTTTTGTGTGTTTTTCTAGCTGAGGATGTGGAGTTGGTTGAAGTAACACAACTCGTCATAAGAGCCAGAGGAATCACCCTTTAAAAAAAGAGCCATTATCCAATCTCCGTACATAAACACCTTCAACCGGGAAACCAAGAATGATGTCAACACCAGCAGATATGGCTTCATTGTTAGTATAGTGGATATTCAGTTGTTGGTTCAGTTTTTGATTGATCATGTGAATAACTTAACTGAAGCCATCAAATGTCATATATTACTGTTTTTGGTGACCAGGGGTGGGGGCTTAATAGCTTTAGAAAAAGGAGAAATCTTAGGAATGAGAGGAATTTTTATTTGTACTATAGAAAAATGTGCACAAACAAAGACGTTCACAGGTCTTCAAGCTTGGGCTGTCATGGTTCGCCCGGGCAGACCCCCCCCGACTCATGCAGCCTGGGAGCGGCCCTGGGCATCACGCCAGGTGTTGGTACTCGCCTCATCACTGCAGCAGTTCTACGTCAGCATTTAAGCCCTGCGGCTTCCAGTATTCATCGCCAGATCGTTGCCTACCCTTGGGTACAGTACCTGGCAGTTTACCTGACTTGACAGTCCAGTCTCTCCTCTCAACCTTCCGGCTCTCTGTTCATTCATTCTCTCTCGTCTCTAGAAACCAGTCACCCCGAGTACCAACCACCTCCGGATTGCCCGCTCCTTACCGCCGCTCCACCGCCTCACAGCCACGGACTCTGCTTCCCCCCCGGTGCCAACCACGTCCAGATCGCCCGCTCCATACCGCCGCTCCACCGCCTCACAGCCACGGACTCTGCTCGTCCCGCTCATCCCATCCTTCCTCCTCCGCAAAGACCTCTTGCCTTCGGTCCCCGACATGTTTGTGCTTCCTGGTTCCAGCGCTTGGGTCCTTCACGCCTCGTGAAACCATGACATGGGCATGATTTTTTGCTTGGGTATGATGAGCCCAAAGCATAGATGAATAAGTTTCAGAGCCCAAATGCTGATGGTGGTTAAAGGCCAGACCATGGCAAAGCATTCAAGGTGGAGAATGAGGTGGAGGAGGACCCTGAAAACGTCTGGAGTTGATCAATTACAGACAAATTTCATGAATTTAAAAGAGAAAATATAATTGTGACTGACTGAGAAGAAGGCGGGCAATTAAGTTATTGGTTCAGAATGAATAAGAATAAGTTCCTGGAAGTGAGGCAGATCATCCTTCTTGAAACTGTGCCAAAACTTCTAAAAAGGTCTCCTAATGCTACGTAAATGTGAGTTCAAGTGACCTCCTCCAAAGAAAAGTTTGTGTAAACGTGCACATGTACCTTTCGGGATTCTGTGTTCCGAACTCTCACATACATGCAAGTTCACTTTCGGGTTGTACATACCAGATGGACAACAATTGAACGTGTGACAAAAGTTAAAGTCCTTGAACTTTGATAGATTTTGAAGTGACATTCGGGTAGCGTCCTTTTCAAAACACGCAAGTGCCAACTGTTTGAAAATTGATCTTAAGGGAGAAATGATCAAATGCAGAATTCTATGACACCATCCATCCATCCCATCCATCCATCCATCCATCCATCCATCCATCCATCTTCTTCCCTTCATCTGGGGCAACAGTCCAAGCAAAGATGGCCAGATTTCCCTCTTCCCGGCCACTTCCTCAAGTGTTAGCAGGCAATACCAGGCCAGCCGAGAGGCGTAGTCTCTCCACCGTGTCCTGGGTCTTTCCTGGGGCCTGCACCCAGTGGGACATGCCCGGAACGCCTCCCGAGAGAGGAGTCCAGGAGGCATCTGAACCAAGCCTGAGCCACCTTAGCTGCCTCCTATCAACGTGGAGAAGCAGCGGCTCCACTCCAAGCTCTCTCCAGGTGACCGAGCTTCTCTTCTCCACCTATCTCTAAGGGAGCATCCAGCCACCCACTTGTTTTTGGGATCTTGTTCTTTCTGTCATGACCAAAGGATAGTACTGGAACAAAGATTGACTAATAAACTAAGAACTTCGCTTTTTGGCTCAGCTATTTCTTCCCCACAATGAAGTGACCGCAAAATGGTGGACGGCGTTTCAAGCCACCTGTCAATTTCACACTCCGATCTTCCCTCACTCGTGAACAAGACCCCAAGATACTTAAACTCCTCCACCTGAGGCAGGAGCACTCCAGCCACCGAGAAGGGCAAACTACCTTTCTCCAGTCGAGAGCTATGGACTCAGACTTAGTGGTGCTGACATCCCAGTGCTTCACACTAAACTGCAAACTTCTCCAATGCACGCCGGAGGTCCTGGTTCAATGAAACCAACAGGACATCATCTGCAAAAAAGCAGAGAGAGGGATAAGCTTGTTTCAGGATTCTACGTTCAAATCTTTCATGTACATTCAAGTCTGTTTTTGAGATCTAGTGAATGTACAAAACATGCTGTCAATAAAAGTCAGAGCATGTCAGAATTATATGACACCAAGTCTTTCATTTGTTGGAATAGAATTGTGAACGAAAAAGCCTGGAACAAGATTTGTAAGATTTTCAACACTTTGACATCTTGCACATCTGGCTTCTTCCAATTATATCTGGTTGAATTGGGTAGCGACAGTCCAGTGTGAACACCGTATGTCAAAAGTGTTTTCAAGGACGCCCATTTAGCACGTTCTTAAACACGCATCACATGCCCGGCGTGTATAGCCTTAGGGTTGTGCTCATCAGTCTTGAATCAATTTTTCTATGTTGCTTTGTAAATAATGGGGGTTAATTTTTGTGAGGAAATATTATTAAAATATGCTGTTATTTTCAGATATTCATTTCAAGCCACTGAAACAGTAATACTTTACTCTTTGAATGTACAATAACGATGCATTATAACATACTATCCATCCAAAATGTAAATGTTCAGAGATTTCTGACCATGAAGAGTTTGAGAATCATAAAATAATAAAAAAAGCCTTTTTTTCCTGCTTGTCCTTGCTCAATGTGAGCTTATTTAATTCATTTGGACTTAAATGACAGTTTTCCTTTATAGACCCAAACCTTTTAATTTAATTTTTTTCTCCCTTCTAAATGGGTTGTGTCTTGTTTTTTCACTGAGCTGTCTGTCTTGTGGTTGAAAGCTTTGTGCAGACATTTTAATCTGCTTTCATTAGGCAGCAATTCCTGTTTTAGTCTTGGACTTACAGACCTCAGGCTCTGTTTGGTCTCTTTTTTCTTTTTTTCTTTTGAAGTGGACAGCTTCTATTTTTTTTTGTATTATGTATACTGACCAACGCTAATGATTTTTCCTCCAATACTTTCACTTTTTTGAAAATAAACACTAAAATTACAGTCATCAGCACCCCTCATGTAAGAGAGAAATACTTTGCAGTACATTTATCACTTCAATGTTATGTTCTGTTGCTGCATGTATTACAAATAATTTAATAGTATAACAGACTTGTATAAATTACAAATTTAGAATAGTAAAATTGTAATGCGAAGGATTACTTTTGAACTAAGAAGTAATGTGTACTGTATTACATTCGGGAAATCGTTTCCCTTCCACAAAATTAGTGTCTTTTTGAGCTTTTGAGAAGCAGATGAAGAGAATGACGACAAAAGCCTTCAGTGGGGGTGGATGAACGAGTTTGTGATGTGCACACAAAGAATTGTTGCCAGTAAGTCTATTCTGTTTGTGTCTCATCCCCAAATATGTCAACTTAAAAAGGCCCCCAGCTCATCTGAGGCTCAATTTTTTGTTGTTGGTTTGTAGCTTTTCGTAGAAATAAAAAACTCAAATTTGTTTTTGCTTTTGTTTGACAGAAGCATAATTTCTACTAAGTACAATGTCAGTAAAATGCACAGCCTTTTTTCATAAGAATATCCATCTGTTCTGATCTGGGCTGTGGGGGCAGCAGTTTCAGCAGAGATACCCAAACTTTACTTTCCACAGAAGCCTCCTTCAGTTCTGCCGGAGGATGGGGGACAAAATGTGAATCAAACCCCTCCTCTGGTCCTCTGTAGGGGGCCCAGACATCATATTTCCAGTGCACATGCAAAAGACAAGACTATTGAAGCACCTGCCATTGACCCAAACCCAAATCACACTGCACTGGCCCCTTGTTGCCGTTCCTATAGGCCACATAGGGGTCCCAACTAATGAGAAATTGTTTTTTTTTTTGTTTGTTTAAAAAAAAAAACTTTAGAGTGTCTTGGTTAACAGTTTTGGGTGCAGATAAATAAAGCATTCATAAAATATTATGAACGCTTTGCAAAGCTCTGGTTTAACAGGGTTACATACACTGATAAAGAGCTTGCAATACAAAAGTGTTCAAATGTGTGCTCCTTTCTGCACAGAAATGCCATGATTTGTTAAATACAAATGAAAACCAGAGAGATATGAGCATCTTCTTTGTAGTTTGTATAAAAAAACTCATAAATTGTCTGAATGGATATCTCATTAGCATCTCAAATAGAATGTGAGACAGTCATTAAAATGCAGAATCTGAAGTTTTATTGAACCTTTTAGAAATGGATGTAGAAATGTATGCTGCCATCACCATATTATAAAAACTCATTTGAGGCTTTTTGGTTAACTCATTTAAAGAGTAGTAGAAACCCAAACAGAAAGAGATGAGAGGGAGTTGTCACCATGGCTACCAGGTCAATGGAGCAAGTTCTCTATTTTCTGACTTATCATTACAGAATTTTAAACGACTGCACGCTTTTTTTTGGCCACAGGAAGTCATACTTGTTTCTTGTATTCGTATGAGGCAGAGTCGATGGTGGTATAAATAATAATAATAAAAAAAATTAGAAATCTTTGGTCTTAAATGCTCAACAGAGCCTCAATCTATTTTGAGAGAAGAGGGCAACGTGAGTCAGATTTTATCATCAGATGGCAACGTACTTGTACCAAATAAGAACAAGTGAAAAAAAAATGAAATCATGGAACAGTAAAAGGATTTAGGGGTCAGAGGTGCGTAATAGTCTGCAACACAAGGTATGTTTTTACAGGAATCAATAGAAAGGCTCATTCCTTGATGGACTAAAAGTTAGGCTGGTACACCAAAAGCATCACTTCAAAAAAGAAGACCCATAATAAAATCTTCAAACTTGTCCAGACACAATATGGTCACTTCTGTTGCTTCTATCTTAACTGATTAAATCTTGATTCCTAAAAAGAAAAAGTGTGTATTAAAGCCAGCACAATTGCTTTTGTTTGTGTTTGCCAGCAGCTCCGTGCACTCAGACTTCTTTCAATTGGCAATGGGAACCAAGCATTAGAACTTAACAGTTAAATGTGACTTTGAAGATGGTTTAATCCTAAAAACACCAACATTAGTTTGACAGACTTTCTCATCTGAAGATCTCTTCTCTCGGAAGTCGTGGTTTTTACAGAGAGAACCAGCCGTTGTGTCGGTGTGGGTTTGGTCATCATGTAAGCTACTCTTTTCAATATCCAGAAGTAAAGGACCCATCCATCCATCTTCTAAACTCACTTAATGCTTTTCATGATCCCAGTTCTTCTGTAACTTATCTTAGTCACTGTTTGGCTAAAGCAGGGTATACCTTGGGTACATCACCAGCCCATGATAGGGCCACAAAACCACACTCCTATTCACCTCTTGGGACGAATTAGAGCAGGGATAGGCAACTCTAGGCCTTGAGGGCCACGTTCCTGCATGTTTTACAATGATTTCTGGCATGTTCTAATTTGTAGGACATATCCAACCAGGTGATCAGTCACAAGTCGTTCATGGAGGCGGCCGTGGTGCAGTGGTAGGGCGGTCGACCTATGAAGATTGCAGGTTCGATTCCAACCTTGCTCGCACATGTGTCAAAATGTCCTTGGGTAAGACACTGAACCCCATCTTGCCTTTGGTGGAAGGTTGGCAATAGTGTTTGGCAGCGGAGCCGCCATCAGTGTGTGAATGGGTAAATTGGATTGTGACTGTAAATCGCTTTGAGCCTTCGAGGAAATTAGGAAAGTGCTGTACAGGTGTATGCCATTTACCTTTTAGTGCTTGGATATCTGGAAATCATGCAGACACTACGGCCCTCAAGGCCTGAAGTTGCCTACCCCAAAAGTTTAGGGTTACCATTTAACCTATGGTTCATCTTTTCGGGTCGGAGGAAGCCGGGGTGCCCAGACAAAACCCATGGATACACAAGAAGAACATGCAAGCTTCACACAGAAAGGTCCCAGACAGATTTCAAACCAGTGAGGCAAGAGTGCTAACACATGTGCAGCTCAACTTAAGACGACCTATAATACATTGACACCAAGTATTTGAAACTTGTTCAAGAATGTGCTGATTGTGGGTTCTTGAATGCTCTTTTAGCATATGGTGTTCACACTGGAATGCTACTGAAACTAGTGCATGTACCTACAGTTGAAAGAGGCTTGGTGTAAAATGTAAAAATTGTGCTTATCTTGTGAATATTGCTCCAGGCTTTTTCTTTCACAGTTCGATTTCAGTAAATAAAAGATTTAGTTTCATAGATTTACTGGCTAGGCACAAACAGTAACCATTAATTTCTCCTTCAAGATCGAAAATTCAAACAGTTGGCAAAACCGTGTTTTAATAAAGACTCTAGCCATACATTACTATCAAATCCACTTATGTGATTGGTTAAATTTCAACTAGTTTAACTTTAAAGCAGGTTCATGGCAGTGTGTTTTGTATGTAGAGCCCAAAAGCGGACTTCCATAGCGATCTGTGAATGTGAGAGTTTTGAACTTGGAAGCCTGAAAATGACAGCACGTTTAGACAAGGTGGCTGCTTGGACGCGTTTTTCTGAGGGCGGTATGAATGTAGTATTAATGTTAATATTGTGGTTAAAGCCTGACATGTAATGCTGCGTTTAAACAAAATGCAAGTCGTGCTGAATGTCAGTGATCCCTCAGTCTCTCTGAGCTCCACATGTAATGGCTTCTCCTCTGTATTGGTTTTGGACTCCACCTGCTGATCATCAACTCGTCACTACCAAAGGTAAGTTTCTGATTTGATGGAATGACCAAATAGAGATTTTATAACTGTGGTAAATTTGGGTTTTGTTGAATACAAATTGTCCTATCCACTCAAATCATACCACAGGACTTCCCAACATGCACATACATTGACCTAATATTGAAACTGGAAGCTACCACTCCACAAATAATATTCAGAGTGAACCTAACAGAATTCCTAAAGAAAAACAAAGTTTTTAACATTTTGTCTTGAATTTTTACGTTTATGTTCTTTTTCACAATTGCCCTTGACTTCATGTCTGTTTACTTCTCAACATATCTTCCAGCTTATTTGTGTTGTATGAACTGTGTTGTATTTGGTGAACTTCTCTGACTCCACTTAGTGTAACCCTTTAACACTTTCACTATAAAAAGTTACGGCATAACTTTTGCCCGATATGAAATACCCTATAAAAAGTATTTGAAATAAAAAATAGATCAAGATATGAAAACAAATGATAAATCACAGTAGTTACCTTTATGTTCAACTGCGGTTTATGTAACGAAATGGAAAAAAACAAAATTGAAGATCCTAAAAACATGTTTGAAAATTACTGAAAAATTGGGAATTTGTGAACAAAAAATTCCCATAAATAAAATTTAATAAAAACTGATACTGGAGACTTGGCCTATTCCTGGGACGTGAGAATTTACTCAGAGACCCATGACACTCAGAAAAAAAGCAACATATTGAAAATCATGAGTCACAAACAGGCAGACAGCTGGGTCAACGTGCAGCAGGTTTATGAGGTCACAACTAAGCTGAGCTAAAAGTCAATTAAACTAAATTGGGGTCAGTCAGACGAGCAGAGGTCATACACGAGCATGGGATCATCCGTGAAGACAGAGTAGAGTAGTCAGTAGAGATGTTCGGCTCAAGCGGGTAGCTCGACTCTGCACCGAATATTTCAAAGCGGAAGCGTCACTGGTGGAGTATCGAGCGCTCGCTTCAGATTCCTTATGATCACGTAACTTTCCAAATGAAGCTTCATTTCTTCACTCGTGCATTGCCGACCACTCGTGGCAGTTTTGAATTCAGAGCGGGGTTTTCAACAAGTCCGTTCACTCATCCTGTGTTTGTGGCCTTAAGAGAGTAGCGATGAGTCAGTCACAGATATTTGATTTCTCTATAAGCTACCCGTGCACGAAGAGACAGAAAGCAGAGCAGACCCGTAGCCGTAGAGGCAAATGTTAAAGGCGCTGCACGTCCAGGGGACGCCAGTAATGGAAAAATAAAAATAAAAGGTTGAAAAATACTTTTGTTTTTGGCCAAGAAAGGCACATTTAACCTGTGATCTAGCTTTCTTTCTTTATCTCTAAACCTTTAAGAATTGAGATACCTGTATAAATATTAATCATTAAACTTTATTTCTAATTTCATGTCGGTGTAGTGGTCAAAGCTCTCACGCTGGTAATACGTAGTAACTGGTTCAAGGCCAGATTAGAGTAGTGCTGTATTTAACAATAATCGGAAATGTATGTTATTTAAGTTTTTAGAAATAAAATACAAATTCGTATTTGTTGCTACATTTTCTAGGCAGTTATATGTGTTTCTGTTCAGGACGGTGGTTTGTGGTGGTGATATATTTGGATTCCCAACTTTTATTGTGATTGATTAAAATGTTTTTCTTTTTACTTTACACATTTTAATTAATATTTTGTGTTTTTGGTTGCAGTGTTTTGTTATGTTTCACCTTTATTTGTTTAAAAGGAAAATATGCCAAAAACACAGTTGTAAATAGGATTGTAGTATTTTGTATTTATCCTTTATTTTTTACATTTTATGTGCTGTGAATAAATAAATGTATATTCGTATGAAACATAGAAAAACATGGTTTTTAGTATTACAATTCCTTTTGGGCATCATTTTTTATTATTGTTAGTTATAAATTAATTGAACAACAACACAATCTAAAGAGCGACTGGGAGGCAGAAGACTGATTCACTGACATTTTCAATCAGAGATTGATTTACACACCTAACATTTTTTCAAATGAACAAATGTATGCACACATCCAGCAGATAAGCCTATATATTAGCAGTTGCAGAATGATTTCACTGCTCTGTTTCTTTTATGAAATGTGGCATTTTAAAAATAAAACTTGTTCTTTTTATACTCATCTCCCAAACAAACAGGATTTGCTTCACACATTTTAATCAAGAGATGTTGATATGTGACACAACCTCATTATGATTATTTATCAAAGAAGCAGATTTTTGAAATCATGAAAGTTTTATTGCTACGTATGACTTTCACACTTTCATGACACACTGGTCTTTTTTTTCTTCCATAGTGATGCAATTTTTTTATCTTCACAACCCTGAACCATTTCAATACAATTTGGTTCATTTCAAGCTTTGGTTTCTCCGTCTCTAGTAGTCAGAGTCCAGGCGAGGTTCAGGGTACGCAATCAGAGAATAATCAGGGTCAGAGACAGAAGATCAGGTCCAGGTAGAAACGCTCGGTAATGTAGGCAGAGTGGCACAAACAATACTTGCTGCTTAAGGAGAAGCTGGGTGATTGTCTGATTGGAGACAGCTGAGCAGCATCCAGGAACTGTGGGCTGGGGCTGGTGGGAAATGAAGTGCAGTCAGAACTCTGGAGTCTGTTACCGCTGGAGGCCAGAGGGGACAGACACAGGACGCTGACTCCTGACATCATATAAACACTTTGCTAGAGTGAAAATCACCTGGCGATAGCGCTCTAGGGTTAACATTAGAAAATAAACTCAATAAAAAAGGAAAAGATAAGAAACTGTGGATATAAATGTTAATAGTGCAGCTGTTTTAACAGGTATTCCTTGTGTTTTTCTGCCTTTTTTAAGGTTTCCTGTCCTTGTTGAGTGGGAAATGAATGTTTTTTTAATCTCAGGAACTCAGCTGTTGTCATGTGAAACCTGACACCAGTGCAGATGCATTTTTTTTTAAAGCTGTTTTAGAATCGTGTTGCTCCTTTTGCCAGCTGTAGCCCAGCAGGCAGCTGTTTTGACAGCAGTAAAATTAATATTAAAGATTTTTCAACAATTTAGTGTGTGGCAAGTCAAAACCAGAAACAGAATCTATCAGAAATTCTCCTGTTTTTGTGCAAACTTTTTTTTTTTTTTTACCGGCACTGTCAAGCGAATGTTACTGGTGTAGAAGCTAATTAAGTTTTGAGAAGCTAAAGGTACCTGTGCGGGCGAGCAGGAACCCTATAACATGAGCCAGACTGAGACCAGTGGGCCGAGAGGAGCGGATTAACTCCACTTTGTGAGCAGGAGTGTCTGTCAGTCCAGGATTTGTTGGGGGATATCTCTATTTTCACAGTTAAGCTCCCAGCAAAGTGTCAAAGGCAAAATATTGTGCCTTTCTCAGCGACCCTGGGGTGTGTCGATGACAGAGCACAGCCCAGTCGTTCTGGAAAAAAAAAGGAAACCCTGGAGGTCTTACTGAAATCAGTCAGTGTGCAAGCCAAGGACGAGGCCACGCTTTCCCAGCAGCTCCATTAGAAGACGGGTCTAATTGATAAGCCCAATCAGACCTTGTCTTCAGGGTTCAGTGTGAATCTAAAGTAAGGAAGAGCATTCTGGGGTCACTTGACAGTGACAAGTCACAAAAAAAGTTCTCCAACTGCACCAAAAACAAAAGTGGAAACTTAATGTTGTTTTCTAACCAGTAGGAAAAAATTTTTCCCCACATGCTTGTTCAAATGAACTTAACCACCAACCCCTATATCAGGGGTAGGGAACCCTGGTCCTCAAGAGCCACATTCCTGCATGTTTTCTACCATACCCTGCCCTGGCATGTTCTTATTGGCTGAACACGCCTGACCCAGGTAATTGTCATGAGTCCCTACACTGATTACCTGGTTCAGGTGTGTTCAGCCAATAAGAACATGCCAGAGCAGGTATGGTGGAAAGCATGCAGGAATGTGGCTCTCGAGGACCAGGGTTCCCTACCCCTGCCCTATATTATGTTTCTGTCCGAATTTGTTAAAGAAAAAAATCCCCTTTGCCTCAGTCATAACAGCTTTTCAACTGAATGAGACACACAGGCAGCTGACACAAAATATCAAGGTCGTAGACCAGTCGGTAAACCCAAAGAGTTAAAATGTTCACTATACATTTTTTTGTACACGTATGCCACGGGTGACAGCTCATAGAGAACAATACACAAGTGTGAGAAAGGATGAAGTGGGTGAGAAGCAGGTGTGTTGTAAGCTTTTTTTTATATACTACCCCAGAATTCCTAAGTACTCTTGAAGTGATAATGAACTCTTGGTGTGCTGTCTAACCATTAAATATAAAAAAATTAGATAATTTTTTTAGATAAGTTGTGTGGGCATTCTTGCATATCCCCTGCACATCTCACTATGGCCAGTACACGCACATGACGAACGACTAGTTTGTGTAAGGGTATTGCACAACAGCATCACCTGTACGTCATAAGTTTGTGCAAACTACATTATCCTTACAAATCTGTACCACACACGACAAATGTATGTTTCATTGTGTGTGGTAAGTATCACTCCACGGCCCCAGATAACGCAAAACCCGGCAGCACCCATCTGGGTCAACCGCTTAGGTGCATGTGACTGATGCCTGGTTCACACCGGACATGGAAGCGCTGTCGGGCGGTCTCCGCTTCACCTCCTGTTCTCACTGGATCTGTATTTTTCTGCGACGATCGGCAGGTACTTCTGCTGGGCTGTGGTTATTTAGAGCTTCTTTTTGCCATCAACAGACAGCCAAATATCAGAACCAATAAACCCACAAAGTGCAGAGAGAGTGTCACTAATCAGAAGACTGCGGAGAACGACGCACGGTTTGCTGTTTCTTCCCCAAGGACAAACACATATGTGTGGAACGGATCTCATTACAGTCCTGGGCGTCACTTGTATTTCATTAACAGGGTGCTTCTGGATGTCTGTCACATCGGCTGGCTTTATGCTCTGATGAGCTCCGGCAGGTCGGCTGGCTGCACTGCTGCAGCTCGTTGAATAATGAGCTAATGAAAGAGAAAAAAACAACAGAAGAGCGCTCAGCCGGAGTGACCTTCATGGCTTGCGCCTCTGGTGACTTCAGAAGGTTGGCCTTGTTCACGCATGTGGACTAAACGTTGCTGATGAAACAGCAGTATAGCAGGATTTTTAACTGTGGGTCATGTTATGCAGAAGATGGTTCACGTGACGGTCCCAACTGTCCTCCGGAGCTCCTCCACTTTTCGAGTACTCTTCACCGCTCCACCTCATTAAGGGTGTCAAAGATTCAAGATGGTTATTTCCTCTTCACAGTTTCCGATGGATCCGTCTCCAGAAGAGAGCAGTCACAGTCTTAATCCTCTCAGGGGCAAAGGTCTGTTCTAATTTCCTGTACTTGAGTTTCAGGTAACAGGCATGGAAGTCTGTTAAAAAGCCTCGCACCTCCAAACGACCTGCTTTCCTCGAGCCTCACAGAGTTTACGCGGCTTGTTTGGAAGTCATAGATCACTGGATTGATACCATAGAAAACAGCTTTTCTCCACAGCTTGAGTTGACGTCCCCGGGGGAGCTTTGCTTGATCTGTATCTGAATCGTTGCCAAAACATGAATCAGTCCCCGAAGTCAATGAGGCCGCGCGACTGTCAAACGCGTCCCCAATGCGACACACGATCTTCTGCAGCTGTTGTTTCACCATATGTTAAAGGGAAATATTGGGAGCGCAGTGCTGAGTTTGACATGATTTAAAGCTAACTTCCTGCTGTTGCATACTTATAGCTGCTGGTGCTTTGTCTGGAGGGCATTTATTGTTCCTTTGAACAGTTGTAGACTCCAAAGGATGAAGTTCTCATTTACTTTGAAGCCCACTAGCTTCTGTGGTAAAAGTGAAACTGATTAAAAAAAAAAAAAAACGCCTAATGATCCTTTCCAACATAATCCCTTTATCTGCTGTGCTTTGAGGGGAGTCTCATGTGATCACCGTAGAGATGTGCGAGGCTTTGGACTTCAAACAGACACAAATCACGGGATTTAGTAAATAACTCGAGCCAGGTAACTCATCAGTTAGTTTGAGGCAGAGACAGAGCTGAAACCACCTTTGTATTCCTCTGAGTGCAGATCGGTGCGCTTCTGGCTAATGCAACCCTGGATGGCCACTCCTATAAATCACTTCCTCCTGAGGAAGAGGGTTCATTACGAAGCGATTCTGTTAATGGAGCCTGAAATGGGCCTTAGCTTAAGTGGTGCAGAGGCGCTAAATCCATCCGCTCTGTGTCAGTGGTGAGCAGGAGTGGAGGAGCTCTCTGGAGTCCTGCAAAATGACAAGATCAAGGGGTGCAGGGACCACTCACATAAATAAGCGAGGAAAGAAGCCCCAAGTTCGGCGGATTAGATCATTTACAAGAAAGAAAATGATTCCCGAAGAAAGATGACAAATTAATCTCATTGGGAAGTGCACGTCTCTGTGTGACGAATGGCAGCAGAAAGCCTGAGCCGGGCGAGCAATTTCCCCCAAATGAGCTTGTCAGAGCAGACTATTACTTGAGCTCGCGTCATCCTTAAACGACTCATCTCAGGTGGGATGACGGCTCGTGGTCCGAAGACAAACAAGCTCAGAAAATGCTGCAATGCTGACAACATGGAAATGTGTCGCCTCTGCTGCGGCACAACTCGCTGGCGTGCCACTTGCTTCTGACATTACCTTGAATTACATGCAGAGAATTTCCTGTTGAAGAGCAAACGCTCACTGCGTTACAGTGGGGGAAGGCACAGTTCGTGATTTGATCCATCTCATCTGTGTTGTAGAAGGAAAAAAAATCTAATTGTGCCCCAAAGCAACAAATTCTCAATTCTTTGTACTTTTTCTGGTAAACTCTGTTTTATAACACTGCACTTAATTTATAGAAACAAAGGATATCATAATGTAAATTTTATGCTGAGCAAATCCATCTATAGTTTCAAGAAATACAAAAATTCTAAAGAAATAAAAGAAAGAAATCCACCTTTTTGTAATTGTTTGTCACAGTGGATCTGTGAATCATAGCATATCATATCACTGTTTTCTTTTGGAAAGAACTGGATTTTTACTGCTGTTTCTTGTATTTATGTAACCACAAGTCTTCCCATTTCCCTTCAAGACCCAGTATGATTAAAATTGTGTTCATGTTTTTAGCTGGTGGCATTTTTCTCATGATGGAGGACATTTGTTAAGAAAAATATGCTTTAAATTGTGTTTTTTTTTTTTTTTTTTTAATCTTTTTGACTTAGATGCAGATGAAAAAAATGCTACTTGACAAAGCCTGTTGTTGAGATGTAGGTGCAACATTTTGCTCCATTCCAATGCATCCACTGGGAGACAAATAGATCTGTTTTTCTTAGTTTTTTCTCATCTCAATCAAAACTTTATGGCTGGATAGCTCCTATATTACTCGCCATTTTTGTTTCACTGCTAATGTTTGGTTGGTGGTTTGAGGGACTTTAAGCTAGGAGAAGAGAGTAAACAGATGAGTGACAGGAAGAAGTGAATTTCTGATGAACTACTTCAGAAACTATATTCTAGAAAATGACAGGTTTAAATAATAATAATAACAATTTGGGGGTCTTAGTTCATTTTGAATCAGGTTGAGTTCACTCTGAGTTTGTCTGACTATGCTTTGTGCTCACAAAAGAACAACTAGACCAAAACGGCCACTGTAGTCGGGAATTATGGGATGTAAATACAGTAGTGGAGCAATAATGAGACTCACTGAAATGTGTTCATTTGAATGAAGGCTCATTAAAACAACTTCTAATGTGATACAAATTAGTTCTCACACTCTTTTCTAGACAATCTATGTGTCATAAACACTTATTAGCGTATCTTCTTAGCCAGCGTCTCCTCAGTAACCTCCTTGCATTATGCCTCAGTGTGTTCAAAGTCGCAGTAAAAACTGTATTACCTGACGTTGATACAGACATTCAAAATTGGTCAGCGAAATATAACATTTGACCAAGGGAACTATCCTGACAAAGACTGCAAAGCTAAGGTTCTTACTGTGCACCACCGTCGTCATTCCTGGCCAATGACTGAAGAGATCTGCAGTCATGTGGTTTAGTGTACAAGCTTTGGTTCAGAGCAAAAATATCTGGTTGACAGAAGTCTGAATACACTCCAAACTCAAGGTTCAGGCCTTGATCAGACAGTTTTTTCTATTCTGAATACACCCTCACAATCAACAATCCTGATCTTTCTTGGCACAGCTTCAGCATCACCAGGAGAGCTCCACGGATCATCCAGAAGTTTGGAAGTTAAAGCTAAACTAAAGTTCCATTAGTTGTCAGGGACCTTGGTGTGTAAAGTTTGTTCTCTGCATTTGACCCGTCCCGTGGAGGAGTGGTAAACTGTAAAAAGAGCTGTAAAACAGCAGGAAACATTTGGTAACTTAACCCCCCCAATCCAAGCCCTTAATACCAAGTGTTGAGTCCCAATTTTAGAGTCTTTGGTATGACTCGGCCTGGAATGGAACTCACAACTTTCCAGCTAGTAGAGCTCATTCTCCAGTTTATACATGATAATCTAAGAATCTGAGATCTATAGATTGATTGATTGATTGATTGATTGATTGGTTTATTTCAAGCATAGCATAGATTGAAATTACAGGACAAAACACACAATTAATTCAAACTCATTACAGAAACAATAAGATGCATTGATTAGAAAATAGAAAACAAACAAAAATAAAATACACTTGTGTCACATTTGGTTCATTCATTCTTTGTGATTATTAACTAAAGTCAGTAGAGTTTGATTGATTGCTTGAAAGGGAGTGGGAAGAAGCGAACTTATATAATCCCACCCCTACTTGATTACTTCATTTAACTGTTTTGCATAATTATGTCTTCCGGTTGTTTTTTTTTTTTTTTTTTCTCAATACATTCCCAATAGTAAAATAAAGTGCATGTTGATTATTGATTAATCTCGTAAAACATTATTTCAGTAGACAGTAACATCAATCATACATCATGTAACAGATATGTAATACTCATTGATTATCATCAAAATACAATGTCAATGTCATGTCTATGCAGAAAAATAATAACATATTGAAATCAAGTTTTCAAGTAACATTAGAGCTTATTGATTATTCTCTGAAAGAATTCTTGCATATTTTCAATAAACATTAATGATTTACACAATATGTAATAATCATTGATTATCAGTAGAAACACATAATTACATGAATCATTGCTACATATTTAGGATCAAGAAAGGAAAATTAGTGCCATTGTGATTGTAAACTTATCAGTAATCATTACTGCATATTACATAACATAAAACTCTTTGATTGCATTAAAAAAAAAAAAAAAAAAAAAAAAAAGAAAAAAATTTTTTCATTATTTTATCACATTCAAGTTCAGACATTTGGAATTATTCAAACACAGGTTGATCTTTAACTCGTCTTATCTTCATATTGTAAAATTAGAGTTTCTTTATACATTTTCTTGAATTGATAAATACTTGAACATAGTTTGAGTTCATTACTTAACTTGTTCCAGAGTTTAGTTCCACACACAGAAACACAGAAACTTTTCTTTGTGGTTCTTATCAATCTGACCTTGAAGTTCCTGCATCCTCTCAGTTTATATCCTCCTTCATGTTCTACAAACTGTTTTTGGATATTGGATGGTAATGTTTTTACCACTAGCTCTGTATAGATATTGCGCAGTGTAAAAATCAACAAGGTCATACAGTTTTAAAATTCTGGATTGATAAAATAAAATGTTAGTGTGATCAAGATAACCGGCTTTATGTATAATTCTGATGGCTCGTTTCTGAAGCAAAAAGAGAGGATGCAGTGAACTCTTGTAATTATTACCCCAAATTTCTATACAGTAGGTGAAATATGGTAATACTAAAGAGCAGTACAATAAATATCTACAGTTGTATTCTAATATATATTTTGATTTATTTATAATTGAAATACTTTTTGAAACTTTAGTTTGTATGTGTCTGATGTGTGGCTTCCAACTCAGTTTGTTATCAATAACAATCCCTAAGAATTTAATTTCTGTAACACTTTCGATTAAGTCATTGTTAACTTTAATTGAGAGCTCTGTATTGGCTTTGTAATTACCAAAAAACATCACTTTGGATTTGTCTAAATTCAAGGACAGTTTGTTGTAATCCATCCATGATTTTATTTTGATTAACTCTGTGTTCAACACATTGATAAGTTCCCTTTGATTGTCTGTAGAATAGAATATATTTGTGTCATCAGCAAATAAAATGAGTTTTAAAAGTTTTGAAACACTGAATATATCATTGATGTAAATATTGAACAGCAGCGGGCCCAACATGTACTCCACTTCCCAGCATGCAGTTCTGCCCTCCCCAACATCAGATGATCAGACCTTCCTGCTCTCCTTCTTCTAAGTCTTTTCATCTCAGATGGGTCTACAACCCCTCCCTCCTGATCAGCAGCTGGAGGTCCCTGCGGCAGAAGATCACAGAGGAACTCCACGTCTCTGTGATTCGCTGTGGAGGAATGAATCTCTGCTGCACAGATGCCTCACTGACAACATTAGGAAATTATAAAAGAATCGCATTCGCAGAATTAGACCCTGACTCAGTTTCTGCTCATTATGCTTCTCATTTGTGGGTCTCAGAGGACAACAGCGTAATGCTAACATAATGAATGTCCATCTCCCTGCAGCATCAGATCCTCACTGGGTAAATGTGACTTTTTACATGAATTGCATCGCTTCATTTTGTGCTGTGATGTCAGCATTGCTGTAAAAAACAATTACAGTCAGCAACACATCTTCATGGTCTCACATTTCTCTGATGCTGATATCTCAGCATTTTTACTAACCTCACTTCAGATCCCCCACCTTTTTCTTTATATCTACATTTCTTCTAATGGTATTTGATCTCAGCGTCTCTCCTCATGAAACCCTCACAAAAAATATTCTAAACCTCTTTTGTTGTACAAGTCAATTTGTTTTTTTTGCTTGTTCTCCTCTTTGGACATTAATCAAAAACTACATTCACGCCGCCTTCAGCAACAGACATTCCAATGAAAAGTCAATGTAAGTGCAAGTTTAGGGCTTCTAAGTTCAATATTCTTGCAGGTAGCTACACAAATTTCTAAGACGGTTTTTGAGCTCTACGTACAAAAAGTACAAATACTGAAAATTAAATTAGTTGACCTTTGACAAATAAGGGGCACAGTTTTTGGAGTGATTTATGGATGGGGTCCCTTTTTAATTAAAAAGTGATCATGGACCGGAATTATATGACACCAAGTCTTTTGTAATTTGGAATACATCTGTGAAAGAAAAATCCTGGAGCAAGATTCACGAGATTTGCACCGCTTTGACATTTCGCACCAAGCCTCTTCAAACTGTGAGTAAATACTCACATGCTGGCTAGCGGCAGTCCGGAGTACACAACAACTGTGAGCATTTAGCGGGTTCTTGAATGTTCATCATATGCCTGGTACGTCCTGAAGTCCAATGATTGGATTTTCAATGATGCATTTAATGACAAAGCAGTAGTTCATCACTTAAAAACTTTGTTTACAACATAAGAAGAAAATTTAAAAGGACCAATTTTTAATTTTTTTTTTCTGAATATTTACTTATAATTTTATCATCCATTTAACACTGAGCCTTTTTTTGTATCTTTTCTATCAGTTGATTTTATCCTTTGTGTACGCTTTTCTCCCCAAATCATAATAAAGCTTTTGATGGAATATTACATCCTGAAAACACGCCGCCTCCGAGTCTATCTGTGAATGTGGTCAAAGCTTATTAGGAAACCGATTTTGCCGCGGCTGCACATTGTTCTGTATTTTTTACAGCTGCGCGACCTTTTGCACCTATGTCAGTAAGAAGCATCTTCTCTTCTGTAATGCGGTGCAACTGTCAGGGCTGTTTTGTGACCTTTTTGAAGAACATGAGGAAGCAGATGGGAACAAACTCACCTATGACTCTGGAGCCTGCAGAAAAGAAAAACAGGTCAGGCAAAACATGAAAGCATGGCCACATTCACTGATGATCAAAGTATTTACTGCCGAGGAAGGAAAACAAAACTATTATCCTGATTTGAGATAAAAAAAATGAACAAGGAAAGAGATCTGTAGGAATCATAGCTCAAATTTGTCTCTGATGTAATGAATAAAAACACAAAGATTCGGTGTTGTTTATCCCCCTTTATATTCAGTACTTATGTAAGTTCCTCTTCCTCTGCTTGGTCTTTCAAAGTCCCTCTGACAACAAATCTTGGTGCAACTCAAAGATGCGTTCAAGACTCAAACCAAAGTCACACAAGCAATCCAGGCTCAACTTCTTACTAACACCCCAAAGACTTGAAATTGACTTAAACTTCTCATTTTCACGAATACTCTTACATTAAAAATTTCAAGTTCAGACTGGGTCGTGGTTCCTTTGACTCAGATAAATGTTGCCTCCTACTGATTATTTACTTTTCTTTTTAAGACTCATTCCCAAAAAGGCAGTATTTTAGCATGTTCTTCTGCCATTTTTCTCACGATGGAGAACATTCATTAAGAAAATTCAGCTTAAAATTGTATGTATGAGTATTTCTTTATTCAAATTTTTGTGAATCAGGAGTCGCAGCGTTTACACCGAACGTAATTTCACACCTGAAACCTGCACTCTCTGTGCTCCTGTGCCTTGTGGCTTCTGGGTGTGGGGGGCCTCTGCGGCGGTCCCGCATGCCCTGGTCTGGGTGTTTGGCAGGACTGCCCAACGGACAGATCCTCCCCGCGGCTCCACGTGTTGGGGGGTCCGGGCTGCTGCTGCTGCCCTGACAGGGGGTCGAGGCGTTGGGATGAGCGGGTGCTCTCCCCCTTCGTACATTCCATCATAATCCACCTCAGCAAAACATAAACACTCACCTGAGCACATGTATCAGCTCACTTTTCGCACTAATAGTATGCGTGACAGAATGAAAGGCTTTATTTGTATCGGTTTTTATGATTAAGCGCGTGAGCTGTTGTTGTATTGTGTACATTTTGACTACTTTAAATGTGGAGACTATTTTGGCCAAAAGGCTGTTATGTAGACCTGCTTGTTTTATGATATTGCTTTCCTTTGCTACCATCTACTTTCTTCCCTCAACCCCAACCCCCCTCTTCTTCTTTTCCGTCCAGTCCAACAAGAAAAAAAAAAAAAGAAAGAAAGATACAGATGGAATCAATATAAATAAAGCTTAGCACGAAATACAACAGGGGTTTATTGAGTATAAACCCCTGTTGTGACAGTAAAACCTACCCAACACTAGAGGCTCTCAACTCGTATCTGTCTGCTCAGCTGTTGGACAGGACAAGTTAAAAAAATAAAAGTCTGCTCAAGCTCTCTCGTCTGCTCATGTCTGCCCCCAAAGTCAACTCTCCTGGAGGTTGTACTTACACCTGTACTTTGTTCCCTTCATTTGACCTAAAATAACTCTCTTGTGTTTTTGTTACAGACTCCCCTGTGCATCTGGGAGCAACAAAGTTTTCACTCTTGATCTTCAATAAACTGTAAGTATTTAACCCTCAGTGTGCTCCTCCTTGAGTGTCCGACTCAGTACATTCTGACAGTTTATCCTATTCGACATTAGACGTGTTTTGGATTTTTTTTTCTATTTCTATCTATTTTAAAAAGTTCTACAAATCATGGGTCATCATGTCTCCTTGCTTGGTAAGATCTTTCAGTGTTTTTTTTTCCTTATAGTGATCATTACCTTCTAAATGTCAGCACTTTTACCTTTTCTTCCGTCTCTCTAAAACCCAGTTTGATGACTTTATGTCCTGCATTAGTCTGAGGGCGCAAAACATAAAAACAAGTTTAATGCTTCGATACAAAAAGGAAAAATATCAAAGTTTAAGAGGAAAACAGTCAGATTCTCCTCCATGTTTGTTTTGGACGACACAAAACAGACAACAAAACAACAGCAAATCTTGATACACACAGTATAGTGGTGGTTAGAGGAAAAACTGCCAGTTGTTAGTGGGAAAATAACCAATACACAAGCCTATTTATGTTACAAAAATCACTAATAAGTCGCTCCTGAATATAGGTCGCAGCCCTGGCTAAACTGAAAAATAAAACTGTGATTTGTACTTTAAAAAGTATTTTAGTCGTGATAAAAAGACCACTGGGAATTATTTTACAATGGATCAAAGATGAACAGAATGGAACTTTAAGCTCAGGAGGACAACAATCCTCCAAAATACGTTCTAACAATGCCTTTACACAAAATTTCTGAACTTGTTTTGATCTTCTTGGCCTTCCTTCCTCTGGTTATGTTCATATCATTCACCAGTGCCCCACTCTATGCATTGTTTGGTTTCATTCCATCTAATTTCTAGTTTTTTCAGCTCTTCCAAGCCTTTATGTCAGGTAAAGTCTACTTTACATGCTGGATTCAACCTGGATTTTGTTTGGATTGTGCAATAGGATTGTTCTCTAAACCCTTCCTCTTGTCTTTCCTGAAACAATCACCACAAGTACAAAGTCCTGACTTTAATTTAAAAAAGCCTCCACCCACTGTAGGCTGAATGTTCATCTGCCCTGGCATTATTCCCACCTCTCTTGCCCCCTTCTGGGGACAAGGAAGTGAAAGACAGTCAAACTGCTCACGCTGAATGATTAACCCTTTATTTATCCTTTAGCAGTACCTTCCAGCAGCCATAAGTCATATTTATGTCAGTTCAAATGTCCACATAATCAGTAGTAGGATTGACTTTTCCTCTTTCCAGTTTTCACCAAAAAACACTCACCTTATCTATTTTCACTTCAGGCCTTTAGGGGTTTGGTTGTATTGCCTTCTACCCTCTCCTGTTTGTCTTTGTCTACCTCATCTAAGCTTTTAATTAAAACTTTGAACTTAAACACTCTTGAGTCTCAGTCTTTTGGGGTTGCTCAACTTAGATTCACCACAAAAGAGCTATTAAAAAGTAAAGCAAGGTCTGTGGTGTAGAAATAAAAGCGTCTCGATTAACAATCACACAGTTTGTCTCAAAATCTATCCATCACATTTTAGTCTCTAGCTTTCCACAATCGACTTGTTTAATTTCGAATGCATTTTGGCATAACTTTAAATAAATTTTCTTGACAGTTTCCAATTTTTCTGAAAGTAACATCTCTGTCATGGCTGGTTTAGAGGTTATTTAACATTAACTTTGATGACAACTGTTTGGTTTAATTAATGAGCTCTTGTAACTGTTCACAGGTTGTCGGTTTTATTATAACACATTTTCTATTTTTAAATAAGTGACAAAGTTCTGTAGTTTACGGCAGTCCAGAAACACTGGCGCCAAAGTATCGCCAACCACTCTGCTGCCGTGACACAAGGGGAAAGATTTTGTAAAAAAAAAATGTGCAGCTGGTGCAGAAGTAAAAAAAATAAAATAAAATCTGGACCGAGGATTGTGGGTTAGAAGCTGGCCTTGAGCAAGACGCTGAACCCCACATTGCTGAGGTGACAGACAGTGACTCAACTGAGGCGTTTACATTTCATGTCTGTTGGTAAGATTTTAAAACTGTATGAGTATTTTATCCTAAATACATTTTATTTCTTGTCCTTTTTCATTTTTTTTTTTTACTTTTTACCTGAGTTGTTTACATTTCATTTATCTTTCAGGTACAAGGGCTGTAGAAATAAACCTTGCTTGCTCGCTACACCGCAGAACACTCAAGGACAACATGTTTTTGACAGGATGTCAAAGAAAAATAGTCGCATATCTCATCTGTTTAAAGTGAGGTACACGGACCGCTTTGACACCCTCACCTCAATGTTTAAACTCAGACTTGTAAACCCCCAAAAAAGGTTGATGTTCCCTAATTTAAACCCTTCATTTAAACGCTGTACACACACAAAAAAAGATATTTTTAAATCTACCTTATAATGTTATTAGATGACTTTAAACCACCTGTTTGGACTCTTAAGCATTTAGTGCTGATTCACAGCTCAAAATGTAACAAAACCAAAGAAAAGAGCAAACAGACAATGTTTGCTGGGTCTGAAAGTGATGCTTTAGGGGGGGAAATAAAGTCACAAGGTTCCTCTCGTAAATTCCCATCTCTGTAAATATCTAGAGTAATCTTTACAGATTAGAGAAATCTATGAGGGGATCAAATCAGTGACACTGAAACTGTCAAAAGTCGCTGAAGCAAAAACGTAAAAAGTCTGAGATTCACGTAAATCATTCCTACAGGCATTGATCATTGATCCTCTGCAAAAGAAAAACAACTAGAGATCTGGATCTCACATAAATCCTCTGGATCTCACATGCATCAATCCCTCTGAAGGCATCATTTTCCTGTGTCCTTTATTCTCTGCATAACCTCATCAGACTGAATAATTACTGCAGTTCAAATCACCTGGAGGTATGATGTGTCCTTTAACTTTTTTGTACTTGATTTCTTTCAGTTTTGGCTTCTTCTCTCCCTGAAAGCGAGCATCCTTTTGAACTTAATGAGGCAGGAGCAAAAGACATACTCTGCCTTTGGACTGCTTCACGACCCAGACACCTCCTTCCTCTGAAGGAGCAGCAGAGGGCTTTGTCCTGAACAAGGACGATCCAGGACTGGAGAGTTCCACCGAGAAGAAAAGAATAACAATACTGAATCAAGATGTGACCCTGTGTTGAAGGCACCACAAGATGTGAAGGAAATAAAGAAATAATGTGTGCCGGTTAAGTGGCCAAACACCCATCACTGTCATATGAAAGCATTGGTAACCAGGGGAAAATGCTTTGAGTAGGGGATAGCAGAATAAATGCAGCAAAAGTGTTTCCGCAACTAAAATCAGTCTTTAAAGGTGGATCCACAACTTTAAAAGTGTGCATAAAAAGCTACCTGTCACCTGAGAAAATAAATATTAGCAACTAATTTGAATTTGACTCATTTATATATATTAAAAAAAAAAAAAAAAACTCGTTTCTCACCCTCCGTGGGTGGTGTCCCTTCTAAGCTTGGGTCCTCTACCAGATGCCAGGGAGCTTGAGGGTTCTGTGCAGTATCTTTGCTGTTCCTAACACTGCACTTTTCTGGACTGAGATTGTCTGAGGTTGCTCCAGGGATCTGCTGCAACCACTCTTCCAGGCCTTCTCCAGTTCCTCTCTAAGCCCTTGGTATTTCTCGAGTTTCTTGTGTTCCTTTCGCCTGATGTTACCATCACTTGGTATTGCCATCACTATATATATATATATATATATATATATACTGGATACGCCATTTTTCATGGCACGCGTTTTATTTATTCAGTAGCACTGTGAGCTGCGTTTTGCTTGTGTCTGTGTTCGCATGTCTTCGTTGCAGAGCTGTTTGCTGCTCTTCATCTGCTCCCACTCACCCCCTCCCAACCAGACACTACTTCTTACTCACATGCCAAAACCAAATGGCATATTAGCTAACTGCCCAAACAAACACAACAGTCATAGCACATGTGCTCTGTTCTGGCGGGCTCTTTCAGTGGGGAGTCTATACAAACACAGGAAGAGCAGAATTAGGACTTCTGCGTGCGTTTTCGAGGACTTTTTATTTTGTGGCCGCTTAGGTATGAGCCGACTTAGCCGGCCGGATCTGTCAGCAGCTCCTGGCTCGTGTTCCACCAACACTGATACCTGCGGTGTGAAGACATCCCGGGATTGCCGTCGAATATGATGATCAGGAAGCGAAATTTGTCACAAGAAGTACAATGTCTGCAAGATTTGCCTCATCTCTATATCGTACAATGTGGGAATAAGCGTCCAACGTGACCAACCGCTCACCTCTGGCATCAACACCCAGCTCTGTCACCGTCTAAAAGTCAACAACTGAGCAGTTAACACAATGAAAACATCCAAGATATATTTCAAAGGACTTCTAGCGTTACCTCAGATAAACACAAGAGAATATTTGATACATTGTTTATTGCTAAAGCTCTGCAGTCGTTTTTCTGTGGTTGATAATGAGGGCTTTTTTCATTTAATGAAAACAGTTGACCCACAATAGTGTACCAGCATGTCCATATTTCACAGAAAAAATCTACATATACCTGTGCTTTATGAAGAAGTGCGCAAATTGAAGACGACTTAGTACAAACGCACAACTTTCCACGTACAGCTGGACTTCCTGGGTAACAGAGAGCTATCTCTCCGTAAATGTGCATTATATGACGGCCCTTACACTGGTGAATTAAGAGTCCAGTACTGCAGAATGTCAAGACTTAAGAGAACAGCTTAGATTGTTGGAGTTTATTGTATTAATGTTTACAAGTATTGAGGACTGAAGAACTTTACATTTGATTAAATTGTGTTCAAGTTGAGTCCTATTTAAGTGTGATTCTGCAATAACTGCCAAGAGCTGTGCACTTGAAAAAAATCTGATTTCTTTGTTACGTTGTTTTGGTTTGCAAAAGAAATCATAATCTGTGGAATAGTAAGATTTCAGGGTTTTTTTGTTTTTTTCAATACGAACCGAACAGACCCACATAAATCTGTGGTCCAAATCAGATATTAGTTTTCATTCTATAATCCTGGATTTAAAAATGTCCATGTCTGTCTGAGAAAAGTGGGGAAAGTCCACAACCAACCTGTGCAGAAACCTGGGAACAACTTTCTCCAGAGAAGATCAAATACTGACAAAAGAAACCAAATCAGATTCACAAAGAGGAGATATTTGCTATTTCTAAATGCCAACCTTTATAATGATTTAAAAACCATCATTTTTTTTCATTTTCATTTTGCACATTATATTTTGTATTTTGGGTTGTGGTTCCAGTGTTTTTTTGTTGTTTCATTTTAAAAGTTGAATAGTAAATTATTGTTTTTTGTTTTTATCATGTATTTTTTACATTTTATCTGGGAGGAAAACAAACATAATTGAACCTAATAATAATAACTTATTTTACACTTATGAATATTAAAACATTTTTTTACATCAGTTATTAATTTTTTGCATGAGTTTATAGTTATTGATAAGTTAAATAAAACAACACAACGACCTAAAGAGTCAAAAGATCCAGTTGGCTGAAGGATCCCTGTGTGAGGAGCTGCAGCTCTCCAACATCTCAAAAGAAACATGACAGGAGAAGATTCACTTTTTAGTGGTTTCATTTTTGGACAGTTTTAGATTCTTTTTATCTGTGACGATTACAGAAAGGGATCGTTAAAATAAGGTTGAGTGTACCTTTCTGGAAAAACACAGTTGTTTACATTTAGACAAACGTTTAGATTGTTTCACTTTTTCTGTTAGTTTACAAACCGACCCTGGCCCCCATCAGAGAAGAAAACAGCTATGTGGCCCTCACAAGAAAAAGTTTGGGGACCCCTGATTGACGTTAAAAGCATTTTTATTAATAGTAATTTTATTATTTCTCTCAATTTCCAGACTTTCTCCAAACTACTTTTACCTCTGTCCAAACTATCTTCAAACTCACCGACCATAACTCTCCATCAAACGTCCACATTAAGAATGAAACTTGTGAAATTCACGCCTCTGTTGAGACTCACGGAACAATTTGAACCACTTCATGAATCGTTCACGTGGTTCAGGTGGGCAGCGGAGCTTCTTTCCCTAGATGAAGCAAGCCTCGACCCACGCCTCGAAGCCTCGATACAGAACGTCACATCAGTAGAGTTCCTGTCACAAGCCTGTTCTCCTGCATTTTGGGTCCAACAACTCCCTGTCAAAATAAGCTTACATCAAATGATAGTTTAAAAAAGTAAATTTAGTAAGTTTAGGAAAAACGTGAACGAAAACAACATATTGGCTAAAAATTATTCCAAAATTAAGGCTGTAGAGCTAAATAATAGAATTTTACTTGTCTTTTCAAAACTGTGAAGTCTTTTTATGAGCTTGTAAAAAAAAAAAGTTGGACAACAGAACAGGAGACTTTGTGAAGAATCGATATCATGAAAACACAAAGAGTTCAAGATGAAGATGTCAAACCTCTTTTCTTGAGGATGCTTCACCTTCCATCTGAGAAGTATTGTCTGTTGATTATCCTGACACCACAGGGACCTGGCTTCCCATGACAACTGCCCTAACCTACACATCAACCTTGTGGTGGTTGTCATAGAAACTTTTAGCATGTTCTTGCTTGCCCTTGATGTTGCCTAGCCTCAGTCCACAAAAAAAGAAAAAAAAACCTCAAAAGAAGAGGAAAATCAATGGCCCTGGCAGCAGCAGCCACAGTGGTTCAGTGTTCGGCTGGCAGTGGCAGCAATGGCGGCTTAAACTCCCTGCAAGTTTCATTACCCTGTTTGAAAATGCATGGAATAATGCCGATAAAAGGAGCGCCAATCTGTGCAGCTTAGTGTCTGGGAGAGACGGTGCCGAGCAGAGAGAAAGAGAGAAGTGACACATTGACACATTTCAAACGCAGCTCCCTCCGATCAATCAGCCCAGGGACAAACTTTGAAATGAACCCGCTCTGAGGAATACGTGCTGGCCAATTTAGATGTCACTCAAACAGAAGGAGTGTTTGTGCCTACTTTTTGCAAGCATTAACAGGTTTAAGAGTGTAACCGCTCCAGTTCTCCATTTCTGTAACCTTGCTAGAAGGAGGCTTCACATCTCATTAGAAAGAAACTAATTTAGCCCTAAAAATGCACATTACAGACTCTTCATTGGATCTTGATGTTCCTTTGCTCATAGGCTCCATCACAGGTTTCTGATTGGTGTTTTTAACTGCCGTGACCTTAAGAAGATGGACTAACCACATCTTGCTTTTTTTCTTTTTTTTTTCCCAGAGACAAGTTTCATGGAGTCCTTCACAGATTGGCTTCTGGAAACGATTCAGCCATATTTTCCAACACTAATTAACCCCTAATAAGAAGTGCAAAATGGCATAGAATTTCATACAAATTGCATTTATATCTGAGGATTTGCGGCTGTTTGACAAAGAATGATTGTGCAATCAATAGCAGATGCAAACAGTTGCGTTAAGGAGTTGGATGTAATGTGCTTGCTGGAGAGTACGAGCCTATACAATAGAAACGTCCAAGGTTAAAATATGACACTCGAAAAATGGGAAAATAGGAAGGCATAACTGATGTTAGCTTTAATTACCATGAGTGGTTTCATATCAGCCCTTAACTCATGCTGGATTTGTGATGTGCCTCATTAATCTTTGCTTCTGGCATTCCAAAGTGTGTACTTGAGCGGGAAAGTTGTGCTTTCTTTGTTGCTTTATCATGGTGTCTCTTCTTTTTTCTCCAGCAGTGACTGCAGTGATTTATGGGTAAAGTTATGTGCCACAGCTGAGTCCTTCAAAGCTTTATTAACTAAGCGGAACATTTTCAGGTCTTTTCTTTAAGGGGGCAAGTCGGTTCAGGTGCTATGATGCTGCAGCAGTTCAAACAAAAGACTAGCAAAAGCTCTGTCACTGTATATACAAAGCATGTACAGAACTTGTCTCCCAGTGATAAGGTTATGTAGAATCAGGTGTCATCAGCATATGTCTGCACATATTGCAGCATAAATACCAGGAATTGTACAAAGACTTGCTGAGACTGGTTCAACTGTGAACTTAAAGATGTAAAGACATCTGTGATGAGCTGTGATATAGATTATACATCAGTGTATTCCTAACTCAAAAGATTTTAGTGCTGCATTTTTAAAAATGAAAACACAAAAATTCTCTGAAAAATAGCGCCAGAATTTTCCAGAAAGCTCAGGTTTTAGTGTCAGCCATGGGTCTTTGCCTTCATTCGTACACAAGAACCAGAGGATGTCTCGCTGTGAGGCCAACCAATGTGGCACCTTACCATCAAATTTCAATCAGCAGCAGTTAGCATTCTATCTTGACAAAAGCTGGCAGCTGAAAAGGGGAAGAAAAGAATAATCCCTGATGGATGGCAAAAAGCTACCGCATAGAAATTGGAAAGGTCAAACTCTGTATCTATGTCTGCGGAGGATATTTGCTCAAAAGTTCAGTGAGAAAGTGGCTTGTGTAACTTACTTTGGGATTTGAAAAATGTTCCCCATACAGTTTCACTTGGAAAACAGAGATCTACAGAGTGATGTGAAAAACAAATACTTGAAATGAAAAGATTCAGGGAAGGAGAATAAAGCTGCTTTAATGAGATCTAACAATACTCTCAAATTGAATCATGTACTTAAGGAAAAAAATCTTATATAAGCCTAAAAGATGCTTTTACACTTTATAAATAGGAAACACTTAAATTGAGAGTTTTCTTGATTAAACTGAATTGTTTTCAAGAAAATAATACCTAACACTTGTGGCAAGACTTTCAAATGCTACCATTCATGTGATTAAACATCAGCCCTACAAAAAGACTAAAAAACAGGTGTAAGCTGGTACTGAGTGATTCATTTTAACTATATATTTCTAAATTATTAAATGAAGGCTTGTTTGTTGTTCACCAACTTCAGCAAGGAAATCTATGACAAGGCCTGAGAAGGGGTTTGTCAGATACGTTGGGTTGCTTTTTTGCTAATACATTGTTAAGTCAGAACAAAGCTCTTGTCTGAAGAAAGGTGCAAAGAAATCTTTCTGGATGGTTTCCATTGGTCACAATAAAGAATGTGACATAGGAAGGCTTCATGTGATGTTGTGCTGTTTGATACTCCAGGACCACCCAGTATCTTTGACAAGTACCCACCAAAGTGGATCCACTGGGCAGACGCACCCTGTGGTCTTCAATGCATTACTGGTGGTGAATGAGCAAAACCCTGTGTTTGTTTATGTCTATGAGATGTCAAACACTCTTTCATGGGACTGTAAAGTTGAAGTTTGTTTTAGTCACTCTGATGTAATCAAGTCATTGCACATCTGCCTGATAACTGCCAACCCAATATTGGTCTCTTTACTACGATTGTCAACTCAATGTATTTTCTTGGGTATTATATCCACACAAAAGGAAACTTTATGCATGATTTTGTGCTAAATGCTGACGCTATTCATACTGTGGAACATCAACACAAGAGCAAGTCAAAATTGGGAGGTCGCATTGAACATGGTTCAGGATGACTTTATCGAGTGGGACTAGAGCAATTGATAGTTTGGGGCTCTTTGATTCATTTTCCAACTGCTACAGAACTATTCCAAAATTTTTAATCGACCATGTTCTTTCAAACCTGAACTTCAGTGATGTTTCCTTCTACATGGTAGAGAGGCCCTCACTTCACACCAACCATTCTATCTGTACTTGTGAAAGTTCACCAGGCAGGTTGTTGTTAATGCTTCTGATCATAGGGAGATTTAGTTTGGAATACGTGAAGATTAAACTGAATAAATGTTATATTTAAAATTCAAGTATGTTACTGTCAAGTGTTTCTTAATTTTGTGCGCTTTTCCCACACTTGAAAAAGGGCTGAGCATCCAAAGGAGAGAGCTGATTTACTCAGACTGCCACTTGAGGTTGTTTCCAATCTTTATTTATTTTCCTTTTCGTTATTTTTGCAGTCAATAGGTAAAAACCTTAAAAACACACATAATAATATGAATAAATATTTACAATGTCAACTTCCATTACACAACAGCAATAAACACCTTTAATCAATAAAATGTATACAATTTTAAGTGCCCCAATTTTACAATAAATTCATTTTAATTACTGAATTAAACTGAATGCTTTTATGAATTTATCTTTTAATTACATTTTTGTTCAAGTTAATTCTTAATTTAATTTAATTTAATTTAATTTAATTTAATTTAATTTAATTTAATTTAATTTTAATTTAATTTATATTTATTGAATTAATCAAACCCTTAATTTTTATTTAGGTTCACACACAAAATTAAAATTCTTTCAAGAATCACTCAAAAATATCATCAACAAAGAGTAATAACCATCCATCCATCCATCCATCTTCTTCCGCTTCATCCGGGACCGGGTCGCGGGGGCAGCAGTCTAAGCAAAGATGCCCAGACTTCCCTCTCCCCGGCTACTTCCTCCAGCTCCTCTGGGGGGACCCCGAGGCGTTCCCAGGCCAGCCGAGAAACATAGTCTCTCCAACGTGTCCTGGGTCTTCCCCGGGGCCTCCGCCCAGTGGGACATGCCCAGAACACCTCTCCAGGGAGGCGTCCAGGAGGCATCCGGATCAGATGCCCAAGCCACCTCAACTGGCTCCTCTCAATGCGGAGGAGAAGCGGCTAGAGTAATAACATTTACACAAATTCACCAAAGTTACACCGCATTTTGTTCATTGGAGTGATAAATTGGGAAAACTTTTGACTGTCAGAAAACAAAAAATGTCCCTCAAAATGATTCACTTGCTTTAATTGTAATAAGGTACTGTTGATAAATGTGGGTCTTGCCTTCTCTCTTTGAAGTTGCACAGGACCACTAAGAGATCTTAAAAACTTAGATGTTTTCAATTCTGAATAGGCCTCCACATCCCCAAATCTCCATCCAAAGAAGCATCTGTTGGATGACCTACACAAACATGTCAGCCATACAAAGGTCCTTCCAATCAACTTATTGGACTTGGACACCACACCACACTATAGGGCGGGGTTCACAAACTCAATTTACCTTAGGGCTACTGAAGGCAGAGTCTGGCTGAGGCTGGGCCGTATAGGATTCCATGTGCACCAAAAATGTATTTTTGCGTCCACTGATGTCTATATCTGTGGTCCATTGTCTATGTTACTGGGGTGGCCGTGGTGCAGCGGTAAGGCAGTTGACTCCTAATTAGAAGATTACAGACTCAATTTCCATTTTGCCCACTCATGTGTCGAAGTGTCCTTGGGCAAGACACTGAGCCCCACACTGCCTCTGGTGAAAGGTTGGCACCAGTATAACTATCAGTGTGTGAATGTGTGTGTAAATAGGCTAATGGGTCTGTAATTGTAAAGCACTTTTGGCCTTCAAGGAAGGTAGAAAAGCACTATACAAGTATATGGCATACACCATTTCCTGAACAAGTTTATTGAACATTTGTACTCGGTACTACCTGCTACTTTATCTTCTGTCTGTCTTGTGAAATGACAGGAGCTAAAAACTCTAGCAACTGTTGCTAAGGACTTCTCTAAGGACCAGATCCAACTACAATAGCAAATACAAAGTTTTAAGCATTAAGCAAGCTGAATACAACACTAGACATTGAAATTTCATATTAAGTTGGAGGGCGCAAAATATCAAATGGCCCGCGGGCCGCCAGTTTGAGACCCTTGCTTCATGGGTTTAAGGTATTTAGAAACAAAATGGGGACCAAGTTAAAGATGGAAGTAAAAACACCTACATTTTGCGAGGTCATAGACAAGTGTATCAATAAGTAGACTTGTGGTTTGCCAGGTTTAAAGACATTTCATTCAACAACGCATGTGCTTCTGGTGAACTATCCTGGGTGTTCCAGGACCAGAAGATGAATGGATGGATGGTCAGAGGGCCAAAGGTGGGGTAGTGGTTAATGGTCTTGCTTCCAAACAAAAACTGCTTCTAGTTCCGCCTGGACCTTTATGGTGTGAAGAGTTTGCATGTTATACTTTTAAACATGGTTTATTTATTGGAGATTTGAAATTGTCTGTAAGTGTAAAATGTGTGTGAATGGCCCTGCAACAGGCTGGTAACCTGTCCACGGTGTACTCTACCAAACAATAGATGGGACAAACTCAAGCAAACCCTTGACTCAAAAAGGGATTTGACAAATTTACTAGATGGATGGCTGAATTTTATTTGAGAATCCTTGATTTTAAATGTAAAGATGCTTGTGGTTAGATTGGAGAGCCTTTGGTTCACTCCAATCAAAAAAATGTGGACTTCATTGGAAGAAAAATCCTCCAAGAGCTGGAGATGCTATGTCCTCAAAAAACGCAATCAAGTCAACACAATTTCATAAAGATTGAGAGCCCCTGGAACATCAACACACTCAATGGAAGTCATTGACAAAAGAGATGAAACAACACATCAAAGAGAAAAATCCTTGAAGGAAATTTCTTAGGCTACAATGAAGTTTATTCATCTGGGAGGCAGTGTAATATCTTTGAACCCATATATATCTATTTGATAATAATACAACTAGTTGGGTTTCATTTGAAGTGTTTTCATTTGTCCTATCATGCAGTTGATACAAAAAGGCAGTTACGACGACACTGTTTATGTGCAGGCACCGGCAGAGCAGGGTTCATGCAGCACTTTTATTGTTCTCCATGCTTTTGAACAGCCAACGCACACCTGTGGACTCTCAATAAACCAACTCCCCCTTCACCTCTTCATCTTCACGCCACAAAAAAAACCAGAGCCTCTCACTGAACAGGGGAGTGCAAACACAATCAGGAGCCACTCGTTAACACAGGCATCGTTTTTTTTCAATAGCCTGCATGGGAAGGTGTGTGTAAGTAAACTGGCACTTTGACTATCAGCGTGGCTGCAGCCTCTCCAAAAATATATCCATTTTCATGCTCTGCTTGTTTTCGGAACACTCGGAGTGGTGCGGCAGCATTTTGAACCCGGACAGGTGGGATGTTCATTCAAATGAGGCAGCACAAAGTGACATGATGGTTTTTCGGCTAGAAGTTTTTCTTTATGTTAAATATTCAACATATTCTCAGAGGGAGAGAGAAAAAAAAAGTTTGACTGTTATAAAACCTACTTTTATTCACAATAACCCACTAAAATACTGGAGTTTAATGGGAAAAAGATATTTTTATGGGAGGCTTAAATTTTACATCTCTATATTTTACCTTCAGTAAATTATCATCTATCACTCAGACCAAACTGCTCTGAGTTAGAAAATACATTTTTAATATCAAATTATGATAAACCAGAAAAAATGGATTTAAATTTAACTTTTGAGTGCATAATCCTTACTCGTGACTTTCTTATAGTCAACTCCTGCCATGAGCAGATTTATTTCTTCATTCAGTCATAAGAAGCTCATAGGTAGCTCTGTATAATCTGCATCATGCATGTGACATTTATGTGATTTAAGTATGATGTTTTTATATTAATGTCCTTAGTGGTGCAATGAAAAGGAAGTACATAAATGGGTCGAAAAAGTATTTGTCATTCACTAGTTCTGCATTTTTTTTCTAGATGAGAGAGTGTATCTTGGCTCAAAAAAGGTTGAAATACAGTAAACACACATACAGTACCGCTCGGTGGAAATGAGATATATCCCTTTTGCTATCCTTGGTATGTTTACGTTGGGAGTAGGATCATCTGGACCCCACAAGACGGTGTCCTGAACTTTTTTTTCACAGTGATTTTTAATTTTCTCGCTGGCATCCATGGCAGACATATAATCCTGTCCACCTTCGTCCACATTTGTCATAGCATGGATAACACGTCAGTGTCAGGCTGGGGTAATCTGGACCCCATACGATAGCACAAGGGTTAATAGTGACCTTTGTTACTTTGGTCCCAGTTCTCTTCAGGTCATTGACTGATTCCCCCATGTAGTTTGGGGTTTTTCCTCATTCTCAAGATCATTTGTTCCCCACTAGGAGAAATCTTGGATGAAGCTCGATCCTGTTGGAGGGAGGTTGTCAGTATTTAATCTTACAGAAACCTCAATCACTACCAACCAGGGTTACATTACCAAGTACTGATATTACCTTTTGCTATTGAATAAATACTTATTTTCTGTACACATTTTTTTCTCAAAAATTATAAAATTGGATTTCCTGGATTCTTTTTTTTTCACTTTCTGTTTCTCACAGTTTAACACAGACCTCTCTCATCTTTCTATGTGAAAAAACATGAAGTTTTTTTTTTTTGCCCCACTGAATGAGGAAAATTAATACTAGATTAATCATAAGAGTATAAAAAAATTAATGTGTCCATGCATCAATTAACATATTATGATTATTCAGAGAAAAATGAAACCTCTCAACATTCTATGCTGCCCTGAAACACACAATATCACATTAGATCTTTCAATGTGAAAAACAGTTGTAATCAATACTATGATTGTTCAGCTCGTTTATTATCCTACTGGTGATTGGTTGTATCTGATTGGCACAAAGAAAGCCTGAGGAGAAATGTCTGTTCAAAAGTTTGGAAGCCAGCAACTGAAACTGAGAAAGATTTGAATGGGAACACGGGAATTCAACTTGAGACCACAAACAGAACAAAACCTATTGAGTCTATTTGAATGGGACAGAAAGGCTTTTTAGGGCATTCACAACAAAATCTGAACAAAACATGTTTGACAATGCTTCCACATTTATATGTCCTTGATTAAAGATAGGGATCTCATCTCCTACTGCACACATTACGCTCCAAAGAAAATTAGCATTTAAAAATCCCAAACAGTCTTTCTGACAAAATCATTGGCTCAATATTTACTTGAAGTTTTTATCGTTCCACATTTTGGAAAAAGAGACTTGACAAATATTACCTTTAAGCCTTATTAGAAAACCTTTCAGAATTGTTCATCTAAACAGAGGAAGAGATTACCAGCATGTTAAAGGAATGAATGACAGTTTGGAGTTCAGGAAGTTAATTCTAAGACTGCCGGTCGTCCGAGCTGCGATTGCAGATTTGTTTATTTGCATTTCCTCAGGAAACAGCAGTTTGTCAGCAAATGAAGAGGCCATTCATCACGCTTGTGAATGAGGGACAGGGGACTGGATGTGTAATTACCCTCATTAATTGCTGTGTCGTGGCTGAGTCTGATGTTTTTTGACGATATGCAATCGTTACAAGAAAGTCTGAGCTTATTTTCCTGCAAATGCTTAATTCTATTTCTAGGTTCTTCCTGCTCTGAGAAGTAATTTGTTCCCATGAGACAGTTTTTTCTTTTCTCAAATCCCATTTCGAATAATGTTACGCTGAGCGGTTATCTCACTCCCACAATATGAGTGGATGAAAGCAGGTGTCAGCGAGGAGCAGAGAGAGATGTAAGGTGAGTAATGCCCACGTGGACTGTTGTGCTCGTCTGCATGAGCCATTGATCATTTGACTTCCAAGGCAAATCACTCCCCGGGGATGATTAAATACAATTGCTTTGCCTTCCTCTAAACCTAAAGTATGCGTGTCTAAATGTGCCGGCCTGCGACGGAAGCTGGCAGGATGAAAAATGGTCATTACCCACGATGCAGTGGCTGCAAATTCCTCATTCTTTGGAAGCAGCCGTATGGTAAGCATGCTAAATGAGTGCTTCGAAACAGGAATTCATGTGTTTACTCAGATTTTGATTAAACTGCTGTTCTGGAAAAGCATCATGACCAGTGGCTGTTTACATCAGACTACATTATCCTTGTATGAACAATGTATCTGCAGCCTTTGTGACTGAGATCATTGTTTCTTGGTTAGACAAGCACTGAACTAAATGTTCAGAAGGATTAAACTTTCGCAATGCATTATTATTTTTGGCTCACTCCGCCTGATGCTGGTTTTCCTTTTTTTGCACCATTTCGGGGAACATTAAATTAATGTTAGAAAGGCAACAAGCCTGGATCGTTTCCTTTGTCGTGCCATCATCACACAGAGTAAAACTGACAGACGTAGGAAAAAATCACTCCCAGCCACAAAAACTTGTGCTGTTTTTCTTCACTCCAATTTGGCACAAAGTTGAGTTCTTCATAAATGCCCTGCCGCTTCATGACTCACCAAACTAACTAATGATGGTGCAGTGAAAAGCTTCACACTGACTAGACGACTAAAAGTCAAAGAAGACAGACAACTTCTACAAAGCTTTACTTAGTTTAAACTTTGTCTTCTGAAAGTTTTTTGCCTCTTTTTTTCCATTCAGACTGCACTGTTATTTTTGTCACTGCAGTTATTTAAAGGAGTCGGTTATTAAAATAATTGTGCATTTAGGCATAAGCACCTAAGTTGACATGGATGTGATGCAATTTTTCAGTAAAGCATGTTAGCCACGAGAAAATCTAATATTTTAAACTATATAATACAATATACTTATATCAGTTTGGTTTAGGTTACTGCAGCTGAATGGATGCATGCAGGATTGGAGCCTTGAAAACTTTGGTTAGTTTCCCAGAGGGTGCAATGAGATGAATCCCATGTTGTGTTTTATCTGGGCTGGTCTCCATCCCAGATAAAACACAAGGTTGTAACAGGAAGGACATCCGGTGTAAAAACTCTCCGACAAACCAAATGTGCAGATCAATGAAAGCTGATTCACTGCGGCGACCCCTGAGGGGATATGCCGAAAGGGGAACAGCAGCATCTGTAGATACCCCTCAGGCTTGAAAACTGGATGTAGTGCATAAACAACCCATATTCTTGAGACTAGGGCAAATAGGCATTGAATATTTTTGTAGCAATTGATTGTACGGCCGCCATCTTTACAAATGGCCGCCATTTTTTTATTTTTCTCGGGATATGTTTTTCTGAAAAAGGGGGTCCTAAAATACGTCCCTGACACATTTGGTGCTTGAAGCAAAAAATGCACAATTTGTCTGGAATTTGAACCCAAATGGCTCTGGTAATTTCTAAGAGCCACAGTGCTTAATAATTCAACCTTTACACCAATAATGGCTAAACACATTTTGCAATTGTCACCTTGATTTAAAGCTGTGTTGTAGATCAATATTTGTATATTTTTTTGTATGAAAAACCATCTCTGGAATCAGATCCGGCTCCTAGATTGGTTTTTATCTAGGGCAAACTGAAAGCGGGTTAAAGATGCATGGACCCCAGCAGGCAAGAGCTAAAGTCACACCTTGGGGAGCTGAAAAATTGGACTAAAGGTTCATTTTCTGTTGTCAATGAGAATTCTAAACCTGCTGACTTACCTAATGTGTCTTTAGATCTGTTATGACTCTCCACACTTCCACAGACTCAATGCAACAAGGCATGAGGAAGATTTAGATTGAGGAGTTAGGAAAACATGGGTTGGAGAAAAGGGAAGCATCAAGTGGGGAAGATTTGGCAGGGTGGTTACAGGGAAATAAAAAAGTGGAGAGGAAACATGGAAATAGACAATGAGAGTTGCTTGAGGCTTAATGTTATTAATGTCATAAAAGTAAACGTTCACAGACAGCCTAGATTGTTGTGCACAATCCCGCATCTACACAACCGCACACATCTATATCAGAATACATACAACTATGGCCTGCACAAACCTGAAAGCACACACATGTTTGCAAAGACCCACACAGACAACAGTGCATAGCACATATTCAAGCCAGCTTGCACACATTGACATACCAACACACACAATTGCAGTCATATTTCATTCATCAGTCATGTTTGTATGCATGGCTGTGAAAATGTGAACAGGCAAGAGTGTTCAGGTGAGTTTGCTTGTATTAGAATGTACCATGATAGACATTTCTAACAACCGAATATCGGCCACTGGAGGGACCATCACTGTAGCATTGATGAGGGCATGTGAGGCTGGGCCCCCAGATACCTGGAAGTCCCACCAGCGCTAAAGGAAGGGTCAACCACTACCTAAAGTCCCTTGAATCCCCTAACAACAGGGCTCTGCAACCTGCGGCTTCACAGCCACATTCGTCTCTTTTATCTCCCCATTGTGGCTCCTTGACCAATCATAAAATAAGTCAGGGAGACTGCTGACCCAGCCATGTCGACCATCTGAGTCAGCAGCTTCAAGGTAATGGCTGCCTAACCAAAACTACCTAAATAAAACAAATCAACAAAGCCCAAAAGCGAAGACTAAAAAGGTCCAGCCCCAAACTAAAATAACCAAACCCACCAGTGTAAGACTGCTGAAGACAAAGAGGGGAAAAGAACAAAAATAAAGAAAAGAAAAATAAAAAAGAATAGCAATTTTTTTTAAGTAAGGATTACTTAATTGGCATTTATTCAATTTAGATTAGTTAAATTTATAATTTGATAACTGAGAAGCACATAGATGATAAACTATGTAGGTTTTTACATCCCTATTGATCTGAAGACGTCTTGTTTGCTCAACGCTACCTCCAGAATGCACTGATTTCACATGCACAGCAAAACTTTAGTAAAAAGTTTGATTTTATCTATTTTTTTTTTTAGTTAAAAGCACATATTATCTTATGCTACACAACAGTGGTTAGTAGCTACCCAGAGCTGCACTGTAATGATTCTGTTTGGCACCAAGCGTCTTTTATTTTGAAAATAGGTTGAAATAAAAATAAATCACATTTTGAGAGATGCTGAGTTCTTTTTATATTTTTGTTTGAGCCAAAAAAATATAGACAACATTTAGATCTATTATTAAAAAAAAGGAAGGTCATGAATGCAAATCCCAATTTCTTAAAGGCTAAAGTAAGACTTTGCGGCTCCTTCTAGGTTTTTATCAGTAGAAAACAAGCCCAAATGACTCTTTTACTGTACAAGGTTGCTGACCCCTGCCTTGACACCTGGGGCCACCCTCCCAAGCAGTTAACCAGCCTGCAAGTTTGTTTATCAATGATAACCCCATTTTCATCATCAACTTTGGAAACATTTGAAGGTAAACGTCACATTTGAGCTGCATTTTCTGACAAAGTCTGCATGGCCTTTTTGGCACCAATGATCACTGTCGCTCAAAAACATTTCCCCATAACTTTAGCAGGTCGCCTTGACCACATTTGCATGTCTAAAAGCATTGAAGTGATTAAGTGAACACACGGTCTATCAGAGAAACGCCTGTGAATCAACATAAAACTTTCAACCCCTGACAAAATTCACAGTTATGGAGCAAAATGTGGATGAAGGAAAGGTTGTGTGCAAACCGCATTAGATTGACACAAGAAACTTCACAACACGAAAAGCTTTTGTTCAGAAGCACTCAGAACTGTCAGGAAAAGCATAGAGTGGAGTGAAAACCCTTAACCACAGTGTAACCGCAGTATTTCTAATGATGTGCAGGGCTGTAGGACCTGCATGATTATACCTTACACTTTGAGAAACGCTATAATTCATCAGTCATTCTTTAATATGTACTCAACTGTGGACATAAATCCTATAAAGCAACCATTTGATGTGAACAGTATGGGGTTGAGATCAAGATAAAAACAGAATCATTTAGTCCAGAGTGGTATAGACAAATTACTGGTGCAGTTCCTTATCAGGTAGTTCCAAAACCTTTTGAGGGTCCTATATTTATTTCTGATGTTTGCATGTGCAGAATGGGAGGTAGAGTTTGCAGTTTTATTTCTGGTGAGTCAACTTCCTACCCCGGCTCAGAGGGCAGACATCGTCCTCAAACCCCTTTTAGCCAATTATACTTCATAAAGGCCAGTGCTGTCTCCAGAATATTTAAATGGGGTCAGACAAGTCTAAAGAGAAGCAAACCAAATGGTTTCTCAAAATGGTTTGGTTTGGCCAACTATGGTTGTGCAATACTCGACCCTTCAGTCAATTTGTCCAACAAATGTGCCTGATCTCTGAAAAACACTGTAAGGAAACAATGTTTCAAACCATTTCAGCTCCGTTAATTTGGACTGTTATTATTCCTTTGTATAGCAGTTAATCCCAGAGAAAACAACATTCTTGAGGAAACTTAATTGTCCTTTTGTGTCTTTCTGCAAAAAACGAAATCTTTAGAATTAAGGCTCTTGGTACTTTTTGTTTTAAAACTGAAGGCCTGGAGACAGAGCAGATTCTAGACAATGTTTGCCCCAATTTTTACCCTACCAGCAAGGGGATACATAGTCGTAAGTCCCTGGGCTACTCCTTACAAAACATTTTTGGATACCACCACCCCTCCAAATGCCCCTACAACTGGAGGAGTAGGGAGAAACATTTGGATCCAGCTTTAGTGTAGCTCTAAATTTATGGCACGGACAGAAAATAATTTTGCAGCTACGGTTTTCCGTAGATGAGGGTCGGAATTGCCCTTCCAAATTATGATTTCGCTGTCTGCTTTTGTGGTGTCCCACCTCCTCTCACAGTGATTGCAGCCATTTTTGTTGTGGCGTCGGCACCTGCTTTTCAGATGTACAAAATACATATGCAAAATAGCTGCAATCATGCTTCACATTTCATACTTTAATTTATTTGCATCTACTTCTCTCTGGTTTTTGCGAGTTCTGCCAAAAAGGCTCAGAGTGCACCGCCATCAAAGGCGAGCACTAAATGAACTCAGTGCATTATTTTGCAATTCAAGTTGTTGCTGGTGAGTAGATTTGCTGCCACATATTTTTGTGAATCCTGTTAAGTTTATATTTATTTTTTTAACAGTTGCTATAAAAGTGAAATTGAAAAACATTATAAGAACCACTTTTCTGTTTTTTTTCCTGATATTTCTTGTACGTTGTCTATCCACATAACTCCTGTTGAGACATTTAATTTCCTCAGAATATGAGTTAAACATGCTTTTCTCAATTTAGACTGACAGTGAACCTAGAATAATCCCAGTTTGTGTGACTAAAGAAGAAATGTTTATATGAACTGACACCCCCACATGGATCAGCCCTGAATCAAAACCATGAACAAGCACGGCAACTGTTAGAGAAAAAGTATTTTAATGCTAAATGTATGTTCAGAGGATCTATTCCATCAGGTTTCCTAAGCACTTATTGACTGAAGTTTCTAGTTTGGCTTTAAGCTCAAAAACAGAAAGTTGAAATGACACCAGAGGTCAAGAGCAGGGCTGCCATCCATTAAGATTAACCAGAGCGCTCTTCATCGCTTTAACTAAACGGCATCTTTTCCTCTAAATTGATTTTTGGAAGCAATTTCTTCAAAAATGGCAGCAGTTGGGTCAGAGATGGAAAAATGTCAAGAATTGATTTTTGTGGATCACATGTTCTCAAATATTCTGAAATGGTCAAAGTGAAATGTTTTTATTTCTTTCAAAGGGAAAATCAATAACTATGTTTAAAAAAAAAAAAAAAGCTGTGATTTGAAACAGTAAAAGTAAAGTGAAGATTATTGGAGAACCTGAAGAAGCTCCGCTAGCAGGTTGCAGTATGCTCTTTCCTGTCTGTCTGTGAGGCCCTCCACTCATGTTTTTGCATGTGTTCATTTGGATTTGAATGCCTAATTGGATTTACAGGGCACTGCTGAGTAAGTCGGCACCAGCTCTATCACCAACTTCCTCTGCCTACGCAGTTTGGACCCACTTTCCTCCCACAACCCATCTGCACTTCTCATGTCTCCAAAAGCAAATATAATCCCCACAATCTCTGAGTCTCCCACCAGGAAGTCTTCCTCTGTGCCAGCCCTGCCCCTCTCATTCAGGGCTGGAAGCAGGCGGGAGGTTCCTGTTTCCACCGTGATCACTTTCAGAGAAACTGTCTGTGCTCCTTCTTCTCATCTCTGCTGGTAAATGAATTAGAGGCTCGGGGCTGATGGACACAGCTCGTAGGAGGTCAGACATAATTCAGTCTCCAAGCTTGAAAATGGGTTACTCTCTTTCACCCGCCTTCAGGGTCCCTTTTACCTTTGTTCTCACTCTGATGGCATTAGACATAAAAAAAGGAAGGATTTTGCTGATGGGCTTCTTTAAATTAGATCCTGCATTGCTATACAGGCTGGTGGAGTAAAGGAAAGTATTCAAACATTAGATCAAATGCTTTGATTTACAGATAAAAATGGATCATGGTAGATCTTGGAGGAAAATTTAAAAAATTGAGACAATGGTGATACATAATGTAAATACAATATCATTTTATTAGAAATAACATATACAACAATAATATTACAGAAGGGTCCGACCGGGAGCAGATGTTTGGTGTGTTTTGGTGTTTTTATTTCAGAACTGTGACTGTTTTTACTCATCTAAGTGACAACTGCACCGGTGGCATGATGTGCCTGATATATAAACACAAACTTAAAGATTTTCTGCACAGTTCATGTGCTGTTGGAATGATCAGAAAAATTCCTGTCAAACCCAGAAATCACACTTGAACTTCAGAAAAAAAACAAATAAAAAAAAAAAAAAAAACACATGGATGCAGAATAGCTTTATAGACAAAAGTCAGTGTTTTTATGTTGCTCCATGAATGGGGAGACACCTGAAATACAGGAAAAGTAAAAAAAAAACAAAAACACAAAAACAATAATTAAGAGTATAAATATAATTTATTCTAGTTGGTGGTCGAGATTAAGTAGTTTAATGTGCCGCACATGGCCCCCAGGCCGTAGTTTGCCCATCCCTGTTTGAGAGTTAGACTCTTTAACCCTGGAGAACCCATCTAGAATTACTACATTGATCGTGTTAACAATTGAAAAATTACAGTAAATCAGAGAACATAAACACTGGAGCTCAAATTGTAAAGGGCCAACAGAAGGATGTCAGGAAGTAGGATAGGCTTACTCTGTGCTAGTGGTCTTGCTCACTACTCAGAGGTTAATTTCTGATGAACTACTGCTGATTTGCAGAAACAATGTCCTAGAAAACAACAGGTTTTTGATTTTGACTTTCTTCATCAAACAACCACTCTTTCACAATAGATTGAAAGATACTCACGGTGGGACTGTAAAATTAATTCTAAGGAATCACTTAACTTATTCAGAATATCAGCAATCCAACTATTCTAATGTCAAAATAAAAGCCCAATGCAGAAATAATTCTTCCGAGATTAGCTTCTTTTGTGAATCTCTAGAATGACTGTATGCCTCATCATTACATATGGATGCCAGGAATGTAATGACAAACAGAAGTGATGGCTTTGTACGATTTAGCACAATAGCAGAAGCAAAAACGTATTTAGTTTGTTTATCTTTTTATTTTAAACAGTCAATCTTAATTCTCACCTTAAGAATCCCTCCTAAACCGACAAATATTCATTTATGCATTTAAACACATATAGATGTAAGACACATTTGGACCCGATTACATTTACATGCAAATGAATTTTTTTTAACCATTTGAATTCTGCCTCTATGGAAGGAAGTAATAATGAGATGTTAGATTTTTTGTATTTTGGCTGTTTTCATTTTATGGGTCACCACACCAGATCTTATTCTCTCCATCTTCCTCTATCACCCCAGGCACCCTCATGTCCTCCTTCACTACATCTATGAAGCTCCTCTTTGGTCTTCCTCCAGCTCCAACCTCAACATCCATTTTTTTCTTTTCTTTTTTTTCTTTCTTTTCTTTTTTTTTTTTAGAAACTCCTCTTGCCATGTCCATGTTACGTCTGCGGTCGCATTTGGCTTTGTGCGTTCTTTTTGGTTCTGTGGATCTCAATCAGAGTGGAACTCCTGTGTGTTTTTGGATCTTTCTGATTTCTTTCAGGTGTGGTGCTGGAGGATGTGGTTTCCCATTGGCCCAAAGCACGTGGAGCCACCTCCAATCCATGAGACGGGAGCTGGGCTGCAGAACAGTTGCCACTGCAGCTCGGTGCTCGTCTCCACCTGTGCTATAGTTTGTGTGCACTTTGTAGTTTCTTTGTGGTAGAAGATGACAGCAGAGGAAAGCAACATCGTAAAACAAGCAGGTCTAAAGAGCAAACTGGAATGGGCGGGGCCTGTCTACACACATACTCAGTAGTTACACACATACCTGTTGGCCAAAATAGTCTCCACATTTAAAATAGTCAAAATGTACACAATACAACTGCAGCTCACACACAAACTGACACAAATAAAGCCTTTCATTCTGTCACGCGTACTATTAGTTTGAAGGTGAGCGCCCCGGCCATCCCCACGCCACGACCCCCCGCTGGGGCAGTGGCAGCAGCAGCAGCCCGGACCCCCAAGCACCCCAATGGCCGCGGAGAGAATCCGCCCGCCGGGCAATCCCGCCAAACACCCAGACCAAGGCACTCGGGACCACCGCAGAGGCCCCAACACCCGAGAGCAGGAAGGCACAGGAACACAGAGAGTGCAGGCCCCAGCCCAGCCAGAAGAGCAGCCCCCCCACCACGCCAGGAGAGCCAACGCGAGGCCCTGCCCCCGGAGAGCCCCCCAACCCCAGACGAGCAGCCCACCACATCTATCAGCGCCCCAGCGCAGAATACCCCTGCCCCACCCCAGGGCCCCCCAAGGGAGACCCACTGCCATGCTCTAGACAACCACCTGACAAGTTAGAAAAAATAAACAAATAAAAAGTATGCACAAATCACTTGTTATAAACACACAAAACTGCATTTACGTACAAATCTCATCATCTTTTTTATGTCAAATATTGGGGCATATCTGTTTAAGAAAGTGGGAAAATGTCAGACTTTCACCAGATGTTATTCACATTCCAAGTTCAAAGTGGCTGACAAAACTCTAATGATCCAGCATTCTAGCAGCATTTAAACGCATCACTTATTGACAAACCTTGAAGACATGAAATCTCACATCAGACATGTGCATAAATCAAGAGATTTTAAGCTGTTTTAATTTTATTTTATGCATGTGTAAATTGTATTTGGTATTTTTTTGTACTTATGCACAAAATATTTTGTATGAGTTACAAATTGAGACTTGACACACAAATCCAAAGTTATACGGACAAATCCACAATTACGCACACACAAATCAAGGTGAGTCTACTTTCTCTCTCTATAAATCAGATTTCCAGCATTTCTTTCTTATCTTATCTATCCTCTTCTAAAGAGAACCTCAACCTCATCATCTCTGCCTCCTGTCTTTTTCTCAGTCTCTAAGCCAACAGCTCGGATCACAGTTTTTTACACCTTTCCCTTTTATTCTTGGTGTAACTCATTTGTCCCACATCGCACCTGAAACTTTCCTCCACCTGTTTCAATCTGCTTGCCCGAGCCTGTTCACCTTCTCTCACTCTCAATTTGCTGAGCTGTTGACACTAAGTACTCTAAGTCCTCCGCCTCCTTCACCTCTTCTCCCTACGACCTAAACAATGCAGTTGAGTTGAGCACAGACAGGTTACAGATAGTTCTGTCTCCCCAGCTGACCTTCATTTCTCCTTTCAAGACCAAACATCCACCTCTAGATGTTCCTCCATCCGCTCTTTGCTTTCACTACAAATCACAATGTCATCTACGAACATCATCATGGAGGGAGATTGCTGTTTCAGTCTGTCCACCACAATAACATGCAAAATCTACATAAACATTTGATGAAGGAAAGATTCGCTCAGCACGTCAAAGCAGCAACTCTCGTCTTCATGTTGATCACCAAACACTGATGAAAACCTTAATGCAGAAAAAAGAAATGTCACCTAGCTAAACAGTAAGGTTTGTTTGGATAGGTTAAAATTATTTTTACAGAGAGCCATGATCCACATGTTTGTTGTTGAGGACCAAAATTGGACCTCTTGGAGGTCATGTAAACATTCAAGCTGAGACATGAACACAGATTAAACAGACTCCAGCAGGTGGTTGATGGTCAACATTGTTTCACAAACAACAACGAACAAGAATCTGGGATTTTAAATGTTGGGTACAAGTCACCTGCAGCTCAACTGAATAAAAAAACATCAGACGGGAAAAAGTTTCCAAAAAAAAAAAAATGAGTGAATGAAGTGCTTAGACCCCTTTAATTTGCACAGCAGTGTAAAAGCCTTTTTTAAAGGCGGTTAAAAGGAAAGCAATGTCTAAGTGCAGACCATTACCGATTTGATGGCTGAAGGCTCCACCCCATTCTAGTTTACGGATTTCTAGAAATAAAAAGTAATCCTGTTGACTGAGAAGGAAGTGCTGGGAAAATATAGAATTATGAGCTCTGACAGATAAGTTGGAGTCTCTCTGTGTTACAGTTTTAAATGTAAGAAAAAGAACTTTAAAATGCTTGTAACAGGCAGCAAATGAAGAGAGTGAATGAAATTGGTAAAATATTATCTTGAATCAGTTTTCATTAGAACTCTGTCTGCAGCTTTTTGAACTAGATGAAAGCTTTTCAGAGAAGTTTTAGAACAGTCTGATAGCTAAGTGGCAGTCAATGAAAAAGTCTCTTCCTGGCAGTGGAGCTAAACGAGAGACGAGTGACTGCAGATGCTGGATTGTCTCCTTATGCTCCAAATAAAACAGACTGATCTCCGTTTTTCTTCTGTAAAAAAAGCAAACAATTCAGCGGTCATTTCCAGGCTTTCTTATTCCGATCTGTTTTTTTTTTCAATCACAATTGGTAGGAATATTTTCCAGACTGAAATGATTACAAGATATTGCCTCTCCTGCACCTGTGGAGGAATTTAAGATCTCAGAGTCCCTCCAAGCAAAATTGAAATTCGTAAAAACTGTATACTGCATAAAAATGAATGGTTTTTATAAGTTACTACAACACATTCTCACTCCCAACTCGTTATATCTGGACGTTTGGTTAAGGACTAATCTGCGTCACTTTTTGATGCTTTGGGTGTCCCCAATCCGTCTAATCGACACGCTGGCTGTTTCCTTTACATCACAGATCCCCAACTTCTGGTTCACGCCCGGGCCCGGTTTGTGTCCGGTACCATGTCCTGATCTGGTTTGGTTACAGTGCCACATTTGGTATGTTGACCGGTACCAGTATCCAAACGCTTCCCGTGCTAAGTTAGGGTTATGGTACCACTACCAGGTTAGAGTACCGGTACCGGTCACGTACGATCATTCCGCATCAGGTACTGCTTGCAAGTCTTGCGAACCTTTGATTTTACAAACAGCCAGGACGTCAAAAAACGATGAGTTGGGAACACCCAAAGCATCCAAAAGTGATGCGGAGAAGTCCTTAACCAAATTTCAATATGTGACAAGTTGGGAGTGAGAATGTGTTGATAACTGCAACTACACAAAATATGCTTTAACACTCACTGGCCACTTTATTTGGTATGCTTTGCCAGGTACCAAGGTGCATCCCCTTTTGGCCTGAACTGCCTGAATCCTTGGTTTGATCCATATTGACATGATAGCATCACACAGTTGCTGCAGATTTGTCAGCCTAGAATCCGTGATACCAACCACATTCCAAAGTTGATCTATTGGGTTGAGATCTGGTGACTGTGGAGGTCATTTGAGTCCAGTGAACTCATTGTCAAGTTCTAGAAACCAGTCAGAGATGTCTCCAGCTTTATGACATGGAGCCTTATCCTGCTGGAAGTAGCCATCAGAAATGGTACTTTGTGGTCATAAAGGGATGGACATGGTCAGCAACAATACTCAGGTAGGCTGTGGTGTTGTAACCATGCAAACTTGGTACTAAAGGGCCCAAAGTGTGCCAAGAAAATATCCCCCACACCACCACCCTGAACTGTTGATACAAATAAATAAATGCACAAATAAATGGCGACTACTTATAGCACTTTTCTGCCTTCGTCGGAGGCCTAAAGCGCTTTGCAGTCGCAGTCCTCTTCACCTATCCCAGGGGTCAGCAACCTTTCAAATTAAAAGACCCAATTGATTTGATTTCTCACCAACCACATCTCAGCAAGAGCCACAAAGTCTTAAAACAAGACCCTTTTTCATATTTGTTATTTTTACTTTTATGGTGAATATCAATAAATTATTGTTATTTGTCCATGAATAAAACATAAATATTACAATATTTTTTTTAAAAATATGAAAACGGTTATTACTTTTGACATGACTCCCTTTTGTCATGTTCTGTCTTCCCCATCAGTCTCACCATGTTCAGGTTAATCATCCACAGGTGTCTTCATTTAAATAATCAACCTCAATGTATTTAAGTGTCTGGTTTCCAGTTTCTTATTGTCAGGTCATCTATTCCATACCGATGTCCGGTTAAATCACCCAGTGTGTCCTGAGCAGAGCTGCTATAAACAAAGCTCGCCACGAGCTCCTATAAGGAGCAGCAGCGCCGCTCCCGCTGCAGCCCGGCGCTCTAGGTGGATCAAATGCGGACAGCATATTTGTGGCACCGAATGGTATTTTACTTTCAGTTTCTTTTTAAATACGTGAGGCCAACTTAAAAAATAGTCCCATCTTGGACGCAATTAAAATACAAGCGGGCAATGCGATCATTGTCCAGTTGAAAAATGTCTCTTTTTACGCAAATAATTGAATAATAATTGACGTTGCTGTGACCAATACATCCAATCCATTTTTTCCTCAGATTCCTTGTGAAAGTAATGAAAGCTAACATCAGTATGGCCTTTCACTGAATTACAATCCTTTACAGCACAGAAGTGGGACGTTAGATTATCTTTTCCGGCCCCTAAAGCTGCATCCGGGTTAGCTAGCTATTGTGACGTAGGCAAGTTTCAGGAATTCAGAGTTTTTCTCTGGCACTTTGATTAACAGCGACTTAAAAAGAGAAACATAAAATGATTAATTATTATATTTTATTATATTTTTTCTCTTTCAGAAGAAAAATGCCACACATACATGTTAAAACCTCATAAATGTGATTTTCATTGGAGGGGGACTTTAAATAAGCAGTTGCACAGGTGTGCCTACAGTGGCTAGTGAGTACAATTTCCCTCTAGGAAGCATTATGCTCATTTAAAAATTTTTTTTTTAATGTTTTGTCCGGGCAATCAGTCAACCCGACGGAGGAGAGGATCAGACTATGCACGAAAAAAACTCAAAACCCTGATAGTGAGGGGAAAAAAAAGGTGATCTCAAAAGGTTTTGTCTGGCATTTCAAGGTATTGACATGACCTGAAGAGATGCGACTCTCTCCATCTTCTTTCTGGGCATCTCTGCCTTCTCCTTTACCAATGACCACAGACATTTGTGCAAAGTTGAGTCAGTTCGCATCTGAATCTAGAACGTTCCAAATGCCAAAACAGCCACAATCCTGCTTTCCGTTTGATAGATCCTTTTACATGTGACATTTGATCTTTTTCTCTTCATTCTTCTGTAGGGTAAAGGAATAAATATGGACAAATTAATTAGGCAACCCTCTCTGTTCCATAATGTTTTTTATTTTTGATATGTATTTTTTTAAAATAAGTGATTCTCCAACACCTAAAACACAGCACTCAGTATGTAGAGACTAATATTCTGTCTCGCCACAAGAGGGAATTTCCCTAAACTGAGCAGAGCAGGGGAGCTAAGTTTAACCAGGCCTGCCATTGAATTAAACATCGACGAGACAGAGGTTTAACATGTGCTGTGTTGATGTTCCAGGTAAGCTGCATGAATGAGATGAAATAGATAAAGTAAAATTAACCACAAGAGAGAAGATAATACAGAAAGTTGGCCGTTGTCTGTATTATTTTGTGTCGCTGTTCGTTCGTGATGGTTTTCCTGTAATTAGCTATATCGCTAGCTCTTAGCAGCTAAAGCTAACACATGAACGGATTATTGTGGTGGATATGGAGTTCTGAATATGTAGTTAGCTTTGTTCACATGGATATAAAATGGAGAATTGCTGATGTATTTTGTTGATAAATGTAAAAAGCTAAGTTTAACCTGGCCTGCCATTGAATTAAACATCGACGAGATGACGAGACAGAGGTTTAACATGTGCTGTGTTTATGTTCCAGCTTTTCACTAAAGACAAAAATTCAAAAACCCACATTTGTCCGGGTCATCCTTCCAAGTGTGCAACACTTCCTAGATTGTTTTGGGACAATAAAGCCCATATTGCATATTCATCAAAAGCAAACATGCGAAATAAATTCCATCTAATGTTTTTTTTTCTATTTAGCTTATGCTATTCTCAGTGTCTAAATCAAGTGAAAGTGTGTGTGCTGACAAATTTGCAAAGGTTTGGGAAATCAAGGTTTTCCTACTTCTGCTTCGTCAAAACATTCAGATTCTAGGAAGGAGATGATTCAAACATTGTTTTGAACTTGAACTTTTATTTCTATGCATTTTGCTGAACTTCCTGTAACTTTATTTAGAAAAACGATTTCTTTACATTAAACTAAACCATGAGTTTTTTTTTTTATTTATTTATTTTAAGGACGTTAAAGGCATTTAAATCGTAACTAAATCTTGACTTTTGTTGGTGTTAGAAATTATTTCAAAGAAAGAAATTCAGAGTTTTATGCAGCCACCATAAATGTTCCATCAGTTTGCATTAATTAATTTTAAATAACTTTCTCTGAAATATATATATGTGTGTGTGTTTTCTCCTGCTTTGTCCTTCACAAGCTAATAAACACTTTGGCAGAATTCATATGCTACGAGCTCACTCATTTACTTTCAAAGATGCTCATGTTAAGGTCATTTCAATAATTCAGATGTCATTTCTCCACACAAAGCCTTCAGGCACCATATAAAAACATTCTTTCAATGCAATATTCAGCTGGCTTAGCCAGTAGATTTGTGAGGAGACGGAGAAATAAAGCCCGAGCAAACTCTGCCGCTGTCAAAAAAATTATTCATGTATGCCGACATGACGGTCTTTCATGGCTTTGAAGTGTCTTTTGAATGAAAGATATTTGTCTGCTGCTGCTCCTGTTGCACTCTCAGTGAAGCGCGCACAGTTTGCCTTCATGTGTCCCTCTGCTGCTCTGTCAGAAAAAAAAGGAGGAGGAATCAATAAATACCTAAAGGGGCTGTAGCTGTGTGCTTATAATTGCAGCGGCGTGGGCCCGTCTGCCCGCCAGTTCACCTCTTTGTTGGTGAGGTCGTGTGGGTGAAGTTAGATGATTACGCTTTACTTGTGTGCTTAAGTTTCACTAGAGGTGAGACGGGATCGTCGTCCCTCTAGGATTCAAAAATGCTCACATATCAGCAACCAAGCATTTGGTGTGGAAACGCTTTATTTTTAAAGGACTGGGGGGGGTTAAAAAATAAAGGTCTAATTAAAGATCACACTGTAAACAAAATTATGAAATTACCTGTCCTTATTCTCCCTCGTTGCTAATCTAAAAAAGACAAAAATCCTTATTTTGGTATCCAATCTATTTAATATTTCATTCTCGAAAAAATATTTTTAATATTGTTCATAGAAATTTTCATTATGGCTTTTTTAAATGTGAATGCATCTGAATTTGAACCCTCAATTTTTTTAGGATCATTGCATGGTTGACGAGAATTGATTGTATTTACTCCAACAAAAGATTTACAACTATTTTGTTCATATGGATCAGGGGTCTGCAACCTTTAAACATTAAAGAGCCATTTGAGTTGATTCGTCACTGACCACAACCCAGTAGGAGCTACAAAGTCTTATTTAACCCTTTAGAAAAATAATTTGTATTTACATGTAGTTAATATTATGATACATATATGATAAATATAAACAGTTGGTTTACTAGCATAAATGAAAGACAAACATAAAGATAAAATAATTTTTTTTTTTTCTAAATACAAAACATCTTACATTTTTGACAGAGGCTTCCCTTTAAAAATGAAAAAAAGTCTGTAATGTTGACCTTAAATTAGACTTTAATTCTAGAACTCTGACATCATTTTTAGAATGTTGACTTTAAATTTAGAATGTTGACTTTAAATTTAGAATCCTGACTTTAATTCTAGAACTCTGACATCATTTTTAGAATCCTGACTTTAAATTTAAAATGTTGACTTTAAATTTAGAATTCTGACTTTAAATTTAAGATGTTGACTTTAAATTTAGAATTCTGATTTTAAATTTAGAATTCTGACTTTAATTCTAGAACTCTGACATCATTTTTAGAATCCTGACTTTAAATTTAAAATGTTGACTTTAAATTTAGAATTCTGACTTTAAATTCAAGATGTTGACTTTAAATTTAGAATGTTGACTTTAAATTTAGAATTCCGAAGTTAATCTTAGAACTCTGACATCATTTTTAGAATTCTGACTTTAAATTTAGAATGTTGACTTTAAATTTAGAATTCTGACTTTAATTCTAGAACTCTGACATCATATTTAGAATCCTGACTTTAAATTTAAGATGTTGACTTTAAATTTAGAATTCCGAAGTTAATTCTAGAACTCTGACATCATTTTTAGAATTCTGACTTTAAATTTAGAACTCTGACTTTAGTAGTGAGATGTCAGCAATGATTAAAAATTATTTTATAGTTTGTGGTACACTTCAGCAGGAAATTCAAAATTAAATTAAACTAAGTGACTTTTTTGAACAATGAGGCACAAATAGAATCGTAGACTTTGTTAAAAAACACAAAATCCACCTTTATAATTTTGGAAGCCTTAAGTAGGAATTCTGGTGCTGACTGACCTCCATTTGATTTTCTGTGGTACATGCACCCAAAAATGTGTCAAAATGTTATAATACAATTTTGATAAACTACGAAACACCACTTAATGGATTATTAGAGAGTGATGTCTGTGGTCAGTGATACGTGAACTGTCTGGAAATGAGTTAAATAAAGTTTAATTTAGTTTATTTGACTTTTTTGTACTTTGTTATTAATTGTTTACTTTACAGTTACTTTTTAAACCTAAAACCTTTTTATTTTTCTTCAACCAGAGAGCCACATATGTCTCCGGAGCCTCAGGTATTTATACACATTTTTTACTCATCCAAGACTTTAGGCATCAGCCAGTGTTTATCAAACTGAATTTGTTCTTTTTGCCATTCTTACGTACACTTTATGGAGGAAGCCTGCAGCATGGAGCTGTGTGAAGTATTTCCGGTTTAAAATAAGACAGCTCTTTTATTTCTGGTTGTGACTAACTGCATTCATCAACTTAACAAATCTCTGTGTACTATTTCTGATATTGTCTTATTTTCATTATTTCTTACATTGAATGCTAGTTTGTCTTTTGTGTACACACAATGACATCCAAAAAGGCAAATTTGCCTTCCTGAAACACTAAATACCCAGTACACACAAACGTTACCATATACTGTACGATCATATGACTTCTTGAGAAGAAACATATTAATGTTAAAACACTCAAAACTTTGTACATTTAACTGAACTTTGAAGTGACTTGCAGACTGCTGGTTTTACTCTCAGCTGATGTGGTGGCTCTGACTTCTTCATGGAGCGGTAGCAGCGTGCTAACGGTCACCTCCCCCGTCAGACTGCTTCTACCTCACACTGAAAATGACAGACAAAAATTAAGAAACACTCTTGTTAGTTGTGGTTCAATTCCTCCACAGCAGTTAGTTCATGAAGAGAAATTCAGCAATAATTAGATGTTTGTTGGTTTCATGCTAGTTAGCATTAGCCCAAATGAAAGTGACAACAGTTCTATTCACACGTAATTTATTTGAAATACGTGCAAAGTCAGTGCTAAGCTTTTTTTCTTGGCTGGATTTACCCGGAGGAATGGTTAAGGTTAAGATTACGGTTACTTTTCAGTTTAATACAGCCGAGGACGCTCTATCCACACAACATTTAGGATTGGTCGCACTAAAAATATTTGCGACAATGCAGCAATGTTAATGTTGGCTGCAATTATGTGTTGCCGCCAACATGAATTTCAAGCAGCAAATTACCTTTGAAGTTTGCTATGTAGAATGACACATACAATTTAAATCCGTTTTGCATTTTATTTTGGAATATTTAGCCAGATAGACAAAAAATGTGGCTAACATCATTTATAGTGACTTGGTAGCTCCAAAAGACATCCAAATACTCTGCTTTTCCATGTTAACAACAGTCTACTGCCTCAACTGGAAATGAATGAGCAGTCGTGTATTAAACATCGTGCATATAGCATGTTATTATTACTATTTTCTACTTTCTATTTTGTAATTGTACTTTAGAGCACATACTGTAATATTGTTTATTTCTTTTTGAGCAACTCCAAATGTGGTATCAACAGTACAACTATGAAAATAGTTGAAAAAACTAAATCAGTGTTAATTTTCCTTTAAAAAGGTTCATGTTTATTACGATCCAGGGCTGTTTATCATCCAATACCAGAATTTTATTTAGGCACGCTCAACCATTTAAAAATGAGTGTTTTTGTGGAAAAAAAAAAAAAAAAAAGTTGTCACTGCCTGCAAGAACAGATAAAAACTTACAAGAAAGGAATAAATCGTTTTCAGTATTGCAATATAGATAAGAGTGTTGCAAAGCTAAACATTTAGAAGCACTGAGACATGCTTTTGCGTCATATCACTGATCCGTGTTTTCTATCTCATTAATTCATCAGTTTCTCTCACCTCTTTCTTTTTAATTGCATTTAGAGAAAAATCATTCATAAAATGTTACTTATTTTTTCACATTTGATATAATTTTGATTTAGGAAAAAATGGTCTGAGCATTGGAAGAGCTTTAATGTTGTCAGAGCAGAAGGTTATCACCCTGCATGTGTAATCTGTTTGATCCATAATTATCTATAATTTATCCATAATCCATGATGAAAATCTAATCCACCTTTCAAAAGAAGATTGAAAATTTCATAAATTGCACAGCAAAATATTTGATGAAACATTATGATGTTACTGAATTTGAACTGAAAACAGATTTCTTGTAAAAACATTTTTTTATATTACATCAGCAGTTTGAGTGAATGCAGTTTTAATCCTGGAAAGCTTTCGGAGGAGTCGATGTGATTCATCGGGTTGGTGTGAGATCAGATTTACTTTGCTGAGATGGTCAGCGTCATCAGGGCATCTGAACACTGGTGCAAATCAAAGAGGTAAACTCTGGTCTGTGCTATAAAAGCGAGGCTCTCAGTTTGCCTGGAGGTGAACCCTGTCGAATTTCACACGACTGAGTGCTGAAGAAGAAAAAGAGGATAAATGACAGAAGAGCTGTTATTTCACAAAAGAAAATCAAAAGTTCCAATATTTCCCCTGCAGTGAAGGGCGTCCAAGCTCTATTTTAATCGCTCTGTTCACTGAATAGATTTTTATTTCCTAAAATTGCTTAAAAGCCAAAAAAACAAATTAAGCAGATTACAAATATACAACATAAATACTAAAACTTATATGATATAATTGTATCTCACTGAGCATAGATACCAAAAATACAATTTACATCATTATAAATACATTTCTATTTGTTATTTAACATGCTTGCTGTTCCTATTAAACAGGTCCCTAAACCTCGGGACGCGGTAATCCATACGGAACCGGCACTGGGTTGGGATACCAGGTTAGGGTACCGGTCTATGTACTGGTACCAATCCTCATCATAAGAGTTGGGGACCTTGATTAGTGTATGCATTTTTTTCCCTTTCCGTACTCCGATACCAAGTTTCCCTTGGACCAGTACCGGTTTGTGAAGGTTCAGAGGTAGAGGACCCTTGATTTCATAGAAACAGCCAAAGCATCATAAATGATCCAGAGAGGCCCAAACTATACATGACAAGTTGGGATTCAGAATGCGTTCGTTGCCTACATTTCTGTCTGACCCATAGACTGTAAAAAAAAATGGAGTGTTCTACTCTGTCATGTACCAAATAGGAAGTACTCGCTGGTTGCAAAAAGGCCAAAGTCCCATAGACTTCCATTGAGAAAAAGACAGTTATTACTCAGTCATTTTAATTGTCAGAATAACCATTCTTGTTCTGATGCATTTTTCTTTACCTTTTTCTTTTTATTCAAATTTTTTATTTATCGCAAATTGTTCAAGTTCTAAACTGATCAATCAGATGCCTCAGTAAAAGAATGTGGTGCACACTGGCCCCGCCTCAAACGTATGATTGACAGCTTCTCCTGAGCTCGCTCTTTGTTGGAGGCCTGTGGATTTCAAACAAGCTTGACCAAGCTCACTCTTGATTTGTGACAGTAGTTTCTTGAAAAAAAAGGACTCAGATGACACAGGGTCATTTCTGCCGACGGGTTGCAAATGTTTGCAATATGGCGGTAGACCAATCAGGAAGTGACAGCAAAGGCTTTAGCCTGATTTCACGATGGCCGGAGGTAAGGCAATTGCCATGGGTGACATCAATATTTGTTTTATCCAGTTCATATAAACAGTTTGACAACAGGAACCCTACTCTCAGATTCAACAGAAACTCCCCATCTCTCAGGTTCATGGGCATCTGGGATCTGGCCTTTTTGGAAGGGGTACTGTAAGGGTTCTATGGTTTAGGGTTTTTTGTATGTTCTGAGTTACATTTTGTCAGTAACACCAGATTATTATTCTTAATAATAATTATTATCATTAATGATTATTATTAATCATGTCTCCCAACTGTCTTCATTTCTGTTCATTTCTTTCAGCCTGAGGTGACTGGTTTTCAGTTCATCCATGTCACTGTTTTTGTTTCTCCAGGGGTTCTTGACATGTCAAAGTTTATTTAGTAAATGGTTTAGTTTCTGCAACTGCACTTGATCTCTTCCATCATGGGTCCTTTACCACCAGTTCTTGAGATTTAAACTCCAGAATAATCAGAAGGTTTCCATAACCTAAAGAGTCGTCTCCCAATTTTTGTTCTATATTTCTGCATCAATTCTTCAAACAATTCAAAGCACATCAAATAACTCAAACTCCCCAGATGGTCAAAACATAATTCAGAAATGTCATTCTTCGAGCCTGTGGCCTGGATTGTGCCTGCCATGAATTTTTATAAGATCTCAGAGCATAAATAGAAGTTTCTAGCTCCAGGCTGTCACAGAATAAATAAAAAGAAATCTCTGCTTTAGACAGAATTCCCAGGCTGGGAATCAGTCGGTGCTGGCAAGTGCATCTCTTTTGTCATTAAACTGTTTGGAATTGAAAATTTCCCACGGCTTTTGAGGCTAAGCAGATTCTCCGACGCCTGGAAGCAAACTCATAAGGGCAAATTTGGAATGCAACCAAAACTATGATTATGCACGTTTACCTGAAAACTGCAGGGATGCCAATGTCGCTTAAAGGTCTGACTGAGCCTTCATTTTGTCTGCCCCAGGACAACGTTCATGCCACAACAAGTGGTGCTAAAGGCTGAAAATTAAAAATTAAGAAAAATTTGCACATTCATTTTTTAGTTTAAGTTAAGAGCTGGCAGGAGTGCTGACAGGAGGCGCAGTGTGAATTACATTTCAGAGCTAGAGCTTTCTCCTTTCATCCTTCTGCTCCTTTCAGACTGATGCTGCAGCTCCTCTCAAGCACTGAGACTACTTGAAAGCACTCACTTGTGGGAACAAATGTTTCTGTGATAGAGATCAAAAGAATCTATTGTAGGTCCAGCTGCAAAAGACAAAACCCAAAGGATGTTTGAGGAGACAGGGTGTTGCATTAAAAGAAAGGGCTGGTAGGAAGTGGCAACAAACAACCTGTGAGACCGAATGAGAACCAAGGAGCAGATTCAGGCATGAATTATTTCTACAGGTTTGAAGACACAACTACAAACTAAAGTAATGAAATATTTGAACAGTAGTATAATTATGCATTAATCAAGCCAATCAGATTCATAATAATTAGGAAGATAATCTGCCTGGGAGTTCTGACATGGCTAAAACTCCCCTCAGTCTGTTTTCTGCATTGCATGCTGTCCTTCTACGAAAGTCCTTCAGCTTTCCCCCAAACTGGAAGCTAATAGAAATACTTTTATGGATATTAAAAATTTTTCTTATATTTTTTAGATTTTCAATGAGGCTACAAAAAACAACACAAAAAAAAAACATGATGTAGGAATGCGGTGTTGTGTTTTTAATGCTTAAACTGGAAAAAACAACATTTTCGTTGGGTATTAAATGCAGCGTATGTTTGTGATTTAAAGAGACAAAAAAATGCATTGAACTGAAGGAGGAGTCTTGCACAATCTGTGCTTATTATGAAAAAGTGAAAAAAAAAGTAGACAGAAAATCATTTCTTAAATCATAGGAATCTTGAGTTCCTCTGAAACAAAACAAATTCAGAGTCAGTTTGAGGATTGTATCTGAGCTTGTATCAAATCGTCATTGCCTACACTTTATGTTTTTAGCGCCCAGTTTGCTCCGACTACAGCAGCGTACAATCTGGTGCCAAAGACAACTGTGACCACGGGAGAACACCACCAGCTTTTGCAGCATCTGTCATACATGTCACACTTCACTGAGGGTCTTTGAGGCTACATCAATCATTTGATCCTCATCCCTTCAAGAACCTTAAATATGCCAAATTTCTGAGCTACATTTAATGCTAAAAAGACATCACCCTGCAGCATGTTTTTTTCTTTAATGCAAACTAATTCAAATTTTTTTGAAAATCTTAAAGCTTAAGGGCTCGCTGCATTTAATCTTTATTTTAGCGATGGAGAAGCGTAATTTATTTTGACAGGCTATACTAAGCAAGGGATGCAAGGGCATTTTGAATAGCTGATTCACTCTCAAGACATTCATCTAACCCATATTGACACTGTACTTTTTCATGCCTCCCATTGGATTCGAACCACTAGAATCCGTTGGAAAGGAGCCTTTTAGACCTTCCTTTCAGTGTTCGATTTGAATAGATTTAGTACACTCACATTGAACTCAGGAGGCCAAAAAAAAAAAAGAAAAACACTGATAAATGCCTGTATTTAAATTAGGATGAAAACAAATTTCTTTTTGTGTGCAGGTACAAGTGATAGGATATCTTTTTATGAATGCGTGTTCCAAGGCCCTTGTACTGCATTAATCTGCTCAGGCCTGCAGCGACACAAGGCTGCAGCAGGGCTGGCTTGAATGTCCGAGTACTCTATCACCAGGTGACCTCATCTGTTTAAGTTCAGCTCATCATCACTCCTATTTGTCAAGTTTCTTTTTAAACCGCAATTTATAAAGCATTAAAAAGGCAATTCCTTGTATGAAATATTGGTTAAGATTTATATTTCTTTGAAAAAGAATGGCAAGACAGAAATCTTACTTTTCACGACTGTTCTAAACCAGGAGCTATAGCAGCGGACCTCTGGTCAGAAGAGGCACATCCATCTGTCAAAGTGTCCTCTGCTAAGACACTGTGCTCCACATTACAGATTGGCATATCTGCTATTTTATAACATTTTAGGTAAAATGTTGGAAATCCATCTAAATTGAAGTTACTTGCTACAGGTAAAAAAAAAAAAAAGTATTTGGATGTCACAGATTATGCAAGTGTTCCACTTAAAAAGATTTAAGAGGTCAATATTATTATTCACAGCTACACTTTATTGAAATTCTAAAAATGTAAAAAAAAAAAAATCATAATTAAATCACAATTATAAGAATAAACACAAACTAACTTATGTGATAAGTTATTCATAAACATGGCCACAATGTGGACAATACTTACAGCAGATGCATTGACATTTCTGCCACTGCACTGGTGCTCATAATCATCTATCAAAAGAGACGTCGGTGTCTTCTTCAAGTCATGGAGTGGCTAAGGATGAAGCCATTTAGGCAAATTGTGGTTGGTGACTTTACAGAGGAGCTGTGGATCTAACAATCCCCACTATGCACTATCCAAGGCCCTAAGCGTGGACCTGACTCATTAAAAAAAAAAAAGTTTTCATTGCAGTTTTGTGAAATATGTCAATTTCATGACGCCTAAAAAGCCACCTCCTTAAAGTGCATAAACTTTTTTTTTTAAACTGTCGTGTTTCCGTCAGGCAAACTTATCCCAAATCCAATTTGCACAATTACATGGTCAATGGAGACGCAGCTAGTAACAGAGGTAAAAGCTTTCTGATAAAAACATGTCTTCTAAAAATGCAACTGTCACCACTTCTATTTAAGAAAGCTGCTTCTGATTCAACTAACTTTAATAATGTCCACTTCATGTCCAAATTATTGTTCATCTTGAAGATTTTTTTAAAAGTAGCCGTCAACCAACTGCTCCAAACTAACCCAGAACTTTTTTTATGAACTATTTTAAGTCCTGTTTCTCCCCACATCTCACAACTGAAACCATTCTCATGGAAATTACCAACGATCTCTTATTGGCTGCAGACCAACCATCCATCTTGATGTTTATTCTCTCTTTTAACATCATCTCACACAAAATCCTTCAGCATTTAGACTTGGTTAACACTCAGTTCAATCAAATAAGCTTTGAACAAATTCACTGTTCCCAAGTCACATCCGGTGTGCCCCAGGGCTGTGTTCTAGGGCTCCTTGTCCATCCATCTATCCATTTTCTAAACCCACTTTATCTATTTTGGGGTTGCCAGAGCCTGTCCTGGCCACTACTGCACCACTATGCAACCCAGGGGACTCTCCTCTTTATTAGCTATCAACTTCCCTTTGAAATAAATTCATCAAATTTTACCTTCACGCGCTGCTCACTATCTGACAACCAAACCTACCTCTTACCTCTCCACCATCACTCACTGGTTGTGTTTTTTTAGAAGTTTTTTTTTTTTTTTCCAAAGTTTTAAATGTTCCTTTCCAACTTTAAAATTCGCTTTGCCTGACACTCAATCATCAGGAATATTGACTCTCCTCATACGAAAGTCTAAACTCAAACCCATCTATTTTAAGCTGGCCTTTTTCCTAATAACTGTAAACCTTTATCGTTCTTTTTGTTTTCATTGTCCTTTACTTGAATTTAATCCTGTTTTTATCTGTACTGTCATTGAGGGACTTATTTTCTTTAAGCTTTATTTATTAAAAACATTTTTATTAAGACTGCTGTTCCTTCACCTCATAAAATCTGGCTTAAAAACGAAATTTGTTTCTGCAGCTGAAGAGCAACAACAATGACGAGACGAGGGCATCTCAAGTTCAAATGTAATCACACTTTACGATATTGTATATTATTGCAAAATGCCTCCAATGGCTTGTAGCATGTTTGACAGAGGCGGTGCATTCATGTGTAATGGAGCCACGAGGGAGGAAAAGCAAAAAGGACAAAAGGATGTGAGGAGGATATTTTGAGCAAAGACCAAAGAGAAGAACAAAAGGGTGCCCCACTGACAGAAAAGGAAGAAATGATGGATTGAACATGAGCATGTAATGAGGAACGAAAAACTGCTCAGCGAAATGTCATCCCTCAGACAGTGGTGTGGGGGAGCACTGCTGCCATTTTCTAGATGAATTTCACCTACAAAGACATCAGTTCATTGGATGCAGCATTTCCTGCCTTTGCCTCAGCACTGGCAGGCTTTGAAAACCCAGTTTTGAAAGGGGATGTCAGCCCCAATGGCTCTGTTTTGACATGAAGATGAAGGCTCCTCGGGAAAAGAGCGCCCAAATGTATCCTGAGATCAGAATTGTTTGCTGTGCACGTTCCTCAATTACTGCAGATTTCTATGCTCAGAGCAATGCCACCATTGATCTCTTCCATCCGAACTGCTTGTAGCAAAGTTAAAATCCTGAGCACAGATCAGGAAGTAAACATAGTTCTATGAAAGGAGTAACCTGTCACTTTGAGGACTGAAAAATAACAGCTATCCTGCTCAAAACATTTCATTTACAAAACAAGTAACGACAGAATGATAACTTAAAATGTCGACTCACACCAAAGACTCTAAAAATGAGACCCAGTGCTTGACACTCAACAATACGGGGTTGGATTGGAGGGCTAAACCACCAAATGGATCCCGAGCGCGGCTGTGTCTGCAGCTCACCGCTCCCCCAGGGGATGCGTCAAATGCAGAGAAAAAATCTTCACACACTGCGGTGCGTGAAAACTAATGCGACTTTAACTTTATAAAACAATAGGAATCCTCCATATAAATATATAATGTGAAGTATATACAGCTTAAATGTATTTGTTGTATATTTAAAGTTTTTAAAAAGAACTCCTTATGCAATTTTGTACATTTAAACACTTAAAACAAAAGCAACAAACTGAAAATATGACCTAATTGCAACTAAAGACCAAAAAAAAAAAACTGAGGAACTGAGGGGTGTCCAAACTTTTTTAGGCTGGTAAAATTTTGAACGCAAGCTGGGTTTTGGACATGTCTGGAGTAGATGCAGCTAGAACCAATCTTCAAGAATGAAGGCCGAGTATCTCTAATGGCGTATTCAAACTTGAAAGGTCAGTTGGTCCAGACCAAGGTGCGCTTAATTTGGTCCGGATCGAGTCCTGAACCTTCCATTTGGTCTGTATTCCAACTACCATCAACCAGACATTTCAGTTTGAAGAAAATCTTGTAAAAAAAAAAAAAAAAAAAAACACGTGACTAAAGATCTCTTTAGTCATTGGTCATTAACGAGGGCAGGAATAAACAATGAAAAAGCAGTAATCATAGAAGTGTAATCCTAGTCAGGGTGGTTCATTATTTCAGACTTTACATTTCACTGACCAATTCTGAAAACTACACCATGCATCACAGCAGTCACATCAACAAAATATGTGAGTACATTACCCAAAAGTTTATTTTTCAAACACAGAAAAGGAGATTCTTACTGCATTAGTGCCGCCTCCCTCCCTAAAGACTTCCAGTCTCCCGCCATGTTCCACGTCTGCACCATTAGGGCGGCCACAGAAAGCTGCGGTCTCGGATTCACCTGTGACGGCTTTAGCTGTGAAAATCTTCCATCTCTGCGATAGACTTCCTTTGTGTCCATCTTCAAGCTGAAGATGGGAGGCCAGCAGGGCATGTTTGTTTTGTAAAACTCGTGAGGCAGCAGGTCAGCTCCAACAAGCATCGAGGAAAACAGTGGAAAATAACATGATTGACTCGATAAAAGGAGATCAGAAGAAAATCTCTATACCAGTCAAACTGCAGATTCAGGCTGAACACTGCGGGGCGTCCCTGACCTTTGGCAGAATCCTTAAGGGACCTCGGGAGCTCTCACATCTTGTCCACATTAAAAAAAAAAAGGAAAATAAAAAAATTATAAAGAGTAGGCCAAAAGTCATTTTAATACATGTTCTAGTAGCTGTATATGTGATGAGTTTAAGACCCACTCCGATCATCTTTTGATCCAATTGTAAAAGTGTTCCTGGCAATCTTTTAATGATTATTTCCTCATTTTCTTGGACAAAAAGTAGTTTCTGCAAAGCAGCAGGACTTCTTTAGAAATTTACCTTTGTTGACTTGTAGATTTCGTTCCTGCCAGTCTGACTATATCAACTCTCAAAACAGAACAAAATATTCCTATTAGCTTGAATTGAAAATGAAATTAAATTGAGAAAACTTTAGTATTGAATTTGTGACCAAAAATGAGAACTAATGTCCAGTCAGCTTCAGCTGGTTGATAAATTCTGATTGATCCATCCCTGAATCGATCCCCTCAATAATCATTCATTGTTGCTCATATGCCTAAAAAAAATAGAAAATTGTCTGTAAGTTCACCAGTGACTTTCAGAGCCAATCACAAGCCCTAATTTATTGCAACTGTTTCTTCACTAATTGGGTTTCCTCCACTTTGACAAAGCTGCCTTACAAACAAACCCCCTTCTGGTCCTAAAAGTCCAACCTCATCAAAGACTAAAGCAGAACCAAGCCAGACCGAGCACATCTGTGCTAATTCTAAAGCAGAAGCCCCATCAGCCCAGACTGAGCTCCAGGTAAAAAAATCTGAGAGAAAATTTGACCAAAACACCACCTAGTAGATTGTGTGAATAATTCTCACCTGCAACAGGTATGTGATTTATGCTGTTAAAAATAAAAACAATGAAAAAAAAGCTTTGAAAAATAGATCATTGTTGAAAATATTTACTTATAAAAGCTTTGGTTCAAACCCAGCTTTCACATTTCTCAGCTAACAGAGAGACGTCTTCTTTAGTAAATGTCTGTGGACAGCATTTCAGAGTAATGTCCTCTGGAGGTCTGCCGTGACTTTTTCATTTAAACTGGATCAGCCTGAGGAAGATTTGAACTTATTCTTGGATTGATCTATAACCGTCACTTTTATTTTTTATTTATTTATTGCTTTCCCAGCTAGTTCTCGAAGTTTTAGAAATCTCGTTCTTTCTGCATTTTTGAATTACTTTGATCATTTAAGGTTGACATTTTAATTAACCTTTTTTTGGAATAAGTTACAACTTTATTAAACTTTATTCAAAACCTCTTGTGCTAAAATAGCTACATTTAATATGTCATGCACAATTTGCATAATTAGAAAAGGTTATGACTACATTCTGGCAGGATTTTTTTGGGTTAACAGTAAAGGGTGTTTTTTGTAATTGTAATGAAAAGGGTGCAGATGTTCTGCACATTTTGGATTTAGTTGAAGTGCTTTTGGATTAATAAGGAGAAACAAAAACACCCAAAATTGACAAATTTAACGGTTATTTCCTCCATAATTTAAACAAAACAAAAATTGCTTTTCTGCTACAAAGACATGCATTAGTATCAAAGGGAAATACTAAATGCAATTTGAATGCATTGATTTCATTATTTAATTATTTTTCGAAGTAAATGTTTCAGTTATACCAGTAAAACAGAATTTAAATAAAATTTTGAAAAAAATCACTAAACCTTGTCTAAAAGTCTCACTGCAATAATCTTTAAATCTATTTTCAAAGCGTTCCCAGTGGTCTTTTATTCATAATTTTGATATTTTTAGCTAAAAAAACAAAACAAAACTGTTTGTTTTAGGACATAGTTTCTGCAGAGCCGCAGTAGTTCATTAGGAATTCGCTTTTGAATTTTGGCTGTGACTGTTGGTGTGGAGTAACCTGAGAGCTCCCTATTTACACACTTTACCAACCTATTAAACCTATTATTAGGAGTGGATTAAAATTGGCGAGCAATAGTGGAACTATCCAGCATATTTTTTATGTCAAAAATAAATTATTTTCCAAACAGCATTTCTGTGTCCGCTCTTGATTCACAATTTGACTTTGAAAACTAAATTGACACAGATTCGATATAAAAACAAGAAATGTGATAAAATGTTCTTGTTTTTGTTGTAAGATGTACACGAGACTCTTGTATTCTCGTGTATAGCCTTACCTTATATAGATCTCATCTGAAGTAAGTAATGAATTTATGACATCCAAACCTTAACGTCTTAGAAATGGATTGACTGATTTGGTTTATTTTTATTATTTATTTTGGTTTATTTTGATGGACAATGCAGGACAAACACAGATTTTTTTATTACATAAATAAAGAAATCAACTGATTAGAAAATTAGAAAAAAGACAAAGACAAACAAGGAACACACTTATGTCACATTTGATTAATTAAATATATTCATTATTTTCCAAAGTCTAGAAGAGTTTGACTGATTGCTTGAAAGGAAGTGGGAAGAAGGGAATTTATATACCGGTAATCCCACCCCTACTTAATTACTTCATTTTTGCAAAATTTTCGTAATCCAGTACTGATCAGATCAAATACCACTTTTTTATTTATTTATTTATTGTTATCTATCAAGTAGAAAAGTTGAGTGCCTGTTGATTGATGATTAATTTCATAAAACACTCTGTCGTGTATTCAGTAAACAGTGACATCAATCACACATCATGTAACACATATGTAATACTCATAGCACAAGAATACAATTTCATATTAATCCAGAAATCATCGCTTTGCAAGTAAGAAAGTAAGAAAAGTGTGCTTATTAAATGTTCTCTGAAAAAATTATCACATATTTTCAGTAAACAAGAAGGAAGTGAGAAAGAATCTGAGAAATGAGGCAGGCTACAATGTTTTTTTTTGTACTATCAATTTTACAATTAAGAGCAAAAATGTATCTGGAAGGTGTACTTTTTTATTTTATTTTCCTTTTTGTTTTTTTTGTGTTCAATTTAATGTGACCTGTTTTGGTGAAGCTTTGCAATTATCAAACAATTTCAGACTCCTGGCACATTTATTGGCCAAAATAGCTACAGTTTATTTCCTAAAAATTGTGTTTGATGGAATAATTTGCAGATTAAAGTGCTTTGTTTGAAAACAGTTCTGTAAAACCCCATATTTCTCCCAAATTTCCAATATTACTAAGACAAAGAAGAAATATACTCATGGACAGGCAAGGTCAGTACAAGTTTAATTAATTCATTTAAAGTTTAAAGTTAAAGTAACTTTAATTAAATTTATAGTGTTTAAAATGCATTGAACAAATGCTTAATTAAGGACTCTCAACTACAACTGTTTTAAAATAATCTGAAAAGAGCAGAAGAGCTCAAGGTTCATGCAAAAATATTGAAAAAATCTGATGCTTAAAAAAAATATGGGCTATTAAAGGAATATTAAAATCAATCTTGGAGAGCCTGAGCTATGATTTCCGTTTTTTTTTCCGCTTATCGCCAATGAACATGCAGCTAGATTTTGACAGGAATATACATTTCATATGAAATCAGCGCCTTAGGCAGGTAAAAGTAGATTAAGAAAACAGTGGATTCAGCTTTAAGTATCATCAGAAAAGTGTCAGATGAAATAGATGTAGACGGATCGTTGCAGGAGCTGAAAAACAGATGCAAATGTCTGGAATGTCGGGGGGTAACTGGGACTTCCTGTTACATGAAATTAAAAGATGAATGGATGGAGGGAGACGCTCAGTCAAAGTAATGGGAGAAGTATGGATGAATGAGGCAGCAGGTTGAGCCCATGGATGAATGGAAACAAGTTTTATCACAAATGAGATGATTTCTCTCTGAGACATTTCATTAAAATCGGCTCGGCATGCATCTTTATTATTTTACAGACATTAACCAGAAACATTTTGTTGCTGAAAATTGCATGCTAAATAGGCAAAAATGCTAATGAGCAAGCACACAGTTTAATTATTCTTAATCCATGCTCTTATTTTGGAGGGGGGAAATGGTGTTTGCTGAACAATGAAATGACAAAAAAGAAAAGAGAGACAAAGCGGGATCTGATTGACACGATGGTGTTTGAGGAAAGCTTGTGTTTTATCACTTCTGTCTGCACCAGGGCACACAGTCTGTTTTCTGCTCCCCGTTTCTAATTAAAGAGAACGACACTCTGTGAAAGTATGTGTGAGGCCTCACAACAAACCGAGGTGGAGTTTTGGAGGAAAGCCTTAGACTGACAACAGAGAGGTGGAAATGGATTATGATATCTCACCACAGTTGGTCTCTAACTTTTTCTGCCAGACCCCCCACCACAACACCCCTTCCTGTGAGGAGAAAAATCTCCTCCCTTTAGTTTCAACAAAAAGGAAAGGAATTTTCTTTGTTGTCGTGCAGATCGGCAACTCTCACCACACTGATTTTTTTTCTTCTTCCTCTTTTGGTTTATCTCTCATTAACTTGCTTTAAAAAATAAAAAAAAGGCTGTGCATTCTGGCATTGAACTCATAATCTGCTGCTTCAACACAGAAATAGGAAAGTTCTGCTTTCTATTGATGCCCTCCAGCACCAACGCAGCATCCCTATCTCCCACACGAACCTTTTATTCATGATTCAGGAAAGATGTAAAGAGTTTTCAAGTCAAATAAAAAGAACAGGTGCCATATTGGTTCTCCAGCTCCTTTCCGGTTTTCAGTAGGGTGAGTTGGTGCCTCAGGAAAGAGGTTCTCTGGGTGATCTGCATCAGTAGACGTGTTCGATTTCTTGTTTCCATCCTCTGGTCTTAGTGTTTCACATTGACAGTATATGGAGATGGAGAAAGCGCCTATGACATCACCCAAAGCAAATGCCTTCCCTCTGGTTCTAACAAAATAATGTCAATTTAGTTGCTATTTTTCCACGATGCAGACGTTGCCACGATGGAATCAGACAGCATTGATAACCAGTGATTGGTCCGAGTCATCATTTCTATGGCAACCACCGTCTCGGAGTGGAAGAGATTCCAGGTGGCTCATCGGTGCTCCTGTTCTTGGCAGTGGACCCTGCCTCTGGCACGTCCTGCATCCCCAGCTGTCCCCCAGCCCATCTGGATGAAGCTCATGTGCTACACTTTTTGAACATGTTGTTGTAGAGTTCCATCCATCCATTCATCCTCTTCCGCTCATCCGGGACGGGTCGCGGAGGCAGCAGTCTAAGCAAAGATGCTCCAACCTCCCTCCCTCCGGCCACTTCCTCCAGCGGGGGAGACCCCCAGGTGTTACCAGGCCAGCCGAGAGACGCAGACTCTCTAACACAGAGGTGGGCAAACTTTTTGATTTGTGGGCCAGAAAGGGTTGTAAAATTTGGCATAAGGGCCGGACAAGGAGCTGATGGAAGGAGTGATTTGGTAATGAACCTCATAAACTAAAAAGATAATATGGAATTTAGAGAAAAACATGCTTTCATTTGGATTAAAATTCACATATATTCATTTAAAAACAGAAAATTTGGGAATTTTAATTTCTAAATTTTGATTTTTGTTCACTTTTTGGTGATCCAATGGGTTGATGTTCTTCAGAGGAAATGCGAACTCAAAAGAAATCCGAAAAATCACCATCTGACTCAGAAAAAACACACACACGAACGCCAGAGAAACAACACCATTCATGAGAAGAAACCAGAAATACAATGAAAATAAAACAATATTTAGGATTTTTGATTCAATGTATTTTAATTTGGAGGGCCAGATTAAGTAGTTTAAGGGGCCACATGTGGCCCCCGGGCCGTAGTTTGCCCACCCCTGCTCTAACATGTCCTGGGTGTTCCCCGGGGCCCCTCCAGGGCGGACCAGATGCCCAAGCCACCTCAACTGGCTCCTCTCAATGTGGACGAGAAGCGGCTCTACTCCGCGCTCTCTCCGGGTGACCGAGCTTCTCGCCATATCTCTACCCAGCCACCCTCCAGAGAAAACTCATTGTAGCCGCTTGTAGTCGGGATCTCGTTCTTTCAGTCATGACCCATAGGTGAGTACTGAAACAAAGATCGACTGGCCAATTGAGAGCTTTGCTTTCTGGCTCAGCTCTCTTTTCATCACAACGGACCGGTACAGCGACCGCAAAATGGCGCACGCCGCTCAAATCCGCCTGTCGATCTCACGCTCTGATCTTTCCTTACCCGTGAAAAAGATATTTAAACTCCTCCACCTGAGGCAGGAGCACTCCACCCACTGAGAGAGGAAAGTTGGAGAGTTAGATGAGCTAAACCCTTCTTTAACAATCCTGGTAAATTGCTTGTCCATCCTGGGGTAGGATCTCTCCCTCATGTGGGCACACTTTAGGTTTCTTCTTTTTTCCTGAATCCGATTTTTTTTTTTTTTTCGGGTTTTTTTCCCTACCGGGAGGAAGGGTCTAAGCCTTAGACTCTAAGGCGAGGGATGACCAGTTTTATTTGCTGTGTTTGGGTTAGCAATTAGCTATTATATTTTATGACCGACCTTATGTTTCTGTAAAATTACCGGCACGAAGCCCAATGAGGCAATTGTTTTTGTGATATTGGGCTTCATAAATAAAACTGAACTGAATCACTCCCACCAACCAGTATTGAGCTTATTGGAAAGTCACACCCCTTCTATCAAAAGCAGACTCAATAGAATCTGTTAATCAAATACTTTAAATGTTTGAGGTGGGGTCAGTGGCCACTACAGGTTTTTAGAGCCTTAATGCAAATGGCCAAAATATCTTTGCTCTAAAGCAGAGGTGGGCAAACTTTTTGATTTGTGGGCCAGAAAGGGTTCTAAAATTTGGCATAAGGGCCGGACAAGGAGCTGATGGAAGGAGTGATTTGGTAATGAACCTCATAAACTAAAAAGATAATATGGAATTTAGAGAAAAACATGCTTTCATTTGGATTAAAATTCACATATATTCATTTAAAAACAGAAAATTTGGGAATTTTAATTTCTAAATTTTGATTTTTGTTCACTTTTTGGTGATCCAATGGGTTGATGTTCTTCAGAGGAAATGCGAACTCAAAAGAAATCCGAAAAATCACCATCTGACTCAGAAAAAACACACACACGAACGCCAGAGAAACAACACCATTCATGAAAAGAAACCAGAAATACAATGAAAATAAAACAATATTTAGGATTTTTGATTCAATGTATTTTAATTTGGAGGGCCAGATTAAGTAGTTTAAGGGGCCACATGTGGCCCCCGGGCCGTAGTTTGCCCACCCCTGCTCTAAAGGGTGCTCGACACTCTCCCTGGGTGTTCCGCCTTAAGCTACGTACACATATGATGTGAGTTCAAGAATGCACTGAACACAGGCTCTGAAACACGGTTTTAACATAAGGTGTTCACACTTGACCGTTGCTATTCGATACAGTTCAGCCTATTGCAAAATGTCAAAGTGGTGCAAATCTCGTGAAACTTGCTCCAGGTTTTTTTCAGAGCTCTACTCTGATATTTGAAAGACTCGGAGTCACATAATACCAGCTGGACACAAATAGCAATTAATTTTTGTGATCAGTTTTCAAATGGTTAGCACTTCTGTGAGTTAAATGGAACATCTATATGTCACTACCACATCTGAGATCCCGATTGTAAAAGCCTGAAAACAGTTGTCAAACTTGTGTAGCTATGTGAACGTGAGTTCTGAAGTCTGGAACTTGCATTTACATGCTTTTACATAGATTAAAGGTGGCTGTTTTAATCGAGGGCGATGCAAACATAGATAAGTGGTTCATCAATGCAGCACGCCAGAGATCTGCAGTCAAACAGGGTCAGAACCAAACAGAGATGCTGCTTTTAGCTGCTCACAGATGGGAGCATTTTTTAGTGAACACAGAAAGGCTCAACTTTATCCAGGTTTGAATCCAAATCTTAATATTTATTCTTTTCTGATGTATTTATTGTCAAGCTGCTCTCAAACTACTCTGTTTCAATATTATTTTCACTTTCTTTATTTTTGTTTTAATGCCACCAATACCTCTATTATGAAAACTGGGTCTGTGTCCTTGTAGTAGGAAAATGTGTGAAACATTTAATTTTATCCAAACAATCTGCAATTTAAGCAAACCTTCACTGTTGTAGAGCAAATAATATTTTTGCACAACATTTTTAATTTAGAACCAAAATACCTGGAGGATAACTCTGCATGAACAGAGTGACTAAAAACTGTCATGATTCAGTGCTTAGTTTTGGTCATCTTCTGTTTTCCTGTCAGTCTCACCACATTCAGGTTAATCATCCACAGCTGTTTTCATTTAGTCAATCATCCTCAGTGTATTTAAGTGTCTGGTTTTTCAGTTCTCATTGTCAGGTCATCTGTGCATCTATGTTCTGTCACCTCACTGGTTTGTTCTCCTGGTTTTGTCCTGTGTAAGTTGTTTTAGTAAACTTTTATGTTTCTGCCACCAAGTCTGGTCTCCTGCATTTGGGTCCTCCACCACAATCCCTGACAAAAACTTTGAGACTAAATTAAAGTCCTGATTTCAGTCTCATTTTCAGACTGTATATGCATTAAAACTTAATGTTTAAAATTGTTGTTTCATTCATTAAAAATGTCATTTTTGTGATTGAAGCATTTAGTGATGTATACATTTTTTATTTAATTTTTAAGTCCCACTCCAAATATATTTTTGTCTTTTGGAGAATCATTTCTGGTTATGATTATGCAGCCAGACAGTGATCCAGATGGTAGCTCTGACAAGAGAAATGAAGATGTTAAAGGATCTTTATTGCTCAAAATATAAAGCGAACACCTGAACAGCTCAATGTTACCGACTTATGTTTTGGTGACTTTTGAATATTGACAGTGTCGTCACTCCAGCTGTACCATGAGACATTATTTACAACCCACACAAGTGGCCCAACTCAACCAGGATGGCACATCAATGTGATCTCTGGCAAGAAGGTTTAGTGTGCCAGTGTGTGTCCAGAGCATAGAGGCGCTGCCAGGAAACAGGCTGGTACATTAGGAGAGATAGAGGAGGTTGTAGGAGAGCAACAACCCTGCATCAGGACCACTATCCCTCCTCTGTGCAAGGAGAAATGGGAGGAGAACTGCCAGACTCCTGCAAAATGACCTCCACGTGTTTGCTCAAACTGATAGTAACAGACTCCATGAGGGTGGGATGAGGGTGCGACGTCCACATTTGGGAGTTGTGCTTACACTCTAACACTGTTCAAGATGTTTGGTGTTTGTTAGAGAACACCAAAATTGGCAAATTCGCCACTGGTGCTCTGTGCTCTTCAGAGAAAACAGGTTCACATTGAGCACATATGATGTTCAGAATGTTCTACTTCCTGCAACATAGTCCAACATGACCGATTTGGCACTGGGTCAGCAATGATTCAGGGTGGCATTTCTTTGGAGGGCTGCACAGCTCCACGTGCTCACCAGAAGCAGCCGGCAATATACCGGTACTGAGATGAGATTCTTAGACCTCTTACAAGACCGTATGCTGGTGAAATTTTCCCTGGGTTCCTCCTAATGCAAGATGATCCTAGACCCCATGTAGCTGGAGTGAGTCAGCACTTTCTGACAGACAAAGGTATTGATGTAATGGACGGGGCTTCAAGTTCCCCAGACCTGAATCTAAAAGCACATCTGGAGCACCAGGTTGCACCTCAGACTGTCCAAGAGTTTGTGGATGCTTTGGTCCAGGTGTGAGAGGAGATCTCCCTGGAGACCATCTGCTGCATCATCAGAAGCATACCCAGGCATTGGACGGAAGCCATTTAGCAGAGGCCCACATACACTACAGAACCCCATTTTGACGGTTTCAAAAAGATTTCATTGAAGTTGGATCTGCCTACAGTGTTTTTCCACTTTAATTGTGTGCATGATTCCACATCCAGACCTCCATAGGCTAATACATTTACTTTCCAATTATACTTTTTGTGTAGTTGTGTTGTCAACACATGCAACTATGCGGAAAATAAAGCATTTCAAAATAGCGTTCCATTTGTTCAGGTATAGAAAGTTGTCACTTTAATGCTTGCCGGCTCGCACATAAATACCGCGGCCATTTACGTAATGACGCGTACATCCGGTAGTGATACACACGTACACACGGAAGCGAGAGCAGAGCGGAGCTGCGTTACCAGCAGGTAAATGGGAAGCGTCGGAAATTCTGTGTTTTATTTGGCGTTAAAACACAACCTTTCTCTTAGGAAAGCGCACCTTTTCTAAAAAGAAAGATAATCCATTCAACCGGCAACAGCTGAAACGCCGTGCTGAGCTCGGGTTGTTTGGATAATCAGCTGGTGAGTGTTTACAATTGCGTCAGCTGGTGCGGGCATCAGCTGATCTCAATTGTGTCTTGTTCGTTGTTTTGTAGCGTTGTCTAATTTCTTTAATTTTTGAATTGAGTACTCTGAAAAGAAATTATTTATCATGTACATGAATTTGAAATGAATTTGAAATGAATTTGAAATGTTTTCGTATTGTTTCCTATTGTCTTATGATGAATATATTGCCATAACTGGTACTGTGTAACTGTAAACTTTCTAAATTCTAATAGATCCATTTAAATGCAGTCTGTTTTATACATTTTTGCAGGCTGAATATTCAATGGTTTTTGTCATCTAAACTCTCCAATTCAGCTCATAACTTTATGAAGCTGAGCATCACAGGAAACCAGAATTGCACTAAATCTTAAACTTTAACCACATTTTTCACTTTTAGCATTCAAAAGGTGCTGCAAAAGCAAGATTTTAACGTTTTCATGCTTCACCTCACAAGCACACAAGTGACTAAATTGTTTTTCCGCTCTTAAATCAGCCTTTTTTAAGGGCATTTTGACTTGGCCGCCTACAGCTTTTATTGAAAGAAAAAAAGGAAATCTTCCATTAAAACCTCAAAATTGCACCCATTTATCTGTAAATTGTTCTAGAATGACTAATTCTCTAACTGCTATTTAGAATGAGAATCAAGGTTGGCAGGTGCTAGTTTTAAGACTTTTGAAGGATCAATTGGTTTTGCATTTAAGGCTGCTTTGTCATTTTCCTAGAAGAATCATGAGTTAGATGACTTTTAAACAGTAAGTGGTTCAAAATCTGGCTGAGTTTAACGCAAAAACGTGGCTGTATGTAAAGGTGGAAGTGGCAGACTTCATGTTCAAAAATGAGGTATTTTGGGTCCAGAAGTAGAAGCAGATTTATGGGTAATCTTGATATTAGTTGCAAACAGTATTAAAAAAAAGACATTAGAAAATTTGAAAACAGCTGAGTTTTTAAGCATCTAAAATATATATTTTGGCACCATCTTTGCTAAAAAAAAGGATCTCACTACATTGACTTAACTTTTGATCAAATTCAGGAGCTGTTTTGCTTTGAAACACATGAACACATCGGCATCAAATAAGCGTTACATTTCTTTCCAGAAATCATAAAAGATGTTTTGATGATCCGGGATCACAGCAATATACATTTGCTGACATTTTGTTCATTTGAATGATTTCACTCAAATCACAATAGAACAGCAAAAAGTGACCAAAACATTCATGAAAATCTGCAGCCTTAGAGCAACATTTGCTTCATATTTTTTTCTTGAGATGACTCGTGTAACTGTTGGAACTCCAAGCGTGTTTGTACTCATTTTGTGTTGTGCATTTACTTAAATCTTAGCGGGCTATTATTTGTCCCGACTCTACCTTTAGGGCCTCCTAGGCTGCCCTTAGGGCCTGTTTGCTTCCAGTTAAACCACAAAATATCCTGTGGAACCACAAATGAAACAGATAAAATTGAAAATGAGGATTAAGAGGGAGGATGTATGTTCACACAGGGTCCTACCCGTCCTTAACCCCAGAACACTTTCGCTATAAAAAATTACACCCTCACTTTTTCCGGGTAATTTTTACCCAATAAAACATTAAAAATAGACCAAAATATGACAACACGTGACAAATTAGAGTAGCTACTTTCATTGTCAACTGTAATTTATGTAAGAAGAAATATTTATTCTTAAAGGGAGGAGTAAATATTGTCTGATTTCCACAACAAAATATATAAAAATATTTTTCAGTATAAAATAAAATATTGAATGAATGCATCTTAACCGATAAGGTTCTAAATTTTTGATTGAGGAATTAGAGTGGGGTTTATTTTCAACATTACTACCGGTAAATGCAATTTATCTAGTACTAGTCGGGGGATTAGCTGTGAAACAAAGATAAGATGCTGAAAGATGCTCATAAATAATTACGTTATTATTACCTTGTCAGCATTTTAGTATCACCACATGAAGTATTGTGATATATCGCCAAAGCAGTTTTTTTCTCAACACCCCAAAACATTGGAAAGTCAAAAAGACAATATTTGTCTGAAATATTATGGTGTAAAAATAAAATATACACAAATGTATTATGTACTCTCAAAGCATATTTAAGTACTGTCTGCATTTTTTATATACAAAAAGTTTTTTTTTTCTGACATGAGACATAATAACACGGAACTGCAGACATATAAATATGTGAGAGTGAGATCATCCATCCATCCATCCATCCTTTTAACCCACTATATCACTGTCGGGGTCACAGGGTGGCTGGAGCCTATCCCGGCTACTGTTGGGCAAAGAAAGGGTACACCCTGGCCAGGTCACCACTCTTGTCGCAGGCGAAGAGATGATCAAGAAATATTTAAAGGAGGACACCCAGCTGTCGTGACTTTAGAGGTAGTCGCATACACACAAGGTTTTTTAAATTTAGATTTACTTCTGAAGTAAGACATTTATTTAAATCTCTCAATGAAAACCAACAGATTCTTAGGAAAACCATGATAAGGTGATGGAGGATGATGGGGAGTGTCCTCACTGTCTCTCACTGCCTTCTCATACTTCACGTCCACCTCACTAGAATAACATCAGTAAATAATAATTATTAAGCTCAGCATTGTGGACTGTTTACCACAGTTTAGTGGCTAAATGTTAGCACTTTAAATCAGTCAGCTGGTCTTATCCAGTTGTATGAGTGTCCCAAGGAGAAACATCATAAAACTGCCACTAACTGAAGAATAAATCTATAAATGATAGAAAATGTCTTTTTTATGAAGGAATAATTCTTCACTTTTAGCCTTTTGAACTCCACTGACTTCCATCCCACTGACCAGGTTTGAACTGTGCTGGGCAAAAGTGAGAACCGAAAGATATCACATCAATCACCTCAAGTGGTCGGGGCCCCAGGTTCTCTGAGTGCTGCTCCCTAACAGCAAAAAGAACCTGCAGCCTTAGGTGATGCTCTCCAACCTGCTGCTTTCACTGCAGGGGACGAGGTTTGATAGTCTGGTGTCACGGCCGATTCTCCTCTGTGAGTGGAAACAGAGGAAACTCCCTGTTTTAAATATAATCCAGTAAAGGAAAAGGCTGCACCAGTTTCCAAATGCTTAAAATAATAATAATAATATGGTAATGCATCAACACCCTTCACCAGACTAAAAGCTTTTCCCATAACTCAATCATCTAGAAAACAAACATTGTAACTCCTACTTCGGATGCATATTTTTTTAAATGTTTTCATTTGACAGGTATTTTAGTCAAGTGGACTTGATGGATGAAGCTTGTTATCTCCATGGCTATAAGCCTTCAGTGCTTTACATGTAGCCATGTTCAGATGGACCTTTATGTGATAAAATGTTTGTGAAGGTCAGTTCATTCTTTATTTAACCCACTTTATTCTGACCAAGATTTGTGGAGCGGCTTATTGAGCCATAAATGATTGAAGGCCCAGATACGTTAACCTTTAATACTACAGTATTTGTAAAACAGTTTATTTCCATTTTGTGTTGTTTTATGTGACTCGAGTCATAAATTCTGTCAGGCTTTCATTAATTATTTGTATTCTTGAAAAATCTGTCCAGACCTACTGTTTAAAAAAAAATAGATGATTTTTACCTGCTTTTAGTTTGCGTTTTAATATGTTTAAAGATATTTGTGTCAAGGGATCTGTGGTCTGGTTGAGAAAGCTGTTAGGTTTTGTGTTGTATGATATTTATACTAAAATATCATAGGGTAGAGGAATAATTTCCTATGGCACTTCACACATCCTGCAAATGCAGAAGCGGATCCTCATCATGTTAAAGCAACCGTATTCTTTGAAGTATAAATATATTTTTTAAGTAGTTTGGCCAGGGGTGAGACCTATGCCCAGGAGTGACTAATATGCTTTTTTAAATGTAAACAGGCTCATACATTTGTTATTTTCGCAATAACAACCACTATAGAGGGCCCTGTGAGTGTGTGTATTAGTATTTGCTGTTCTGGAAATGCAGTTCAAAACAAACATGGAAGAGAATCTGATCATTCTCCTACTGTACTTTGTGATAATTATCCTTTCTGCATCAAGTCATTGTTATTTTTGTTATTTTTTTTCTTCCTGGGACTAAAACAGAACAGCAAGTCATCAAACTGCGTTACAAAGACACAGAAGTACACCTGAAAACACCAGACGCAGCTCCTGCAATATGCAAGGTGATGATTTCATGGAGCCAGACACGGAGGCGTGATTACCAAAGCTTTTATAGAGCTCTTCAAAATAAAAAAGCTGGATTTCTCAATGTCATCCGTGCCTTCCCTGCTTTGTAAATGAGATATACAGTCAATGGTTCCATATAGCTATGAGGCGAAAAACATTTTCTTCTACATCCGACAGGTGTTTCTAGTTTATGAACACAGTTTTTGACAAGCACTGAGTGTGAATTGCGTTTGGTTTAAGTATGAATAGTACACCCCAAAGATGGTATGCCCCAACCATAATGGTATTTCCGATTTAAATTTTCTAACTTTGAAGTTGATATGCTTTTGATGGTGACTTGCTGAAAAAAATTCAATATTAAATGTTCAGTGATGTTGCTATTCGACTGATTTGTCTTGGAGAATGTTCTGGAATCGAGTTATGACTCCACTCGCCACTAGGGGGAATCGTCTAATTTCTCCTCATTGCAATAAACACCTGGATGAAGAAGAGCAGAAATCCCTTCCATTATTATTTTTCCTCTGTTCTCAGGTAATGAGAACCAAATATGAATGTTTTTGTCCAGATTATTATTGAAATATGTGATGGCTTATTTTCAAGTGGAATTTAGGAAACGTTGGCAGTTTTAAATGCTATCTGGTGTCCTGTTAGTGTTATTTGAGGCGTGATGGAGTAAATATCAGCAGTTTTGTTGCTTTTATTTCATGAGTTTGTGATCTAATGTGACACTTGCTCAAAAAAACATGGCTTTGCTGATTTGTTCAAGGGCATCATGCTTTTCTCACAAGGTGCGCCTTAATGTCCGGACTGACTTGCTTATGTTATTTTCTTCATTATTATGCTTTTGTTGTTTCTTTGACTTATACTCTGGTGTGAGTTATACACCTAAAAAATAGTATCATAATTTATTTATAATTTTTGGAATTTTCTGAGAAACCTGTCATTAAAGTAATTGAAATGCAGTAATGTTCTAATATAAAGATTTGCCTAAAATATAAGAGTTTTTCATTTAAAAGTAATGTACAGTAAACATGACATGCTTGTATGCTTTAGTGGTCACATAACAGTGCATGAACTCTATGTGTAGTGTGGAGGTCAGTTCATTTTATGTTATTAGTTCAGTTGGTTTTGCTTGCTCTAAGTTTGTTATGGAGTTTTCTGGTAGAGCTCCTTTATGAGCCCATTTCTGTATCTGGTAAAAAAGATTTCTTTGTTCCTTTTTTCTTTTTCTGGTAAATAAATCCCTCATTTTATTCAGTAATTGCCCCCCGAGGCTCGTTCATGATGGCTGGGCCCATCAATCCGTCACTTCTCCTTTAATCCAGCGGCCTCCCCATCATCTCATTCTCCTGTATCAGCCTGACAGCGGTGTTTGATGCTTTCAGAGGCTCCAGCGTGCTGCTGACAATAAGCTATGGGTTTCAATGAGAGGATGTTCTAAGAGCCACTGCAGCTAATGGGCTGAAACGCAAGCTGTGGACTCACTTTATATGCAAAAGGAAAGAAAGTGGAGTGAACATTTGATGAGGGAATACAAGCTGCTGGGAAACAAGTCTACAACCGCGACAGTAAAATTTGGTCTTTCCAGCAATTTGCCACAACATTAGTTCCATTAAAACTGAGACGAGATAACGACATTGGCAATTACATTTGTTAAGACGTATTAAAGTAGTAGCCAAAGGATATATGAGTGATTTATATTTTATATTTTTATAGGGTACAAAAAAAACATGTAGAATGAAAAGAAGGATATTCAGACAAACCAGACAGCCTTAGGGGATTCTTGTCTCAGTGCCTGTTATGGAGTAAAGTCTGCTTTAGAAAAAGCCAATGACTACCCTGCAATCCACAAATCATTGCAGGATGCAAAGGGGAAAAAAAAAAGTTTTATAATGATCAAATATCTCTCAGACCATAAATCCAGACTGGGTGTCTCAGGAGAGCGATCTAAAAAGGTCTTAAATGTAGGAACTGCAAGACACTCACGTTCCAATATCCTGCCTCAGACTGGAGTCATTCTTCTCATCTTCTGCAATTTCTCTGTCATGATGAGGTGACAGTTTTTTTCATGAGTATTCAAAGATTTGTCTGAGGTACAAGACAATACATTGTAATTTCCTTTTTTCTGCAGCGCTGGGTAATGTTCCGGATGATTACCTCTGTTCCAGCAGTCGGTGCTGATATATTCTGCCGGTGCATCTATTTTCCTCATGCTGAGAGAGTAAAGACTTAGAGTGCTTTGCAGGACTGGATTAACTCAGAGGGAAATGGGCTGTGATGTGAAGTGATGAGCCAATGACAACAGCACATGCTGAGGAGGCAGCGAGATGCTCCCCCAGGACTGAGTGTGCATTAGTGCATCCTAAGACCTAAACGAATCCCTGCATCTATTTAAGCACCTCGCTGTGTGAGGAAAGGCTGTTTGTCTGCTTTCGATGAAGTTGTCTTGGCGTTTGGGATTGGGCATTAAGCATTTCGCGCATACATCCCCCTGGGGAGGGAACACATTCAAACAGGTGAGTCATGGGGCAGCACTCAAGCAGAGGCGATGGTCTCAGCCCCTGAGTGTTACAGATGGTAAAGAGAGTTCCTCATGTGGCTTTAACGCATGGATTCAAGTCGCAAAGTGGGTGACGGGGTCTGACACAAGCTGCTAGCAGTGGTCAGCACTTAAATAAGAAATAGGAGCTGCATGCAGTCAGTTAGCAGCTAAAAACAGAAAACCATGTAAAGTGGGGGCTGGGCGTGCTCACTACAGGAAGGATACTGTATTTTATGCAATATGGGCTATTGGGTGCACTTAAAGGATATTTTTTCCCCTAAAACAACAGTGTACCAGAATCCTGAGTCCCATAAGACCCGGTCCCACAGGTTTTGATGGCCATATCACGGGTCAAAATTTAGGAAAATCTGCCACATGGGCTTAGAAGCACTAACTTTATACATGTTTGTGGAATAACAGTGATACAGACACTGGAGTCCATTCCACTGCCACTCCACAGCCAGAACACTGCTTAATCACGTAGAAGCACATCCTCGCGCTCAGTCGCTAAATAGACGCTGTAAGCAGTGGTACAAACACAGACTAGCCAGGGATACGGCCGTGCTGCAGCCGTGCACGAACGTGGAATTTCGGCATCCAAGCGCGTTCGTTCCATGGTCCAATCTCGTACCAAAACTACTGTTGCACTGCTGTTCCACAGCCATTGCACGACTGTACCACTGGTACCACGCAGTCAGTCGTTGTGTACATTTCAGTGCAGTTCAAAAATTCTTTCCGCATTTAACAGTGGCCAAATTTTGTACCGCGTGTATGCGCGTCTGTTCCGCAGCCACATCTCGGCTGTTGCACTGCGAGTCCACTGCTAACACCGTCTGTACCACAGGGACGAAATTTCTTCCATGCTCCAGCAGTGATGTCAGACTGTGGATTTTTTTATTTATGTGTTAATAACAAGGTTGGGGGTTAGCATGGTTGCGGTAATGTTTATGTCAGCAGTATTATACTGTCTTTTTACATGTTGAAAAAAAGGTTGGGAGTCCCAGGTATTGTGAATAAGCTAACAGGGATAAAGCTTCAAACATGTTGGGTGATGCAAAGAAGTTCTAGAAGCAATGAAGATCAAAACATTTGTCCTAAAACCATTTGCTGATCTGGACTCTCTAACTCCACTCCTGGTACTCAAGTCATCTTTGTTGCACCCCGTGATTTTCCCGTAGTTTTCCCTCAGTGCAGCTCGTCACACCTCTTGTGCAGCTAAACCGTTTAAATGTAGTCACTGATCAGTGCCGGCTGGGTCTGATCTGAAATTCAGGGGGGCCCTACATGGATTATGCAGCTGAATTTTCTTCTTTGTGGGGGCGGAGGTTGATTACCTTCAAATCTTGGAAAGCAGAGGCTCCATCCCACAGGTACAACTCATAGGAGGCATTCATGCCAATTATCAAGACTTACTTCAGCATAACCTTTTGTTGTGTTTTTACATTTATTTCTTAGATTTTCATACGTCCATAAAGAGTAACTGAATATTTTAAACAATTTGAGTCACATCAAGCTAGCAATGTTTTGGTGCCTGTTTATCAGTAAATTGCACCAATTTGCAAAAATTTCGATTTTTGCATTCGTATTCTCTTTTTGTTAATTTACCAGCCCACTAAGTGGATTAGTGTCTGCCCTGTAACTAAAAGATTGTGGGATGAAACTTGCATTAAAGTCATTGAAATGACAAAAAAATGGGGCCCAAATTCCCCCTTAAACATCCAGTTGTATTACTAAGATGTAGTTCACAAGGTTTTGATAGCGGTGATCTCAACAAGGGTGCAGTCAACTCCCACACATTTGTCTTAACATTCATTGCAGGGTGTGGTTAGACTCAAAACCATCTCTGCACCTGTGAGGAACAAAATATATAAACAGTTGTTTTACTCTAATAACCAAAAAAATTACACTTTTCTGCTTTCTCATTCTAATGGCCTTCTTCTCTATTTCTGTTCACTTACCTCCAAGCAGTTTTCTCCAAAGGAGTACAACTCTCAAATTCAATTTTTTTTTTTAAATAAATAGATAAATAAAATGAGATGTTTACTCAGAGCATAGTGGGAAAGTTTTGTATCTAAGTAGGAAATAAACCCAGAGGTCTCAGACTCCAGGCCTCAGGGGTCAGCATCCTGTTGGTTTTTAACAAATCCTGGCTCATCCACTGCTAACTACCTGGATCGGGTATGTTTAGCCAATAAGGAGCTTCAATGGCAGTTTAGTTGGAAAATAGTCGGCCCTAAAGGCCTCGAGTTTGAGACCTGTGAAAATTTAAAGTTTGCCATCTGAGTTTAACTCAATGCACAAACTTACATGGATTGCATCACGAAGTTGTCAAGTTATATATGCCTAAAAGGAAAGCATTTGACGTGTTTTTTTTTCTATTTTCTCAAGAAATGCAGATGGTTAAGTCATTTGATGTAAAACCAAAACCAAATAAATCACACCAATCAATAATGGAACTATCAAACAGTATCTGTTGTGCTGCTTACCCACAGGATGTGGGGGAAATTAGACTACTGTTGGTTGAAAAGGTGGAAGGTGTGTTAGTAGATGGATAAAGAAAAGGAACATCAGGAGACGAGAATTAGAGTAGGAACTTTGGATATAGAGACTTTACAATAAAAACTAGAGTTGGCTGACAAGATGGAAAGTGAAAGGTGGAAATCCTGTGTGTTTAAAAGTTCAGATGGAGCGGGAGCAAATTTGTAGAGCTGGAGTAAATGGAAAGAAGAAGAGAATTGGAGTGATCCTGAAAGAGGAGTTTGGCAGAAATGTTCTGGAGGAGAAGAGTGTCGAATCTGAAGGTTTGATGTTGAACGTCATCAGTGGGTAACCCTCATGCTCTCATATGGGGTCCAGATGGCCCCACCTTAATGTAAACATGCCAAGGATAGCACAAGTGTTGAACCCCTTGAGTAGGATGCAGTGTTAATTTTGACAGACAATTTTAATTTAGTTTTAGTCATAGTCTTTTGACTAAAATACGATTTAGTTTTAGTCACAATTTAGTCATGTTGATTCTATTAATTTTAGTTAAAATTTAGTCGACTAAATTACAGTAGATATCTAGTCGACAAAAATAAACAGTAAAAATAAAGCATTTTTATGAAATGTACTAAGTATGAATAACACAGAGATTTTTCGAGAGCCATTCGGGTTGAATTCTTACCGATAACAACCCAGTGGGAGCCACAAAGTTTAACTTCACCCTTTAAAAAAATGACTTGTGTTCATGTTATTGTTACAATGATAAATGTAAATGAACTATTGTTTTTCTCCATAGATAAAACATAACTATAAAAAGAAAATAGCCTTTTAGTAACTTTTGAAGGGTTTTTCAAAATAAGACATCTTATGTCAGAAAGGATCATCTCAATGAAGCAAATGCAGAACTAAATTGTGTAAAAAAAAACTGTTAATTTGACTTTTTGTGGTGCATCTCAGTGAGACAAGTGTAATTCTCAGCAACCTAGATTCAATCAGAGCTAATTAAGTGAATGGTTTGAATTTTTCAAGCCATAAGGTGAACCAAAAAACGTTTAATTTGTTCAAAAATAGAAAATGTGCAGCTAAATTCTGGTTGTGCTTAGTGACCTCAAATTGGTTTTCTGTGATAAACTGCACTCAAAAATCCATTACATAAACATGTGATTCACTTACTTTTTACATTACCTTTTAAAATGTGAACTTTTATTTTTCTTAAACCACAGAGCCATAAGAGAGGGGTTAAAGAGCCACAGTTGGCCCCAGAGCCGCAGGTTGCAGACACCTGTCCTAACCCATGTCATTTGCTATGATCAGCATATGTGGTTTATTGTAATACTGCCACCAGCCAATAGAGGGCGCTGTTGACGTGATGGAATTGGAGATTAAACCAGCGACTGCTTGTGGATCTGAGGAAGCAGCACAGCTGCTAGCGCTCGGAAATACATAACAACATCGATTTATAACTTTACAAACGTCATACAAAAACAAAAAATCATCATTTGCATTTAAACGTAAACCTCTGTGCTTCAGAGCACATCCACGTGAAAAAAGGCGCTTCTCCACCGTGCAGCACCGGCGCTATTTAGCTTGGCGAAAAACAAGCTATTTAAAGCAAACCATTTCAGATAATCCTACTCGTTAAAATACCACAACAGTTAGAAGGGTAGAGGGAGAATTCAGATTCAGTCCAATACACTAGAATTAATGGTGTTTGCATCTTTACCTTTGTGTGGATTTCAGGGAGGATTGTCTGCAAACGTCGCTTCAGGTTTGTCGTGTTTTGTCCTGTGATGATCGCTTCACACAACAATCTTGTTGAGGGTCACGTTAAAAGTAAAATTTGTCATTTTATGTACTCTTCTTTTTCTACCTGGAGTAGACATTTTTCATCTAAATCACAGACACAATTCATTGAAATAGTGTCTTCCAGGGTGGGCTGCAGGGCTCGTGTTCTGATTGGATCGTTTTGCATTTGCTCCCGCCCTTCTCCACCAACAGTTATTAGATTGGATGTCATCTTCAAACAGCATTTTTGTTTTGTTTTGATCCGTTGACAAAAATGTCTATCAATTTAGTTCGAGTTTTCGTGTATGAGCCGGATGTTTCATTTCGTTTCGTTTTCTTTGGGTGAAAAATGTCGCTGACGAAGACGATGACGAAAATTTTTTTGTCGACAAAATTAACACTGGTAGGATGTGAGTTAGAGTAGAAGTCCTTGGTTTTTCTAGAAGGCAAGGTAGTTGTGATTGGGGAGAATGAACATACATAGAGGTGTTCAGAAAGGTAAAGCAGAAGAATAGAAGTTGATAAATTTCTTCAAAGACTCTAAAAGGCAGTAGTGAACATATCTTTCCAGATAATAGAGGAGCATAGCTTCAACCTTAAGATTCATCCTCCTATCTGACACACTCCACTTCTAGAACATTATTACCATGTGAAAGCGGAAGAAGAGGAAAACAAGTTGATAACGAGTACAGACATTGAGATCCAAAGAGGTCAGTGACTGAAAAAGGTGTAACTTTGTAGAATGAAGCCAGACAGCATTGGGCAGTGATGTGTAGAATGACTCCAGTGGTGAGGAAGCTGCAAAACAGAGTGTTTGACAAGTTGTAGACGTTGAAAAAGGTAATGTTGCGTGGCTCTTACAGTAGGGGGAGAAATGAAGAGTCTTGGGAGTGTGTTGGGAGGAAACGGTTGGCTAAAAAAAATTGCGATACACTCAGAAAACACAAGAGAGAAGTGAAGACTCTACTTTTGTGCCCCAGTGCAACCTCAGCAACAGAAACTGAACTGGCTTGGAGGTAGAAGGTGGGACTGGGGCTTAACACCGAGAATTATGTTGTGTTCCTGTTAAAGACTATGTGAGATATTTAGAAAACAATAGTGGGAACAAAATTATCCGAATTTTTGGCTTTAAACAACGGTGCAAAGGATCTAGAAGATAAATTTGTAAATGTTGTTGAAAATGCAAAATAAAAAGTTGATTGTGACTTCCAAAAAAGGGTACAAAACCTAAAATTGATTGAAATGTGTTTAGTGTGTGTTTGGCTGTGGTATCCCTTGGTCCCTTTGTCCAGCTTTTAAAACAGCAGTGAAATCAAAAGGTTAAAACTTACTCAGACATTCTTAGTTTTTCTGGTTCTCAGCAAACTGCTCATTTGATTTTTCTCTTTATTAGTGATTTGTTCCACTTTGGTGATGTTGTCTGCAAACTTTGCCACAGTTTCGGTTAAAGCAGTTTGGTGGGTTAGGAAGGTTGGAATAGGTAGAGTGTCGCAGAACTTTCCATAACCACAAGATTTTCTTTCGATTCACCTTCTTGTTATCTCAGTCGTGATGCAGAGGTAGAGTGGTCAGCCTCTGATAAGAAGATTGCAGGTTTGGTTCCCACCTTGTGTGTCTTTGGGCAAGACATTGAGACTGACATTCCTCCTGGTGGTTATGAGTTGGCACCACTGTGTGACCATGAATGAAAAGAGAACACAACCTGAAAAGAAAAACAATGCATAACCTAATCAAAGACTAAACCAAAAAAAGCAGAAACCCTTATGACCATGGATTCCCAAGATCATCTCAATCCAAACCACAACAAGGTAATCCTAATTACCTTGTTCACCTACTATTGTAGATGCTCTATCAATCATTGCTAGTTATGGGGTCTTGTGTCAACATAAGCTGTAAGATAATTCAAAACCTTTCACTTTTTACCACACATGGAGATGAGAAACTTACAGACAAGGTGGTTTTCTTGTTATGGACTGCCTTACTTTCATCACCTGGATAGTTTAAACTGTTACACAGCCTTCCCTGGTGGGATGAGTACAGTTAAACAGAATGTTAATAACCCAGAACATCTCCTCTCAAGTAGGAAACATCAATGTGAGCTTACTTTAATACCTCATGGCAGCACTGGAGCATCAGGGACCAGAGTCTTGTGATCATCTGTTTTCTGTACTTTGACAGACGACTTCGAACTAAAAAGGACGCGGCGTCCTTCACCTTAGCCGTCTCCATCCTGCCAAGGCCGCTTACTTATTGTGCTGATAATGGACAACCATCAGGCATAAACTGCTTGGCTTCTATGCTCTGCTAACTTGGCCACTTGTCAATTACTGTTATTAATCTGTTATGACCTGTCACACCACCACCCCACCTGGCACTAAAGCTCTACATCAGACTTAATAGGACTTGCCTGGCAGTCACTAAATCAAATTACCTCCAAATAAGCGATGGGGGGTCCAGATCCATCTTTCCTAGAGGGGCAGCTCAGCCGGAAACAAGGTGGCTGTTTACATCAATGAAGGTTCATATTGATCCTGACAGGGCTGGACCAGATGATGACTCCACATGGGATGTGACAAAAGCTCTTCCAGGTCCTGCCAAGATATTAAGCAAAATTCTTCCACTATGGTTCTTCAGCAGCAGAGGCTAAGGAACAGCCAGTACTGAAGGAAATATGGTATGTTGTTAAAGCATACACGAAAGGATGTTGATTACAGTTGTTGGGTATGATGAAAGGTCAGTACAGTAAAAAAAATAAAAACCGTCTACTGAACTTTTCAGCATCTGGAACCTTTCAAATTATCCCAAACATCTTCCATAATGCATTTTACTTTGCCCTTCTCAGGTGCCTGGGATTGTCTCCGCCTCCTCAACAACTCCTCTCTCAGATATACATTTTGCATTGCTGTCACTTGCTGGCTCTCCTTCAAATGCCTCTCTTTTGTCCCTGGAGAAGTCTTTCCCGGTACTCTCGTCCCCAGCTGCCTCATTAATGAACTGTAAATACGCTGCGAAATTGATTGACTGGCGAGCGGACAACATCTGAGAAAACCAGGATAACAAGATGTATGTTCTGGGAAATAAATCTTTGTGTTGGTCTAACTTGCAGCTTTCTTAAATTACAACAGGCGACATGAAAAGCCTAAACTCTGGCCTCTCCTCCGGCATGCCAAACATGAGCGTGTTTGTCTGATATTACCTTTCTTCTGTCGCCTTGTCCTTGCACACCCAGACAGCAAATCCAATTAATCAAACCAAAAAACATATCTGTGAGGGTGTCATATTCACAACAGGAAGACAGCCTCTAATAAGAAGCACCTAAAATGTTGCCAAGGCCGGTCACTTTCCTGTCAGAATTCAAAAACAACGTTGAAACCCTGAAGCAAAACAACACAGGCTGTCTTCTCCTTCTGCCGTACATATTCGTTTCAGAGTTAATGAATGAGCCGCTTAGCGAAGTGTGTTAATCCTCTTTGATGCCAAGTTGTCTTGAATTAGGTTGACCTTTTCCTCTTTTGTAGAGCTAGACCTGGAAAATGTCAGCAATAAAAGACACTGACAAGCTGAACAGGAACACTGGTGCTATCCCTCACATCCTCAGATCTTCACGTCTTTCATCTCCGCCGTTCCGCCCTGCGGGACCTCCGACGGGCAAACATCGCTTTGTGCAAATGAAACCTAAAAGCAAACGGGCTGGGAATGCATTTGTTTGTAACAAGGATTAATCTGTTTATAGTTTCTCAGCTCAGTAATGACTAATTTAGCTTATTAAATGTTTGAAAATAATCTAAAATTAATCAAGCTTATATTCAAATACGCGGTTTGATTGAAAGATTTAAATCCCAAGATAGGGTTTACTGTGAAGCCAGAAGAAAGACGGAAAATCCATTTTGTTTACTTGAGCCTGAAAGTGCCGGAAGTTTTAACTTTAAAAGTAAACAATACAATAGATTTATTTGAACTCTTTCACAATGAACCCATTATCATCCGATTGAGGTCCATGAATTATTTCTGTCATGATTCTTTTATAGACAGAAGAAGAATGATAAATGACAAAAAAAGATCAAATTTCCAAAACTGCTAAATAAGATGGTGGCTGCCAGTTATCAGTTATATCCAAAATCACTCCAAAGTACAGCAGCACATGTCCTTTTAAATTGAACTCTAGTTTATAATCTCCACCACTGACTGTATACAAGAACTGAACTGAGTCACCCCTCCCTTCATGTCCCAAACAGGATTGACAGTGTGGTGAACGTGAAAGATTGTCATAATTGTATAAAGTTTTGCACAAGGTACACAGTTCCATTCTAATCCAATCTTTCATCAGATTAAGACATTTTTCACATGTAAATGCAGCTACAGTTTACAGACGTCTGGTTCCATCATGTCAGCATCCATTTCAGGAAAAATGGAGACTGAATTCACATCATTTTGTCGAAACCAGATGTAAAATACTTGCTATGTCTGAATTCTTTTACTACTCATTATATAATGCAATAATCGAGTGCCCAAGAAATTTCCAAGAGTTCCCCACAAAAAACCAGTGTGGATAAATGCTCACTGTTGACGAATATAGACCACAATGCATTGGAATTAAACAATTGCTGCTGCTGCAAATAAAAAAGTGTAATTGTCATTTTTGTAATTGTAATCCTTGTGCTATCCTAGGTATCATGATGATGGTAGTGGGGTCATCTGGAAACCACTACACAGCACACTGAACTTTTTTTTTAATGATTTTTGATTTTCACTGATGTCTGTTAGGGCTGGAGGGTGCTGAGCAGTCAGGTATCGATCCGATACTGGTCAATATCGCCGATTTCTATACCAATATCAGCATTCTTTGTAAATGCGGTGGATCTTACATGGACCTCAATATCTCAGTTGCACAATATCTCGCCACCTGTCAAAAAATATGTTTCTCACGCCGCGCCGCATGTGGGAGGAGCTACCAGCTCTGTCTGTGGATGTCTTACATAAAATGAATGGGAGACATATGTAAGGAACAAGGTTTTTTGACATTCTGGCTGTTCCCATTAAATCAGAGCTCCTCAACCTATGAGCTGCAGACCGGCTGCCTGTCCCTCTTTCACCGCACGGCGAATCAAGTGCCCCCCGCCTGTGAAAAAAGTGATCCTGAGCTAGACACCACGCTGCGTGTGGGTGTCTGTTAATGTTAAGGTGCACACACCGGCTTCGTTGGTGCACATTCCACTGGACACCCCCGATAAAAAGTCCATGCAAACACGTGTAGAAGTCCAAAATTCTGCTCTACGAGTGTTTGCATTGACCTCCGAAAGCAGCCGACGCGCAAGCACCCTACACTACCAATGAATGGAGGACACATAGACCAGATTTATTTATTGTGATAAGTTTTACAAAAATCTACAAAAAATGAAATTCTTCAAAGAGTTTCTCATCATCTGGGCTTTGATCTCACTCTGGGGGTGTGTCTGGATGACAGCTGCTTCTACAGTGTCTCTCTGTCTTTTTGACTGAGTGTGAAGGTTGTCCCATATTAATCTAAGAGGGGGAAACTTGGGCATCTTTTTTATTATTGTCTTGAGGAAAATAAGTAAAACATCAAAGTTCAGGAGACCCTAGCAGACTGTCTCTCTCCCGGCATATTGAGCGAGCTCCGCTGGGTTTGGTTGCAGCGGTGTGACAAAACAAAATATTCTACCTGATTGGGTCACTGAAAACGTCACGTGCCCAATGCTGAGTTCCTGATTGGCTGATGCGAGTGACGCAGCGAGCTTTCAAACTTAAGGTATTTAAATTTTGGCTGCGTCGCCCGATTCGCCCCTCGCCACTCAAATCGGGCTGCTGGCCAACCTTCGTGCCGCGCCATTCACTCACATCGGGCCACGGGGCTTCAACTCAGACCGCGCCTGCACCATTGATTAACATTGGAGCTGGCTATCTCTGCCGCGCGAATCGTGTTCGGTGTGAAGTCACCTTAAGGTTGCCTTTTTTAATTACATGCTAGAATTAAAAACAGAACTAGGACAATAGTTTTAATTAAATGGAAGAGTTTAATTAAAGTAAAAATTTCTTGAAGTTAAATGAAAGTGAAGAAGTGAATGCAAAACAGTCTGCAAACCAAGAGAAACAAGTAACTGTGACACAAAAATAAATCAAAATGTTTAACTATTAAAAAAAAAAAAAACAAAAAAACACCGGTAGAATAATAAATAATTTGTAACTCCTTAGCCTTTAAATATGACAATTTTTTGTAAAAAAAAAAGGTTTCAAGCAAGACCCTATCTGGACCCTAAACGATAGCCTACAGATTTTAATAAACCATTGACATTTTCATCATCAGAACACAGTGGATTCATTAAAACAGGTTGTAAAATGCTCGTACTGATTGGATTTTCATTTTATAAAAACTGTGACATCATTCTTGCCGTTTAAAAAAAAGAAAAAGTAGTGAACACAGTGTTCAAATTGCTTTTAAAATCCAGGTGTCAGGATTCCCCTATCTCGCACTACATCTGACCACCAGAGGGAGCCCTCACCGGAGTAATGACTTGGCACTCTCTCTCCTCTCACCAGTCTCTCCCTCAGCCAATTCTCCTCAGCTGTTTCCCATCTACCTCATCACCACCAGTATTTAACCTGCCAGCAGTCAACCCCTCATTGCGAAGTCATTGTACTGCCTGGCATGCATTTCTGAGCGGGCTGCATTGTTGCGCCTCCTGGTTTGTGATCTTTGCCTGTTCCTTGCTTGCCTCGATCCACGCCTGGACCCTGACCTGCCTCTGCCTTGCCCCTTTGTTCTTGGTTGTTATTAAACCTTGTTTTTCAAATGGATCTGAACACCTATGCCTCTTCCTCATTCCAGGAAATTACTCTTGCTGTATATTATTTTTTAATAGATATGGATTAGAAAAGGAATTTGTACTTGGCCATTTTCGAAGGTTGACGTCTCACCCATTCTGTCCAGTTCTCATATACATTATATCATCTCCACATGAGATCCTTTTCTGGTTCTTTTGTATTTTAGAGTATCAAAGCCTTCTTGTTTTCGGGCATTTTTATTTTCTCTTTAAGATTTGAAATTGTACCTGACAGGAAAACAGGAAAACCTTCAAAATTTCCTCTGATCTCTGGTGCCTCTGCTCAGAGCTTTTTACCCATCCTTTATATTTTTTTTTTTTCAAGTTTTTTTTACCCATCCTTTAGTGTAATATTTTTAAATTATACAATTTCATTTTTTTCTACTATAAGCCCGAAGAGCAAACGGGTGTGTAATGCGTTTTTTTAATTGTTAGCACCTCTCAGAAGTCAATGATCTTTTAAATCTTTGTAATGTTTATGTCATAATAACCACATTTTATTATCAGGGTTTTGTACACATTTGACTGGAAACCTATTTGAAAGTGCTAGAGAATTTTTCTTTAATGGTGTTTTATTTGCCTTAACATCACTTAAAGATGGATTCAAACTGAGGAATCCCGACTTCATTGAGCATCTAATGGACTCCAACTGAGAAGAAAGTGGTATTAGTTAGGATTAATGGACATTTTAATTGCTTCCTGCTGAGGCGCCGTGCCATTGTGTGAATATGCCGAGACTCTGTTCTGCACAGCAATTAATGTCTTAAAGGTTTACAACCTTTGGCTCTGCCGCATTTTTTTTGTTTCCTGACAGGTGCTTTATTTAATCTACCTGCAGTGTGCCACGTCACCCATGATGGAAGTTACACCGCAAGCTACTGTGTGTTCACAAAAGACCCTGATTATTTAACATTTTATAGGGGAGTTCAGGACTAATGAATCCACCTTCAGAAGTTCTGCCGCTTAAGTAGAAACTTTTATTAAGTAAAACAGGATTTCCTTCAGGCTTCATTACGGCATACCTTCACCTGAAACAGAGGCAGGAGTGACTGCTGTGATGAGTTAATAATGTGCAGAGGGAATAAAAATAAAAGAAATAAAGGGGGAGAGTAGAAAAGCGGAGAGTTAGGAGGTTTGTGCAGCTGGAAGCTTCAGTCAGCCTTCGCTAACCAATCCCACATTCACAGTGCAATTACAATGAAGTAGAAAATATTTTTGTCTTGCACAACTATTGGGATACAACGCTCCATTTATCCATTTTTTCAAGACCTTTTGGGGTTGTGGGGATGCTGGAGCCTATCCCAGGGGTCACCGACCTTTTTGAACCTGAGGGCTACTTCATGGGTATTTATATTAGGGCTACCCATTTTAAATAACAAATTTTGTTTAGTTATATAACATTATTAATAATGAATAATGATACTCCTCTATGTAAAGACACTGATTTCTCACTATAATGATCAAAAATGACAACAAGCTAGGAAAGAAATATCAATATTCAGGACTTTATTAATCTCAGTAATTGTTACATTTTCAGATGTTCACTTAGATTTCATGGGAAAAATGTCCCATTTTCCCTGTGTTGTACCATGTTAATCAATCATGTAATGTTAAAGAAAAATCCACTTACACATTTTTAAACAAATCGTGTCACATTTTGAACTAAAGACCCAGTCTGCAGTATTTTCAACAAAATAAATGATCTTTGAACTGAAATAGGTCAGAGGTCACCTAAACTTATCTAAAGTTCATGTATCATCAACATATTTGTAAGACGTTTTAATTTTTAAATCTAAGTAAATGCAAGTGTAATTAAAAAAAATATCAACAGAATTTAATTGAAGATTTCGCTTACAAGTGTGTTAATTTTGGAAGAGACTTGAGGGCACCTTGTGGGGGCCTTGAGGGCACCACGTTGGTGACCCCTGTCCCAGCCACTGTTGGGTGAAGACAGGGTACGATCAGGACGATTTGTCTGTCCATCTTAGGGTTGGGCTGCAACCTTTTACTCATGTGAAATGTGGAAAGTTTTTGTTCAGTTTTGGACAAACTTGCACCGGAAGGACAACGAGTTCCACAGGATGATGATGACAAGTTACAAGTTGGAGAACATGTGATGGCTGGTCAAGGGGACGCCATGCATGTCAAGCAGCATTAACGCGTAAATTCAAGAACAAGGGCGATGATACCGCTGGACAGGGGAGTCAAATCAAAGAAAGGAGGAGTAAGCTGGATTGGTAGAGGCATGTGCACCTCCCCTCTTTGAGCTAAGTACTTCTTCTTTCCTCTTTCCCTGTTTTTGAGAACATTACTAAAATTGACATGAGCACTGACTTGTTTTTTTTTTTTTTTTTTTGGCATCAGTCACTTGCAACAGTGGAGTGGTTCAGTGTTGCAGTTTGAACCGTTCCAGCAAAGCAACAGAGGGTGACACTCAGACACCTTCACTGTAAACAACAGCGGGCCTCTACCCAGATGCTAGAGACCCTTCAAATGGGCATATTTTTGCAAAACCTTTGTCTTTTTTCCATGTTCATTACTAGGAACATATAAAAAACCGCTATGTTCAATGGATCTGAATTTTTTAAAACTTTGCTGCGTTTTTTAAATACATGGAAGAGTTAACACCTTTCTGGTGACTACATTTTTTTAAAGGTCAAATGATCAGATAATTAAATTAATTTAAATAAGAAAGACTCATTTAGACAAAACTTTTTAATTTATGTTAACAGTGAACTTAGCAATGCGCGTTCAAGTGACCACTTTCAATCAAAAGTGGATGTTAACGCTCGTATATGCACGTATCGGGCTTCCGAGCTCAAAAATCTCATGTTATATATAGATACACAAGTTTTAATGACTGTTTTTGAGCTCATCATACAAAACATGCACCCATTGAATGCTCGAAAGTTAAACAAATTCTAACTTTGACCAGTCAGGGATTTGGATTTGGTAGTGATGTATGCATGGCATCTCTAAATTTACGGAAGTGCCAACGGTTTGAAATATGATCATGTTGGAGAACTTATAGAACACAAAGTCTTTCACATATCGGAATAGAGCTGTGTAAGATTTGTGAGATTTAGACGGCTTTAATACTTCACACCAAACCTCTTCCAACTGTAGATGCACGCAACATTCCTGTGAGGACACCATAATAAAGAATGCACATTTAGCATGTTTTTTTTAATGCACATCGCCTTGTGTGAACGTTTATGAAACAATTTAGTGTCAACTTTTTGTTAAATCTGCTCCAGCGTGATAAAAAGAATCCATGAAAAAGTGAACTTGAGCAAACAACCTGCTCGAGTCTTTAGATTAGAGAACTATTTGCCAGAAACTTTGTGAAATAGGTCGCCTTGTCATGTTTTATGTTCAGATTTTGCTCTGTTTTCCTTCAGTCTCCGGTGACTCAGCTGTCTCTGTTTCAGGTCAAATTCCCTCAGCCTTGTTTAAGTTCATACTTTTTTGTTTGCCATTGATCCTTTCATCTCGCCCTCTCTGTTTGAGATGATTTTTTTATTATTTTTGTTTGAGTTTCTGTCTTGAGCCTTGCCCCCCTGCACTTGATTACTTCAACAAACCCCCGTCTTTGACAAACCTCCACAGGTCACAGCATCCTTTGGTCTCCGTATGGTGTCCTTTCAAGAGGAATTTGAGGACAACATTTTCATCTATGTTGACAATGATGAAATGCAGTAAACTGAATGTGAATAAAGGGAACACATACAGCTGTAGAGCCAAAGTTTGAAATATATATATTTCGAAAATTGAATTATTTTCTGCTCATTTCATCACAGATCAGGTCAAGACTTGTGTTCATGCGCTTGTCCCTTTTGCACATATTTAAATTTTTTCTCTGTCTTTAATGTCTCGCTTTTTTTTGCAAACACAAAAACATTTTTCGCTGCTTCTCTGATCAAACGTAGGCCACGCAAAAACAGCTTTTTGATCATTAACACCAGAAAGTAAAATCTGTCACCATCTGTGACCTGCTATCCTCCAACTGCATAAATGCATGAGGGGCAATTTCTGCAACTTCTGATATGCAAATGTCTCCAGTGTATCAAGAGTTTCCAGAAATAAACGCCTCATCTTTTAATTTATTGAAGCCTATTTTTCCCTGAACTTCTTTTTTTTTTTCAAAAATTGAATTTGCCACACTGGTGTCCATACTGAGAGGCAAGCATCTCTTTTACTGCTTTTCTATGGAAACTGATAGTCGTATTTGTAGATGTCTATTGTCTGCTTCTTTTATGCGACAAAAATTACAGAAACAAAATCAATCTAAATGCATTGCTACACAAAAAAATAACACCCACTTTGCAAAGGAATCTCGTGATCTTCAGCATCTAAACTGCACCCTAAATGACTTTTAATGATGAACATTTACGAGCCGAAAGGCATTGAGCCGAAGCTGCATTCAGAGACAATGGACAGCTTCTCTCAGGAATCTTCTTGGAATTTTCTGCAGGAGCTGGATCACTTCGTTTGAGTTGTGAAAGTCTGAGGAAGAAAAGCCTCTATTGTGATGCCGTTGTTCAACGAAGAAATGACTCTTGAAAAAGACTCGAGTGTCAAATATATGCTATGGTGGTAAACTGACCAAGCTCCAGTTAAAATTGAGAAAGAGCATGCTATTGAATCTCCCAAAAAACATCTTTCCCCATCCCATCAGTTTATGTTACTTACTTGCTGTTATATAATTCTGGCCGATCACGCACGAAAATTATTAATATATTTTCCTTTATTGCCAATTTTCAAATAGTTAGCAATAGAAAGGGATTCTATCCATGCATCACTACCAAATCCGAGTCCCTGATTACAAGTTCTACTGGTTTCTCTTTCAAAATGTCTTTTGGGGATGCATGTTTTGTAAGTAGAACCCAAAAACAAGCATGGGTTTTTACAGAGTTTTCATTAGAAAGTGGCTACTTAAATGTCCATTTCTGAGTGGCATTAACATAGAATTACAGGCCTCTCCATAAACCGTGCTGTAATACCTAAGCTGAGTGGAGCGCCTGGAAGGCCTTGATGACCTAATCTTCTCATTTTTTCAAGAATGCCAGACAGTTAGACCCTTCGATGCACCAGTTTCGATGCACGTTTCTCTGTGGCGTGCAGAGGTTGTTGGCTTCGTCTTCACCAAGACATTAAAGAAAAACGAAAAAGGGATCCACATTTTATTTTTCCCCCTTGGGTAAATACTGTACAATGATCCTTCAAGCTCAGCCACAGAGACTCAGAAACACAGCGGCAGCGGCTGTCATACAGACACAACTGCCTGTACCAGGAAAATCTTTTGATGATAATCACATAAACCCAGACATGGAGACATGATTACCGATGTTGTTGTGGCACTCTTCTTAATAAATAAACCTTTTTTCTCAACATCATCTGTGTCTTCCATAAATTCCAAGAGAGATATCCACAGACACCTTTCCTTATGGCGATCATCCTTAATGCATTAGCTGGTAGCTCCTCCCACATGCACACGGGAAGTTTTTCCACAAATCGCGTTCAGTGTGAATGGCTCAGTTTACGGTGGAATTTGGTCAAGAGGTGCAGACACTAGATGAACATTTTAAGATTTATTGAAATGATAAAAACATTGTATTATGTTCTGATTAGCATCGACTGTGAATGTTTCTGTTCTCTTTGAAACATCATCAGTCTCTGTATCAGTAATCTTCTCTGCTTTCACTATTTTCCTGGAGGCATCTTTCTGTCTTTGCTCAATCATCCATTTTCTAACTAGTTCTTCTAATTCTTTGCATGCTTTCCTTGCATCTCTACCAGGAAATCGTTCATTTCTTTTTCTGCAGCCATCTTCCCATAATCACTCGTCTGCTTCTGCTGTTCTCAGAAATGCTTAGGATCAACCCAAAAATGTCGTGCAGATTCCTCCCCAGAATGTTCTTTGGAACATGCCACCGCATGAAGTTTAAATGAGCGTTTCTTGGCACAATTAAAATACTAGAGACACTCAAAGGTTAGACCCATTCTGTCCTATCAGCAGTTTGAAACGGTGATCCACGCCTTTATTACCGCCAGGCTGGATTACTGTAATTCATTATATTTGGGAATTAACACCTCGGCCATAGCTCAACTAGTGCAAAATTTCGTCTTTTAACTAGAAAGCGTAAATATGATCACATCTCCCCACTTTTAGCTTCACTGCACTGGTTACCTGTTCATTTTAGGGTTCATTTTATGATCCTTTTATTTGTTTTTAAATCCTTACATGGTTTGGCACCTGTTTACCTCTCTGAGCTGCTGCAGCCTTATGTTCCCTCCTGCCCTCTAAGATCAGCTGATCAGCTGCTTCTGACTATTCCAAAAACAAAATCCAAACTTAGAGGAGACCGTGCCTTTGCTGCAGCTGCTCTCAAACTCTGGAATGATCTTCCAATGCATGTAAGACAGTCCTCATCATTGTCTGTTTTTAAGTCTTCTCTTAAAACCCACTTTTTTAATTTGGCTTTTAATACTCAGTGAAGAGGTCACCTCTCTTTTCATCCCTCAACACTCCATTTTCTCTTTTTTAATGTGTTTTTATTTATTTTTTGGTGATGTGTTTTCTGTTTTGAGAATGTAACTTTTTAAGCATTTTAATGTACACTTTAAATCTAACTATTTTATTCGATTTCTTTCTGTACAGCACTTTGGGTCTGCATGGGCAATTCAAGTGCTTTATAAATAAAACTTATGATTATTATTATTATTATGACCCAGGAAAGGAGCCCAGCTGCTTTTTAGAGCATTTCTGCTCTAACAGTGAAGAACACCTGTTAGACCCGGTGGCTATTGGGAACTGGCGTCATATGAAAGATTTACGGTATTTCATCAATAATCTCTACTTCCTCTTCTTTTCCTGTGTCCTGATACTGCTAAAACATGATTACCCTTTACGGTCCTCTTATACCCTCTGAAGACCAAATCAAACGAAGATGTTAACACGAAGCCTGATTTTCAGTCTCCCCATCATCATGGATCCTTATCAGTTGATACATCTCCACATCTGTGCTTGTATTGAGAACATTTCTAAGAACAATTCTTCTGAGCTGGATTCAAACCTGAATTTTTCTGAGAAGCACCAAGGTTGCTCCCCCAGGACCCCTCCCACATAAATTACTTCCAGCTACAGGTATCGCCTCAAGCAATAGTGCTTCTGTTGGGTTTATAACAAGACAGTTTGTGGATAGATCATTCTATAAATGATGGATGCGGCTAAAAAAAAAAAAACACTTGTGTACGGTTTGAATGGAAGTTGAAATAAAATATACTGACGCTCTGTGTAACTAACTGGAATCTGCTGGAAGAATTTCAACCTGGTTATATTGTCATGAATTCATCTGTCTTCTTTGCTGCTTTGTCCATACACACATGCAAATACACAATATTTTTTGACTGTAGGAGAAACAGCAGTTTCTGTTAAAGACACCTGCAGAACACATAAACTACACAAAGCTGGGATTTGAACCTGGAACCTTCTCACTGTAAAGTGATTGTATTAATGCCACACCATCATGCAGATTAACTCATCATCAGAAGTAAAAAAAAAAAGTGGAACTCCTGCTGAACTGTGATGACTAGATATCTCTAGAAAGCTGCAGTGTCCTGTAGAATATCTTTACTCTTTATTCTGCCACTAATTTCTTCATTGAAACCAGAGTCAAAATGTAAAAACTTTAGAAGTAGTGTATAAAATCCCTAAAATATTTCCCTCTCTGCATTTTGTAGGCTTTTGTGTGTGAACTCCCAGTGATGTTCGAGGAGTTACTAAGCAACAGATCCAGTTTCCTGGAAGAAATTTCAAATTTGTGGAAGGTACGTTTTTCAGTAAATTCAAGATGGTGCCCTCATTCCAAGGTCCATTATTAATAAATTTAGGTTGTGGTCGTAGACTAAACCTAATAGAATGTGAAAGAAATTTAATGAGGATCGCTTGAACAAAAAGTTTTCTTTTCCCTTAGTATGGGAAAATGACAAAATTGCCAAATTTTCGTTTTTTTTTTTTTTACAAAATAGCCTCCAAGCCATAGGTTATTTGGCCATCCCATAATATTCTTAAAGCATCCCTAGGATATCATTATTTATGTTATGCCCCATTTGGTCTAGGGGTCATGGCGTTGCATAAAGCTAAATAAAAAGGTCAAATAAATAAAGAAAGTAAAATGTGTAACAAAACCACAACAAATGTCTCCATAAAAAGTTCAACATTTATTTACAAGAAGAACAACCATCAACAATAACTAAATGTGAAGCAAAAGTCTTCAGGGTGAACCAAGGCCAAAATAACAAACAAAAATCCAACTAGTTCAATAATAAAATTCAGTTAAAGAATGACAAACACTAACCACCCTGGACTAACATAAACAGGAGAAAAGATTTACTAAAGAAAATGGCAGTTCACCCCGACAGCTTCACAGGTTTTTTGGTTTTGTTAGTTAATTTTGAAATTTTGTTTTTTGAGCCCTTACGAAACTTTGGCCCAAATACTTTCTCCCACATTGATGTCAGAAATATATCTTTTTTTCTTTAAGGGAAGGGATTTCAAACATAGAAAATAAAGTCATAAAATGTCTACATGGTTCAATCTAGCCCAGTCATGAAAAGAATAACATTAAAGGATGTTAAAAAAAAAAAAAGTCCTAGCCTATTCCTGCAACGAGTAATGGTTATTAAAATAAAAAAATGACCACAATACGTAATTCTTCCACTAGGGGGGTGAATAAAACACGGCATAACAAGGGATCAAGAAATAAAATATCTTTGCAAGTGCGTGCCACGTCTGGATAAAATGAAGGTAGGTTCCTGCCAGCCTCACCACTGTCAAGTTGCTAAAACAAAATATCAGGTGTGACACCAAAATTACCAAAAGGTTTTTGTCAAAACAGTGAAAATAGTAGCTCTAATAATAATATTAAGTGATGAGGCTACTGGGCTGTTTGAGACATTATTTTCCAACTGAGAAAAAAACAAAAGGAAAAAAAAAAAAGTTGACCAAATGTTGTTTTGTTATTTTGTTACTGGCCCCCCCACACTCAAGATCAGATGGGTTGAATGTGGCCCCCGAAGCAAAATTAGTTTGACACCCCTGGTCCTGTTTGCTCCTGTGCACTCAACCATACTCAACTAGTTGCTATGTTGGTGTCTGTGGAGCGTTATACTGTGAAAATATTGATTGATTTGGTTTTGGATTTAGATGATCTTTGAGTTTAACATCAAGTTTCAGAGGAGGATTAGATCAGAAAATCTTTATCTCTTAAACACGGGTAACTTTCAAGTAACTCAGCTGTGAAAATGGTCCTTCTTAAATCTGAATTATCACCAAATTTCCAGTTTGTTGGTTTTGATTAAGGATTGGCGGCAGCAGATCCTGAGGAGGTCATAATTTACATTAAAGAAATGTAATACTAACAAAAATGGGTGTTTTTTTTTAAACGGTTATAAAACTTGTATTGAGGGACAACATCTGACACTGAATACACGGCATCTTACAAACTTATTTAAAAGGATAATTATGTTGATAAAAATCATCTGACATGATGAAAGAACACGTGAAATTAAATGTTAAAAAGATCAAAGCTGCATTTGGATCAAAACCTTCAAACATCCTCTGATTGTGAAGCAAATCAAAAGTAGTATTTTAGCAAGACTGCAGCATTCATCTATCTGAGCAGGGAAGTTCGTCACCTTGATCCAACCACGTGACACGGACCGCCGTCTCTACTGTTTGACGGGCGTCCGTGTGGAGAGAGAACAAAGAGTCAAGGTTAAAAAACATGTTTGCTCAGCCTTCAGGTTTGCAAACGTTGGGGTTGCTTTTTGAGTTTGTTCCGCTCCGAAACTGTTTCATTAAGTCACTTTTTTAAATTTTATGATTTTAGTTTCAGAAATCTCCTTTAAATTTATGTTTCCAGAGTACTCCTTTGGAGCAAGTGTCCTACCTTCATCTTTGTGCCTATAGTGACCTTAACAATCCCAGCCTTTTGTGTTTCTGTCAGTCTAAAACTTTTCTGTGTGACTGAGGGTGAATTCTTACTAGAAAAGTCATTTTGGTCCAAACCAAACCCATTTTATTTGGTCTGTATCAAGTCCTGAAACTTGTGTTTCATCTGTATTTAAACTACTGTCAACTGGACATTTCTGCTCCGAACCAAACTTGTAAACAAAACCACGTCACCACATCATCATCAGAAAATTTGTTCCAGATTATCAGGGGAAACAAACTTCACTTTAAGCGAACCAGATGTGTCCAGTCTGAATACACTCTTAAGTCTGTGTCAGAAACTACACCAATACAACAGCTATAGTAAGGAAGTATTTGAAGAGGAGGAAGACATTTTAGAGAAGTTTTTTTCGGGTTCTAATATGTTCATTTTTGCCTAGAAACATTTTCCTGAAATGTGAGGATCAATTTGAGTCAGAAATAAAACAAAGGATCCAAAACCATATGAACCCACAGGAGTCAGGTGGATCTATGGGAGTGGCAAGTTTTGAGGAAGAATTTTACCCTCCACAACCTTTTGTACTATATTTGTTATACACATTTCTGAGACTCCTGTCATAATCAAAACTTTCATTAAAAAGTACATAACTTGTCCCTGTTTCTTCCACTGTAGTGCATCATCATTCCACTAGGGGCAGTAGAGGGGCATTTCCTACTCATTTCAAAATGGCTGCCTCCATGAAATCTCTTAAACACTTTTGGCAGGAAAAGCTAAGTTTGTTGAGAATGGTGAGAATGAATGAATGACCCAAATATTACAGTTTTTCCCAATTGCTAAAACACTAAGTGCCATTCTCCAAACCAGCTGATCGACTGCTTTAACTCTTTTCTTAAAAACATCACTCTTTGGTCAAAACCTAAAACACAATTTGCAGTAACACACAATTTGCAAAACTCTTATTCACTCTTTGCAGAACACAAGACACATTCTCACTTTTTAAACACAGCTGGCATTCACAACACACAAGAGGCAAAACATTGACACAAAGAGTCAAAACTCAAACTCTGTTCCAACACAATGATCACCATCAACACACAACTGGTCAAAACTGAAAACATTGTTGCAAATCAACTGCAGTGAATATAAGGAAAGTTTTGGAACAACAGAGAGGTTTTTGAAAGATGTATAACAGAGAAAGACTCAGACCAAGACCTAGACCCAGAAAAAGAACAAGGTTCTGATGAGATCCAGGTCATAGTTATTGACCGTATGTTGATTTATGGAATGAGGAAGCAGGTCAAAAGGTCAACCCTCAACTCAACAAGTTCAAGTTATTACTGTAATCTGTATCATTCATGTACTGTAGAATTTAAACAAGAAAATAACAGAGAAGACTTTCTTGCCGTCTGAGACAATATCAGTTTTCACAAAAGTTTACCCATCAGACAGTAGTTCGACACTAACCTCTAATTTGTATCAGTTTTCTTCCACCTTGTTCTTCATAACCCAATTGATGATTTTTTTTCTATTTGGTATATGAAGAAGAAACAACCATACACTTGACAAAATCTGTTGCAGGCCTTAGACATGGCTTGTGATGACATTTCAGGTGGGTCATTTCATGACTAGATCACGCAAAAAATGTTATTTTTTCCTGTTGTGTGACTAGAGTGAACATGTTAGTGATGTGGATGAAATCTTCTGGTCTGACCCACAGAGAAAAGATGGTCAAGTGCAATAAATGTGAACCTGGATTTACAGTAAGAATTAACTAAATAAAACAAAATCCTGAATACTGTTTTACTCTATTTTATTGGGGGGGTTACATTTTTTTTTTTTACAAACCATTTTGTGAACAGTGTCAAATGTTTTGTTGTGTAGTGTGTTGTGATTGCTGCAGGTTTGTTAGTTTTGACGATTGAGTCTTCATCATGAACTCAAAGTGAGATTTTGACTGAAGAGTCAAGAATTTTGTACATTTAGCTCACATTTTGAAAGTTGTGTTTGGTGTTTTGATGTGTAGTGTGTAGTGTTTGCTGTGTGTGTGTAAGTTTTGATTAGAGTCTTCTTTTGACTAAAGTGAGCTTTTGACTCAAAAGTCAAGTTTGTACATTTATGTTTTATTTTGATCTTTTGTTTGATGTTTGGTTAAATTGGTTAAATGTTTCAGAAAATGTGTTTTAGCATTTGGGAAAAACTGTAATATTCCTATCATAATTGCTACTTTCTGTATTTGAAGATTGCAAAATATGTTGATAATTATCTTTAAGTTAACAGTATGTTAAATATGAATCAAATTAGAAACAGTGGGTAAATGAGATGCTTTTTTTCCTAAATGTTAATGTCAATAGTTTTTACAGCTAAGACTAATTATCAGCAAAAACTTGATAAATTGTACAATGAATCATAACTGATACTGTATATATCACATAAAACAACGACATTCAAAAAATGTGAATTTCTCCAGGGTTTTAAAAACATCTTGATTCCCCAAAAAAACCCAATTCTCTCAATTCTTTGGTATAGTGATTTATAAGAGAGGGAAATCCAGTTCAATTAAACTACACAAAAACATGAAGACATCTCCCTAAGCATTATTATTGACAGGTATTAAGATCTTATTAATTATTTTTTCTAAATTGTTTGAAAATAAATAAATACATGTAGAAAACATTATTTTTTATTTTAAATACATTTTTTTTTGTGTTTTTAACATGTTCTTGGGGCTTTTTTTCTTAATGGAGGACATCTAAGACAACAAAAATTAAGCTTAACTTAGCATTTCTGGTTTTTTTTTATTTTAATTCAAATTCATTTCAAACAAAGGAAAAAAAGGCAAAACAAGGATATTTTGATTCTAAAGTGTTTTTTTGTTTTTCTTAACAGCAGTCATCCAAGCTAAAGGAACTTACTTTGAACAGGATTTCAGTGAGAGAGAAAAAAAAAACATTGCACTGTGCTTGTTTGTTATGAGAATGTAACTTTTGAATAAAAAAATAGCTTCTTCATTTTTTATTTCTAAAGAGAAAAAAAGGGAATAAGCAAACCTTTGTGTCAGCAATATTCTAGAATCAAGCAGGAAAAGTGAAACATGAGCATTGTTTTTTTATATAGTGTAAAACAAAATCCCTGAATTGGAAAAACCTCTGAAATCTGCGAGAGTTAAAAAAAAAAAAAAAACTTCTTTTAGAGTTCCTGACTTCTTTCCTGTCATTTTGTAATGTTGTTATTTGTTGATATTGAAGGACAGGCATTAAAATGAAGGCAAGACATTACAGGGGGTCCAATAAGTCTCCATACTTAGGTACAGTGGTTCCCAAACTGGGGGGCGCGCCCCCTAGGGGGGGCGCAGAGGTATTGCAGGGGGGGCGGCAAGGCTACGGCTTCCCAGGTTAATTACAATGCTAGCATAACAGCATGGACATGGACCAGCGTTTGTGACAGCCTCCAACTTCTGCATCTCAGCTTGTTACGAAGCTGGGGGGCGTGTGCATGTGAGGAGCAGCGCGCTCTGAGAGGAGCGAGAGAGAGAGCGCGTGCTGCGGAGACAGAGAAAAAGGAGAGAGAAAGGAAAGGGGAGGGGCGCGCGCGCACGTTAGCGTGCGGAGAGTTGTTCTCGAGTTTGTCTGCAAGTTAAAGTAATAAAAGTTCAGTTCCTCTACAATAGCTAAGTATTCGGCTTCGCATGCTCCAAAGAATCTGATGATCCAGAAAGCTCGGCTCGGCTCCGCCCACCACCACAGCGGGTCGTCATCATCTGCTGCGCTTTGCAGCCGTGTGATTGACATTTATCTTCCGCCTTATTTTATTGAAATAAAATATTGCTTTTGCCCAAAAACAACTGCAAATAAATGCCACATTCCTGATTTAATTTAATAAAATGTCAGGCTAAAATTTCAAGGAAGTTTAAGTTTATTTAAGACGGAGTTTTATATTATGCTTTATAGTGCGCACAGCTGCACGGCAGGAGGGAGTCTGCGCTTGTTTGAAGCCGTTCTGCTTTGGATTTAGGAAGATAAAGGCATTATTTTATTACTGAAGTACCGCAATAAGCACCGAAAGGGACCGAAACCGAAACCAAAGAACGCGGTAGAACCGGAACCGCATCAGATCCAATCGGTGCCCAACCCTATGTGAGATAGGTTTTTTCTGCTGTGGCCTCGATCAAGACTAAATACAGATCAAAGCTGGACATTGAAAATGAACTAAGAGTAGCAGTCTCACAAGCTGCAGCCCCGATTTGAGAAGATCTGCAGCATGAAGCAAGCCCACACCAGTCACTGAAAAGATGTGGACATTCAAGATGCGGTTTTTGCAGAGTTAAATAAATGTTATCAGAGAGGTTTTTTATTTTTCTTCAGAGAGGTGGTAAACTGTAAAAGGCCACTTTTCATGCAGGAATGAAGTACAAGAAGAAATGTTGAAAGCCATGAACACCATTACATTGTAAAATGTGATGATACATGATGCAGTGTCACTTTTAATAATTGTAAAGGTGATTTGTCTTTTTTTTAGTTTTGTTCAGGAAGACATTGCCATTTTGTATGACTTACAATGTTAATTAAAGTCCAGTGGAATTTAGAAACAAAGGATTTGTATGTTTGTGTCTGTGTGTGTGGTGTGGTGTGGGGGGGTGAGGGGGCTCGAAAATATTCTAATCTTCAAAAAGGGGGGCCCTGCAGAAAAAAGTTTGGGAACCACTGCTTAGGTAAAATAAATGGTTCTTAACATAAACCATTTTCATTTATATAATAGGCTTTGTGTAACTGTTTTACTCTTTATTCAAATGCCTTCCCTGGTGTGTCTGAAAAATATGAAATACCTGTTAGAACCATATTTGTGTTAGTTCTCTTATGTACAGAGACTTATGGGAGACCCCGTGTGGTGATTTTCCCCAGACTTTCTGAGTCATCGCTCCGACATGACATCATTGAGTGGGAGTAACAGAATCTGCTTCAGCACCTCACCAGGGCCTTCCTTCACATCGGTTCAACATGTGAAACACATTTAATCCCCGTGGAAGTCAGAGGGCGCTCCGCAGATTCAAGCAGTGGCTGTAAATGTAGATGATGTGGGGAACTTGAAGACAGAGGAAGTGAGCGATCTGCTGCCTTGTCACCATTAATTTTTGTCATTAAATTCTTTGCGGTTTCCCGGCTTTGATCATCATCAGAAAGAGAAATCTTTCAGTCAGCTGAAGTGTGATTCGCCTCTCTGGGAGCCTAAATGACTCCCCCACACAACCGGCTCGGGCAGCGACACACGACGCTGCACATTTCTGCCGCCGCCGTCAAGAGGAGCTGAGGCCCATTAAGATAAGACAGAGATGAAGAATAATGCAGAAATTAAATTATCCCTGTCGGGAAATTAGGTCAGATAGCAGAACGCATTATGGCGAGGCGCAAGACGGAAGCATAAAATTTGAGAACAGAAGCAGGAAGACAATGAGACGCGAGACTGCCAAGAAGACGCAAGATCGTCTGTCGCTTCATTCACGCGCACGGAAAACAGATCCGAAAAAAAAAGCTTCTAAAACGCACAGAGCAAAATATTTTTCATTTCTGATGGGATTTGAATCCAGATTATCTAGGATGTTTCGATGTTCTCCAAGGAGAAGTCCTACATCAGGCTGAACATGCATCTTCTGATTTCCACATGATCCCAGACCATGATGGTGCCACCTAAACATATGCTGCTAAAACAGGCCTCTAGAGTCAAAAATGTGAAAAAATGTATTTGAATTAGCAAAAAAATTCTTACAATGGGGTAAGAAAAGATTCTTGTCACTATGTTATTTAATTTAAGACATGCTTTCTTAAATTTGGATTATTTACCACAAAAAATTTTCTGGTAGACTAAAAATAAGACATTTTTTCTTGATCCACTGGTCTGCATGATTGATTACTTCTTTGACATTTTTCTACTTTCTTTGCACTCAAAAATTGGGGCTAACACATCTTTCAAGTAAGGTTACAATGAACCAACTGGTCAGGAATAACAATCTATGCTATAGAGTTATTTCTAGGGATGTTTCGATCTGATCACATGATTGAATATCAGACCCGATCACGTAGTTTATGAATCGATCGATATGAGATGTTGTCCCACGATCAGCATCAGATATTCAATTCATTCTTATATTGATCTGAGCTTTACATTTCAAATTTGTTGTGAACGGATCACGCCATGTTATTGTCGTAGGAGGCTAACAAAAACTGTTCAGTCAAGCTATTGAAATTTTCACAGGTTCAGACTTTAAAAAATGCTTGAAACTAACAAGTGAATCTATTGGTTTATTCTAACGCAAAAAAAAACCTAAAAAGGAATTTCAACTAAGTAAAGTTTGGATTTTTGTGTATTTTTATTGTTAAACTCTCCATGCTACCATTTGCAAATAGACGGCTATAATTGAACCCTTTAAGACCCGAGCTGTTCTTTAATGTGAAACTCAAAATGTGATGTCTTAAAAAAAGGTTGAAGTCTTTAGAGGTTACAAAAAGAATCTCACAAATTAAAAATAATAATAATAATAATAAATGGTTCTAATGATACCATCTAGTCCTGAATCTTATGCTGCAAAATTAAATTTTAAGATTATTTTTTAAAAATATGACTGACATTTTCTTAAAAATGCTCATAAGTGATGCAGACATTAAAGTTAGTCACTAAACTTCTTATATGACTAGTTATCAATTTTTAACCTGCTCTTTCTAAAGTTAAAAACATAATTAAAAAAAATAGAGTTCAACATTAAAGTATGTTGGAATCTTCATCCTAATGTTTCCTTCCAACCAGGCTTTTGATATGTATTCAAGACGCTGAATGAAGGTACTTGGCATTCAATTTTCACAAGCAGGAAAGGGGCGGGGCTTCTACTTTTTCTTTTTCTAGTGTTTACTTGTGCATGTCCACCGTTGTAGGCCAAAATGGTGCAAATCTTTCAAACCTTATTACAGGCTTTTTCTTTCACTCTGTGATTCCGATTTGAAAGAAAATTGCAGTTTGTCCGGGAAAAACTGCAATTATTAATTTCTTCTCTATGAACAATTTTTCTACGGCTGGTACTCCCATGATTTAAAAGGACGCCATCCAAAATCACCTCCTAATCTGAGTCTCTGGTTGAAATTTCAACAGCGTTTTATCTAAAGCTTGAATGAGCTGCAGAGACATACGTGTTTATAAAGACTTTTCATAGGAAGTGGTCACTTAAACCCTGGTTCCTGAGGTGCAGTGTGAACGTAACTCCAGTCTCTCTTAATTCATCTATTCCAGTCGCTATACTGAAAAAAAAATTAACTTGTAGTTCTGATGCAGTTTAAAGCATATATTTAGCTAGTTAGTTAGTTCCACTATAGCTTTCTCTGAAATGTCTTTCTACTCCCTAACCACTCAAAGACTATAGTGTGTGATTATCTAACACCCTTGATTTTACATCATTCGAACACCATGCTCACTACTTGTTTATTTTTTTTTTAATGACAAATAAAATGTCGCTGATTTGCCAAAATAAAAATCTAATAAATATGAACATTTTACAAAAGACAATTTTTGAAGATAAAAACTTGGATGATTTATGAAAAATACATGTTGTGTGTTTTTTTTTTAAATCAAATTACAAAATATTCAAACACAATGCATCGTGGTCTATGTCCACCAATGTAGTAAGCATTGATGTACACTGATTTTTGGAATTGTTGGCATCCTGAAAAAATGGCAAACCCCTGATATTCTCCGCTAAGTGGTGATCAGTGAAGGAATTCAGACATAACCAATGTCATGAGCATTATCACACATTGATAATGAACAGATTTGTCTGCTGCAGCTACGTTTAGTCTTTATTAAACTTGATGAATGTGAGAAAACATCTGCGTAAGCTGTAAAAGGAGGACATGTGGGTCACATTTGAACCTCTATCGATTCCTACAGCTGAGATTCTGATTGTTACTCATCGTTTACGGTTTTTGCAGTTTGTCTGCTATATTGTTATTGTCCAATAACACTTACATGGACAACAACAGCTTTCTGTGAAGCAGAACAGCAATGCTGATGTTTAATTACAACTGCAGCCATGTTGCTGTCATTATGATCAAGACCAGGCACAGTTATCATTTCTCTGTTCGCTCGCTCCCACAGCTTATCCTGCTCTGCTCGCTGGTGTTCATTTCATCCTCATGAGGCCCTAAAGGACAGTTTTTTTTAATCATTAAGCACACATGTTTGGCTTAAATGCAGCAGTTAATGATCTGAAAGAGTATTTTATGGCTGATATGCTTTACACAGGGAACAAATAGTTGAACATGTATTTAAGCTGTCCACAGAACAGATGAGTTTCATTTAATTTCCATTTTTTTCACCTAAAAAATGCCTCTAAATTAAATCTTTGCTTTCTGCTCACAGATATTATTGATCTCTTCTATTATTTTTCATGATTTATGCTCCTGATTTGTTTCTAGCATGATGAGATTTGTTGTATTTCCTCCACGCAAAGATAAATGAATTATTTTACACAAAACACATTTATGAATATGTTTGTATTGATTTGGTGAACGGTGAAAAAAAAAAGAAACAACAGGGCACACACTGTACCTTTTTAGCACGGATGAATGAGTGGATATCTGCACATTTCTAAAGGACGTGGACTAAATCGATCACTAAGTAGAGCAGCAATTCACTAAGGTGGAAAGAGCATCCATGCATGTGGAGGAGAAACATTTAGAAGTCAAAAGATTACTCAAGAGGAAACATTTTTGAAGTGATCCTGATATTTCTCAAGTCTAGATTCTAGTCTTGTGATTTGTAAAGATAAACTATCATTGGTCAATTTGCTTCAGCTCCTAGTACTAAAGCATAGAAGTGCTTCATATTGTTATTGAAGACTGGGGCAACAATAGGATGTCTGAAGTTTCTGCTGCCAACTCTGGACTCCTTCATTTGCTGCAGGAAGTTTTAACTGCTGCAACTTCAGGCTTCAGTCAACATTTCTCTTATGGGTGGAAATGGGCTTTCAAACCTCTACCGTGCATGTAGGTAGCCGATAAAAAATATCATGGACCGCTTGGTAAGCCCATAGAGCTAAAATGTTCATGAAGATTTTCTATGGGTATGCTGCGGGCAACACGTCCTAGCTTACCCTTCTGCAACTGCAAAGGGTTACTAGTAGTATGCAAGCGCAAATTTTTCATTTTTTTTTATGTTAGTGCTGTTCAAATGATGAGTGTATGCTCTTTGTATTGAAAAATAAAGGCTCAATCAGAATTCTTCCCTAATCCCTACCCCTTGTCACTACTCCTTTAGCCCTCAGAACAGAGAGTTATGTTAAAATAGTGTCTTAGTGTGGAGCTTCAAGCGCCTTGCAAGGGAGGGTTCTGTAACTCCTCCGCTTGGAGGAAAAATATATTTTAGACTCCAACTGTACTTCACAAGCCCCTTCAAATAGAGGGGTAGGGAAAAGGAAGAATTTGGATTGGCCAAAGAAATTGGACAATGAGAGCGTAGTTTGTGTTGGCGTCCTACAGGTACTTTTGTATCCAACGGATTCTGAATCCCAACTCGTCATATGGCGACGTATGGTTCAGGTCCAATCCGTCCCACTTTTTAACGTTTTGGATCTCCCTAACACGTAGATTTTTGATGTGCTGTCTATTCCCATTAAATCAGCATTTCCAACCTCCGGGCTGTGAACCGATACCGGTCTGGTACTGGGCCACAGACACTAATCAGGGGTCCCCAACCCTCGGGACGCCAACCGGTACCTTAATCCAGTATTGGTACAGTACACTAACCAGGTACCGTATCCGTGTCTGTTACCGCATTCAGTACCACGTCCAATACCGCGTCTGTCCCAAGGGTTGTGATTTAATGGGAACAGCTACCACGTTAAAAAACAATGAGTTGGAGACACCCAAATTGTCAAAAAGTGATGTGATGGGGCACCACCCATAAGAGTCAACCCCTGTACGGGTGCATGCCTTACGCCACAGGCACAGTTTTTTTCCGTCTGCTGTTAGCCTTATTAATAAGTCCCGGAACCTTCCATCACTCCTCCCTGCCCCCATTTGACTGTCACATTGGACAGATTTTTATTTTATGTATTTATTTATTTATTATTTAATGTGTGTATGTGTATATATTTATATATATGTATATAAATTTAAATGGCATTAATAATATTAATTATATTTTACATAACAATAATAATAATATAAATAATATATAAATATATAGGTATATATGTGTGTGTATGTGTCCATATATATATATATATATGTGTAAATACATGTATATGTATGTATATATACATATATATTATATATATATATATATATATATATATATATATATATATATATATATATATTATATATATATTATATATATATATATATTTGTAAATCCTTTTCTGTTCTTACTTAATATTTTGCTGTTTTTATTTATTCATTAATGCACCATCATCACCAAGACAAATTCCTAGTATATGTTCAATTGTACTTGGCAATAAAGTTGATTCTGATGTGACAAAGATATTTTTCAAAACTCCACTCTGCTTATCTTTTGCATTGAATTATCAGCTCTTTGGTGAATTTTAAAGATAGATCTGAAACAAAAAGGAGACATCAAAAAGCCACCGCATACATCATCATAAAAGCACGCATCACAACGCTAACAGAAGATAAAACAGATCAAATCACATTTAGCAGAAACCCCTAAGGCCATGTTATTCGGGAACGCGGGGGCTCGGAAACTCAAGACCATTGAAGTTCCGGCTCCGGCTTTGAATCGAATTATTATTTCTTCATGTGACATTGACATGGCATCTATCTTATTCATTCCTGCAAATAAAACTAAGAAAATATACATCTGAATTTTAATTCACGTCTATTTAGATATTTGTCAAAAGAAGTTTTATGTATAAGAAAAAAAAAAGTATTTCTTTCTCTTTTTTCAAGGTTTTTCAACTGAGACGACATTTCTCATTATGCATGAGTCACAAGATGTGAAAGTGAAGCCTCTGAATGAGACTGCTGTCATGAATTAAGATCAGGGTTTTCCCTTCTGCCCTTTATCTATGTGATTATTCTTGGTAATGGAGTCATAATTTTTTTGTGTGCATGTGTTTTGTTTTTCCTACTCATCCAGGTGAAATTGATCTTCAGAGATGCAACAAAAAAGGTCATATCCCCTAGTTAAAGAATACAGATGCCCAAAATGCTGAATATAATTTTTTCTCCACCGATTTTTAAGTGGCAGTGATGTAAAGAAAGGACACTAATCATGTTGGGCCTCTGTATTGGAGGAGCTGCTCAGAACAACACTCAGAGCACTCCTAACCTTTAGAGGAGGACCACATTTCAGCGTCACACGGAGTATCTGGACTTTTCATGAAGTGGTTGATAATCCTTCGGGGATCTGCGAATACGTAAATGAAATGATCACAGCTCTTCATCTTGTGGAGATTTTCTCTGCTTCTGCATGTCTGTCTACCGCTGCGATTCATCGGGTTGATCATAGCTGAACTGATGGGTGGATTCTTCCTCACCTTGAAAATGTTCATCTTTTCTTTCCCATTCCTGCAAGTTTGCATGAAAACAACAAACAAAGAAAATGTCAGTTTGCTTTAAAGTATATGTCTATCAATGCAAAGTCTCTGTGTGTTTTTCTGGTCTTCGATGGAAAACAATGAAACCAGAACAATAAAAAATAGAAAAGCAGCTCATAGACTTTAAGTATTTTTTCCAGTTCAATAGAAAACAAAATTAAAAAAAAACAACAGAAGGATGATTGATTACTTTAAAATGAAGGAGAGCAAGATAATCGTTGAGTTGCTACGTGCTCGTAGCTGAGCTTACTGTCTTTTTGTTAAGGGTGTTGATGGGTCATGATGGAAGCTTTCTGCTCTTAACCTTGAATTACCATTGGTGCTTCTGTGTCAAAAATCCGCAAGCCTTGATTTTATACTTCCACAAAACATAGAAAACCTTTGTGTTTGTTTTTGAGCCACAAAAGAAAAAAATCAAATTTTCTTTTATGTACTTTGGTCCTAAAATGATCTTGTTTTGTTAAAATTTAATGGATTTCATACCATGTATAGGATCTATGCATCCAATTGAGCATTTGGTTTTTGAAGCTACTAAGATATGTGCAAAGCTCATAGACAGCACATAGAGGGAACTGGACGTATCATCGCGTTCCTAAAAGGAAGAATCAACTGATACCACAAAGCCAATGTCCCATAGACTTTTATTGAAAAATAAATGACTGTTACTCAGTTGTTCTGTTTGTCAGAATAACCACTCTTGCTCTGCTGTCTCTTTTTAAAATGGTCTTGCTAAACTTTTTTTTTCCATGCAATATTTTCTGTATCGCAAGTTATTCGAGTTATAAACTAGCCAATCAGACGCCTCAGTAAGAGCATGGGGTGCCCGCCGGCTCCACCTCAAACATCTTGAAGAGTTTGATTGGCAGGTTCTTGGACCAATCACTGCTTACTGACGTCTTCTGGTCCCAAAATGCAGAAACCTGGGGACAACCGTTATACAAAAAAATGGTGACTGAACTGACTTCATTTCATTCAAGTTGAGGCATTTTCTATTGGTGTCATGCAGCCTTGTTTTGTTCATCTCTATTTATGTCAATGGTAAAGCTACATTCCCACCGCCCCCTGGCAACACACATTCAAATAACCACCTCTAATGAAAACTCGTAAACGTGTGTAAATACTCTTTCTGCCATCAAAACTCTCAATTTCACATGTACTTTAACTACACACGTTTCTATTATTTTTCTCAGGCTCTTCATACAATATTTGACCAATCAGGATCTGTATTGAGGTTTGGATGGCATAAACTTTGATTCGTGGAAGTGCAAGCTAGTTGAAATTGATCATGGAGAAGAAATTAGTAATTATTTGTACCCGGTTGGAATTATATGACACCAAGATTGTGTGTGTTGGAATAGAGCTAGTTAAGAAAAAGTGAACATGTGGTTGTTAACAGTAAAAAAAAGAAGAAGAAGAAGCTTCCACATGCTGACCAATCAGATGCCTGAGTAAAAGCATGCGTCTCCCGCTGGCCCCGCCTCGAATGTTTGATTGACAGAGTCATCCAAGCCACTTTCAGTGTGGGCTTTGAACAAGGCGGAACAAGCCCACTCATGATTGGTTGACGGTACTTCCTCTAAAAACGTAACTCTGACCGACTCTGACTGATCGCTGTCGATGGGCTTATTATGTCCAGTTCTTATTGAACAGTCTATGGTCCCGACTGAACAATCTGCTGGAGGCTCCTTTGAATAGAACATGGGGCAACCTCTCAACGCTCTTTCCTCTGAGTATGACCAGCTTCCATCAGGTCATCACCACAGAGCCCACAGCTTGAACCCATCACCTCAAGCTGTCCCCCACCAGCGAAGGAAACTGCTGCACACTCCTGCCTGGTCCAAAGTCCATTTTTCATTTGGCAATGACGAATGTTTGATGTGTTTTTATTCTTATCGCTCGGGTGTGAGCAGCTCTTATTCGGAACTCACTTGGATCCATTTTGAACTAGGCTCAGTCAGCTTTATCACTCTGTGGACAGAAAGAAGTTTGTTTCAGCTGAATGTGTTCTGGCTCATGCGTGCTTCCTTCAACTCTGACTTTATTTTAAGTTTTCTTGAAACAAAAGAATTTCAGATTTCAGTCAGAGTGAAGCCTCTCACCTTCAAACGATGTAGATAAGAATATAAAAGCTGATCTGATCACAGATATTCACTAAAAAAATCATTGTATTTCATCCATTTATATGAAAAAAAAAACTCAACCAGAGTTCAAAGCTCAGGCTTTATTGAGTCCATTCACAAAACAAAGAGGGAAGTCAGATTTGATTGGGGAGTGTGTTTTTGTGACCCAGAGGACATGACTCAGTTAGGCGTAACATGTCCAGGGTTGCAAGAGAAGAACAGGCATAGGACCAAACCTGATGGAGGAATAAAAGTAAGAAAAGGAGAATCAGTGAGAGGCTTGTTGGGAACGTTCCTCCCTCTTTTTAGTACTTGTATTTAGTATTTGCCACTGACAGCAGAAGAAGAAGTGCAATCCAAACCAAATATGGAGCAGAATCTTATCGAACTCCACCTAAATTTTATGATATTTTTGTTATTTGCATCATATTATTAATCTTGTTTTAGTTTGTTTTTTCTTTCCTCTGACTAATGCGGGGCAGAGGGTCATCACACTGGGTTTCAGAGAGACGGAAGTTACGCTGAAAGCGCCGTCATTTTCAAACGCCGCTCCTGCTGCATGGTAAAGTTTGAAGCTGTGGAAAGTTTAGTGAACCGGGATTCTGTCCTCTATTCTCATTTACTAGTCCTCTCCTTTATCATGCTTTATCATTTATTTTTCATTTAGTTCTCCATGCCACTATTTGGTGCAGTGTAATTCATGCGTTGTCCCTGAGTGGGAGAGATTCCAGGTGTCTGTCTCGTGTGTGCTCCTGTCCCCGGCAGTGGACCTCACCCCTGGCTCGTCTCGCGCCCCCAGCTGTCCCCTAGTTCCATCCGGATGAAACTCATCTACTACACTGTTCAAACATGCAGTTGTAGAGTTAGATTAGCTAATTCTTCTTTAACAGTCCTGGTGCATTGCATGCCCGTCCAATGAGAGGATCTCTCCTTCATGTGGACATCTTTGAGGTTTCTTTTTTTTTTTTCCTGGAATCAGTTTGGAATTAGATTTTTTTTATTTTGATTTTTTTGTTTTTCCTCATCGAGTTTAGCTTAGTCTATTTAGCTTAGTCTATCAATTAGCATTGTTTATATCTCATGACTGATTGCATGTTTTTGTGCAATTACCATTGTGAAGCCTGTTGAGACAACTGCGTTGTGATATTGGGCTGTATGAATAAAATTTAATTGAATTTAAAAAAATAAAAAAGGAAGACTGAATGATCTCATGTACCCAGACATGGAGACGGTTTGACTGACATTTTTGTGGAGCTCTTCAAAAAAAACCAGATCTCTGATTTGTGTCTTCCATGTATCGTAAATTACATTTTCAGTCAACGCTTCTTTGGTGCAATGTTGCTAAAACATTGACAGAGGTTTCTTCCACTAAAATCCGCTATACACAGTTTTGGACAACCGTCAATCGATAAAATAGACGTACCTTGAACAAGACGTAAATTTGATGTACAAGTGCATTGTGGTGCAAATGTAACATTGCTCTGGGCTTGCCAAAGTTGCTCAGAATGGTTACACTTTTTTAATAAAAGTATGAGTTATAGTCTGTAAAATTGTATTAATATTAATATTAATATTAATATTTTCCGGTACAAAAAAAGCATCAAATGTTTGCCAGTGGCTTAAAGACAGTCTTCAGCAACGTCTTCGTAAAATTATGATAAAAATAAAAACATCAGACTCAATTGAAATGCAAACCATGTTGTTTTGGAATTTTTCAGTTTTGCAATAGTAGATCCATGCAATCATAGAAAAAGTGTTCAAGAGCTCTCCAGTTATCTCTTTGACTCCCCCCTCTGAGCTGCCCACCTCAAAATAAAAAGAAAAAAATCATTACAAAGAGAAAATCAGTTTTTAATCATGTCTAATAGCAATGTTCCCATTAGATGAAAGTTTTGTGTCAAATTCTGTGGTCAAAGTCAAGTACCTTTTGTATGAGGTGAAGCACCTTTCACCCTAATTGAATGAAATTGCACACACAGCCAAACAAAAGAAATGTGATCCATAAAGGAAAAAGCTGAAAACTTCAAGCCCAAAATCAGATCATAGATTTTCAATGACAGAACTCTCCCGGCAGATGAAGAGTCATGAAATAATTCAAATTCCAAATGCCAAGAGGTAACTGTCCGTCAATAAACAATTAAATAAAATGTCAGATTCCTTTCTGCTACACTGAAGATTATAATGACCGGTTTACCGGTTATTAAAACATCTTAGATGAATTTTGATTTAAGTTTTGGTCTTTGGAAACTAAACATGAAAAAAAAGTATGGTAATGTTTCATCAGTTGTCACACACCTGGGTGTCCAGAACTTGTTCTCTGCATATGACCATAACCCTTAGATCAAATGAAAAATGATCCAATCCTCGTGGCTGTTAAAATACCGTTAAAGCTGAAGAACTGTGGTTTCATAAATGCTGTTGATTTCATCCCAACCTTCCATTCAGATGGACATTTTTCCTCCATGGGTGCCTTCTGGGCATTCAGTGTGAACACTTTACTATGCAATCTGCTGATCGTTTATATGGACTTATAATTAAAACTAATGAGCCTATTTATGGATGTGACTGAAAGAGACTTTCTTTCTCATGTTTGTGAGAAGATTTTAAAACCAATCAAGTCAACAGATTAATCTAAACTTTACACCCAAGTTACAAAAGTTGTTGAACAATGTCAAAAGTTGAACCAAACCAAGAGAAGCATGTTGTTACTGAAAAGGCATTCATTTAAAGAAAAGCTAATGAAAACGTTTTTAAAAAGTAGTAAAAGTAAACAATTCCTTCGCATTTGGGCTGTTCCCTTTAGAGGTCCACACCACGATGTTGTCAGTCTTTCCACACCATTCTCTTCAATGATCTGAGTATCAATTGTATCGATACTAAGGTGAAGTTTGGATACCAGCATGCTGAGATCGACGCTTTCAATATGTTTAGTGCGTTCAGTAATTGAATTTAAATATGAGCTGAAGGACTTCATGCAAACTCAGTCTGTCTGTCTTTAGTGTTGCCAGATTGGGGGAAAAAACAGCCAAATCTGAATAAATGCCCAATCAATTTGAACAGGAAGATGCTCAATCTGGCAACATTGTTTGTAATTAGCGCACCACCTCTCCTTTCACTGCTGCTCACACCTTGCATTTCCCAAAAGTCTCCGTCCTGTGTTTTATTACGCACTTGACAAAAAATGTGTGTTTCCTAAAGTATTCTGTAGTCCACAGGTGCCCAAAGTGAGGCCCGCGGCCAAATTTGGACCCCCAAAGTTTATGATTTTGCCCCCCAAGTTGTGGCTGTGGAAGCGGCGGAGTGTTTCTTTAAAACCTCTTACCCCTTTCCTATTGATTCTCTATGATGCTCCAAAACTCTACAACTGTAATATATTTTCAGCCTCCAGGTGTCACTGTTAGCACTTTCTTTGCCTGTGGCTGTGGGTGAAACAACCCACAAGTCAGTCGGCCCTGGGCTTGTTTTGTGTGTGTGTTAAAAATTCCCAAGAGCCTTCGCCGGTCATTGCCGATCACTTTAGCGTCTTTTATCAGCTAGCCAAGATGGAGCGACAACGGAAAACGGATAAAGTCAAAAGAGCAGCTCCACCTCTCTTAGGAGGATCCCAGTTTGCTGTTTTCATTGGATGAAAGTTAGTTTAAGCTTGCTCTTGTTCTTCCATTAAAAATGGTCAGTGAGGTCTTGCTGTTAAATGCTTTACAATGAATGAATTAAATCATATTCTTTATTTTTTCCTTTTAGCTCATGACATGCAAAAAAATATTGTATTTGGCCCGCGGACCGGGATCCCATTTAGATTTTGGCCCTTTGAGCGAAAAAGTTTGGGCACCCCTCAATGTTCCTCTAATTTTTTGTCGCGTCTTGCGACATTGGCCCGGTAATTGCTTTGTATCAGATGATACTCAAACGCCCAGTTTCGCCCACTTTTTCTTGCTCCCAAACTGACACCTCTCATACATTTTCCTGATTCATCAGCTCCTCATACTTTAAACATATCACTCTAACCTCCATCTCTGTCTTTCTGATCTACCATTGGCTCCTTTGTCCAACTTGTTATTTGTTTGGCCTTTCCCACCTTCATCTTCATCTCCATGGCAACCTCACAGAACATTGTTTTTCATGTTGATTTTAAAAACATGCATCTTTTAAGACAGCCCATTGAAACTCAAGCACAACCCACTCACTGCATACTGTTCCAGTTAGTGTTTCTACCACTGCAGGGGTTCTGAAACATCCATTCCTCTACAGTCCTAAAGCTGCAACCAACTCAAAGAAGTTTTCTCAGAGCGGATGGAATTCAACAGGCTGATGGGGGCTTTTCCAAAAATGTCACCACATCCTACCACATAACCTGGAAACCTCCTAGAGGGAGGCCTCTTGCAGGCAGCTCAGCACATCTCCAGTGGAATTTCTGCAAAGGGTTTTAGTAACGGGGCAGGATCTGGACACAATGGCTTCCATTGATTTTCTTTGTTTCTTTTTCCCATCAGGTGAAGTTCACCCTGTTATGAAAACCTTCACTGCCAGAGCTCAGATTAACTCAATCTGGTGACCTGATTTGGTGTAAAGTTTAAGTTAATCATCAAATCATGCCTAAGAAAGATCAGTAATCCTCCTCTTCAGAATAATCACAACATAAAATGATTAATGTTGCAAGGCAGCAGTGATGCATTCAAATTGATTGTAAATTTATTAGCACTGAATATGTGCATAAAAACCATCATTTCCCCTTTTTTTCTTAAAGTTAGTTTATTGGTGATCAAATTTTGCTGTAACTGACGTGCTCCAGATATTACAGACAGTATCAATGCCAAAAGCATAAACACAATGCTGTTCTGAGCCCTAGGGAAAAAAATCTGCATGAAATTTGAAAGTCATAAATTAGTTTTGTAACTTTTCCACTTTATTAAAGCTCATATAATGTTTTAAATGACTTTATAAAACCAGAGATTTAGATTTTACGATATTTTCAGCTTTTTACAGAACCTGCTGCTGTTGGAAAAAAAAAATGTTTCAGACTCAGTGTGTAGAAAATCAAATATGTACATATTTAGTTAGAAATGTATCAAAAAATCCTAAGAGAAAAACAGGAAGGATTCCAAAAAGATGATGAAATTTTGGAATCAGTGTCTGAGTCAGGTCGGAGGAAGTCAAACATTTACAGATTTGTTGAAGAATGGTAAAATGCGCTCATTTTTAACCCTACTTTCCTTTTTAATGTAGTCCCTATAGGAAAACATGCTGCTCTGAGGCTGTTGGCAGATTTTTACCTTCTCTTTTATTCTACTGGAAACATTGTCTGAATTCAGGCCTGCCTTTTTAGATATTCTTGAGAATTCCAATTTTTCTGAGTTTGTATGTAATTCTTTTTTCTTTTCTTTCTTATTTTTATGTGTTTCCTGGAATTTTCATGTTTCGTTGTACTTGTATGGAAACGAAATCTTGAGAAAGTGAAGAAAAAGATGTCTTGGCTTATGTCTTGCAAGTGAAATAATCTCAGTTTTATGAATTACCTTAGAATTTGCCCTCCTAAAATGAAAAAAATTTAAAAAATAGGTGGAAAAAAAACGTGAATTCCAATCACAATTCAAACTGTCATGGTGGAACAAACCAAATATATATATTTACTAATTAAATAATATATCACTTGAAAAATAAGGGATGCTTAAAACATTACAGGAATAACTACTAGACGAAAAGTAATTTGAAGAAAAAAAACCTAAGAAAGTTTGTCAACAGGAAAATAATCTTCGTCTCAAAAAACGTGTCTTAGTGGCTCTAATTTTTTCTGAAAAAAATCAATTTTAATAACATTGTTGTCTTACCCCATCTGCAGCTTTTTTGATTATTTTTTTTTCCAATTTTAAGATTTTTTATATAGTACATTTTATTTCACTCATTTCATCTCATTTGGTATTTTTAGGGTTTCTCGCTTTTTATACATCCTCGTTTCACATCTGATTGAGCAGAAAGTCTTAATCAATGGGCAATATTAGGAAACTGGTGGCAAAAAAGTCAGTTCTGGAATTATCCAACAGAACTAAACAAATTTTAAAAGATGAGTGATGGGCTCCCGACCCTGACTGGGAATATTGAGTAGAATAGGAATAGATGAATAATAAAATGACAAATTATTTTTGTTAAACTCGCATATTATTCAAACTCAATTTTATTTGTCAATTTAAAATCCTTTTTTTTTTTTTCTTTTTTGCTAATGCAACTGTTTACTTTTTTGTTTTAAAATATATATTTACATTCCAAAGAAGCAACCATAGAAGCAACCATTGAAACTTTGAGTAAAGTTAACCCCCCACACACACACATATTTTATCCCCTCTTTGGTTTCCTTGTGACCTGTGAAAAGGTCTTTTTGTATTCGCATCAGCTTTAACTCTGGGTTATCGGGAGGAGGTTGATTAAACTAAATGGCCCATTCTATACCAAAAAAATAAAAAAGTTAGAACCTAAACTGCCTATTCTGACAATACAGGAAATAGATTCTAGATAAATGGCAAGAAGCAAATATAACACTTTAGTCACTCCTGAGTCCAGGCTGTGGCACAATCACTGAAAATCTTGTGTATTCTGGTGTTGGTTTGTGAAAATCACCTTTACCTGGTCAATGTCAGGCTCAGAGACATCTCCAGACGTGAAACCAGAACATACCCTTTTCCAAAGAAATTCTGCTTCTGTCCATGAGTGTTCTGCTGCATTTCGTTTTTCAACCACGCCTCATTTTTTGTTAAAAAACTTCCCATCATCCAACTAGTTAGACACTAGCTCACAGCCCCTCACACCCCAAACCAAACAACAACATGGCTTCTTCTTCCATCGGGTCTGATGTTCAGATGTCCACGTGCTCAATGCAGACAAATAAAATGCAATAAACATGTTTTAAAGTTCTTTTTTTTTGTTTTGCTTTCTGAAGCAATTATCAACATTTATGGTTAATTTTCTTATAAATTCTCAGTCATCCACCTTTTTTGCTTGAACTTTTGTGTAAATTCTGCCTTTATATTAGTAAGGTCAAATTCTACTGATGCCTTTCATAACACCGTTGCCTTCATAATTAATAGGTTTTGAACAAATCAATAATGCCGGGAGGGGCAATGGAAGAGAGAAATGCATGAATTTTTCTGAAAATCATAACCTTCAACTCACTGGATAGCTCAAATCAAACAACTGCAATCAATTTTTATAGATGAGGACAATAGTGTGGGTCTCAAAGGGAGGAAGAGCATGAAACTTTCTGGGAAAATATCCTTTATTATCCATATTTACCAACTAATTTAGTTCCTGAGGTAAATGTTAAGTAAGCAGCTGCTGATTTTGCCTGATCTTACTCTCATCAGTTCAAGAAAGATGCCTCGCGGTGAACAATTAAATGTGTTCTTTATTAAATACAAAAACCAAACTGAAAAATCTGAAGGGCTCCTCCAGATCATGCTTCACCCTCTTAAAAAATGATGGATCATTTTTAGATGAAAACCTTCTGTGACCTATTGGGGATGGACCCCGTTTCAATCACATCACTGACTTTGATGGGTTCATACAGTGCAGCTACTGGTCAATAAATCCTCATACTGCCAGCTAGACAACATAAAGCAGAATGTGAGGTTTGTGTCAAACGTTTGCTGTTGGATAGATAGATAAAGACGTTCTGATATAGAAATGTTAGCATGTTTTTAGTGTATTATTGTGAGTTCTTATAAAAAGTGCAATAGTACATTCTAAACAGGACATTGTTCATCCCAAAAGGTCAATTCTTCTCAAATTCCATTATAAAAACAAACAAATAAATATTTGAAATCAATTAAAGATTGTGCATTAAATCAAAGTTTATTTTAAGAATAGAATTATGGAAATTAATACACAATTCCATGATATTCTAAGTTTAAACCACTAAAACTTCAACTTCAACAAATGAAAGGAATATCAAATCTTAGAAAAATTACAAATGACTCAAATCAAAATGACTGTTTGACAAGAGAAATCTCTTGGTATTAATGAAGCGCCACCCCTCAGATATTGAAATCTTAATATCAGAAAAAAACTGGCATGGAGAGGCTGCTTCCATTTATTATTCAGATCTACTTGTTGGTCACAGAAACAGCAGTGGGTTCAACTCATTTGAACGTCTGACATTCACTTTTTCTCGTTCAAACAGAACAATTTCGTTGTTGTTTTGTCCTTCAACATAACAGCTCTTTATCTGAATCTGTGTGAATTCTCAGAATATGTTTAGATAATTTAATGCTTGTTGCAACTTAATGACTTTCTCTCTGATCTGCTTATATTCTTTACTATACACTTGATTTTGAATTTATGGCAGCAAAACTAAATTTGTTCATGTTTCCTCGTAATCCTGTTGCCATCATCTTTTGTTCACCTTTGAATTTACTTTGGCTGACTCTACATAATACCTTTTAAGGAAACTGGATGCACTTCAGATGATACTTTGAACCATATTTTTAGAAAAAAGTTGTTCTAATGTTCTCAACCTTTTGCCATTATAGTGAAAGAGATTGAGAATGTTGTCATTTTTATATTAATGCATGGAAGATTAACAGTGTTGCTTAAAGTGGGCTGCATGGTGGCGCTCTTGCTTCACCCCAAGAAGTTCAAGTCCCGGCTGTGACCTTTCTGCGTGGAGTTTGCATGTTCTTCCGTGGGTTTTCACCGGGGGCCGCGGCTTCCTCCCACCATCCAGAAACATGCTTCATAGGCTAATTGGTTATTCTAATTTGTCTCTAGTTGTGAATGTGTGGCCTGAGTTATTTTGCTGTCATACTGACTGACAGTCAGATTTTTATTGATCCATGTGTTCCTAGAACACACAAATAAAGACGTGATGATCTATTTCAGAGTATCTAAGTCAACCTTTCTAATGCTGTACCCGAATTTCAGGAAGCGCCACTTCAGTGATTGATGTTCTAGAATTGATTCAATTCAATCTTGTTCTCTTGAGCTGTCGGAACTCGTATCAATATTTTTTTCCTGTAAATATTTCCTTGTGATTTTTCCCGGAAACATATTTCTATATTAAATGTGATAAGTGTGTCCATGACAAACTGCGTTCCTGTGGATTTCAAAGTTCCTGTACATAAACCTTTACTTAAAGTCCCACTTTGATTATCTTTTGATCTGTTTTAGAATCATTCTCAGTGGTCTTTTGATTATAATTATGCCGACTTTACAAAAAAAAAAAAAATCAAGTCATTTTCTGAGTTGTGTGCTGGACTGCTGGCACTTCTATATCACAACTACAAGCTTTTTCAAACAGCAGTTCACAACGGTTTGAATAAAGAAACACTCAGAAATTCAATTTTTGGCCCAGTTTTCTTTAAATATGTCCTCTGTCAACAAATGTCAGAAGAACATGTTAAAAACACACACACAAAAAAAAGCAAATTTGAACAGAGTGGGTCTTCAGAAACTATATCTAACCTCACTGTCATTTCTGACATTCTTATAAAAACTGCAGTTAATATTGAATAAATTAAAGCAAGTTGAGAATAGAATCCAGGGGAATGTCATTGAAGGCAGCACTGAAAGAATCAGAATTCAGCCGGAAGAGGAGATCACATGTTCTTGATTAGGTTCAGTACAATGATGATGAGGGTTAAAGCTGGTTGTAGACATTTTTCTGGGAGTGAGGTGAGAATTAAGTTTAAGCACATCTTTTTGAAGAATTTCCTAAGAAATAAACAGGTAAAAATGGGAAAAATGACAAAAAAAAAAAATTCAAATCAATGTCAAGTTTTTCAAAATAAGAGAAATAGTTTTTGTTTTTTTTTGAAGAAGAAGAAAATGGGAATGTGACCAGTGGGAAAAGGGGAATGTGAAATGGAGGAAATTGGAATGAGAACAAAAGAGAGTCAGGTTTAATCAGGGCTAGTCGGAAGGGGATCAGATAAAGCTGATAGGCAGAAGGCTTACACTGTATTTCTGTATTTATTTAACCTTTATTTATCCAGGCAGGACAGAATGAGCGCAGCATTCTTATTTACAACTGTGGCCTGGCAAAAGGCAAGATCTTTTGAGAAAGAAAAAAGGAAAGGAGTTACAAGATACACGAAATCAAATTGAATCGAATCAGAACAGAATCATTTGTGAGTAAGATTGGACATTTCTGTTATTTAGTTAGGCAGCTGGAAAAATGAGGAACCAGGAGAGATTTTGGATCAGGTACGGGAGCAGAAACAGCGCAAAATTTCTGGTTAATACCAAGAATTTTAGCGTTTAAAATTTTTGCAAGAAAAACTTTCAGGTAATATTGGAACAGGAGAGTGTATGGGAGGAGGGGGTTTAACAGGCTTAATCTACTGTTTAACTAGGAGAGCAAGACCTCGGATTGCCCTGGTTGGAAAAAAAAAAAAGATTAATAGCAGGATTATATGAGTAATGAGAGTACTGATAGATGGGGGGGGGAAAGAACACTTTTTAAATCTCTCAAAGAGACGTCGGCATTGATTTTCTTCCTCGTGATTTTCTGGGATCAAAGTTCCTGTCAGAACCAAGAGGTGACATGAGGAAAAAAAAAGTTAGGACTTTAAAAAATGTCAGAATTGACGTAAAATCAGAGACCATCAATGTACTCACAAACAAATATCAATGAAAGATTAAACAGGAAGAGGAATGACAACAATGAGTGGAGAGAATATCTTTGATAACAATGGAAAAGTTAAGAATAAGAAAATCTTTATTTCTCCAGTAAACGTAAGATTTTTGCGTTTAATTTTGTTGTTTTTTTTTCTTTTCTTTCCTTGTTTTTGTTGCTGTTAAGAGTTACCTAATCAAACCAACTTATGGTAACCTTCCTGATGTGGGCGAAATCAATGACCTAGAATTCTCATAATTTGCTTTTTTCCAGACATTCACACGACAGATTTGACGTCATTTGTCCTTTGATGATCATTTTCGACATATATTGGACTAACTTGCTTTTCTGAAGCCAATAATAACTCAAAAGAGTACAGTAGTGTTAGTATGTTTATGCCTATTAAAATCTTGATTAAGGCCTTAGTAATTTGTAGCTGTACTGTGAGTTTTTGGATTGTCTGGGCCCGTGGAGGGTCAAGTCAGGTGCAGTTGCATCTTAAAGGGGCCCTACCATGATTTTCTTCAGCATTTAAGAGTTAACTATATCCATATATATGATCATATAGTGCCTTTGGAACACCAAAAAACTTCCTGCTTCATCAGTTCCTTCAATTAAATGTTCAATTCTCCTGAAATTGGTGGCGTCACCTACAAATCCCCTCACAAGCTCCAATTCCAACATTACATATTGACCTTTTGTGACCTGAAACACATATTATTATTAACAGATTTTTAGACGTTGACATATATTAACCAGATTCCGCCTTTTTCCTTAAAAAGGCTTACAGCAAACAGAAAATTATCAATGATTCCTGAAATGACAGAGTCAAATTGGGTAACGTTGAGGAGAGATGGGTTAATGAGGCATAGTTGTAATTTAGAGCACTCAAAAATTATCTCTCAATGTTCCATGTTTTCCAAACACTATTCTCAATCTGCATGTGTTCCTAGAATTATCTAAGCTAGAATGGGGGCACAGCCTTCACCCATGACACAATTCAAGTGTGGAATTTACTGCTAATTTCAGTTCATAAGGGAGACATCGTCTGGCTTATAACCTTCACTTATCATAAAGCTTTTAGTAAAGTGGAAAAGGGTGACTCAGAGTCATGGAGGTCGTGATAGGATACACTGGTCATTCAGCCACGCCGTCCTCACACCTTTCCTCTGTTTGTCCTCTTCTTTATTCATGTCTACATCAGGGATTCTCCTTTCCAGTTGAAACAGCCTCTTGTAGAAGAGATGAAACTTCATCAACAATGAACGATGAACCAAATGTGGTTGACTATTTTCCTACCAGAGTGAACGAGGATCTACACAGACTTGTGTTTTTGTTGTCGTCTATCAGACGTTCAAAGGTGTTGTAGGCCTCCTCCAGGAAAAGTTCCTTAAGTCGCCCCAGATGACCTTGTTGAGTAGAACTGTTTCCAAGATTTCTGTTTTGTGTCTTTAAGTCGGATCAAGTGAGTGAAATTACACAGACAAACGATGTTCCTTTGTGACAATAGCTCAATATTAATTTCAGGCAAGTGGAGTTTCATACACATCTGTGTTTCTCTCAGCCCCTATTGGGCATTGCTTCCAATTTATATCAATAAAAAAATTAAAGAAATGTTTAACTTAGCAATCCTAAATTTCCTTTTTTTTTCAATCAATACATTACATAGAGTGGTTACATATGACATTAAAGAAATGTCTCTTAACAACAGCTAGCAACACACCAATACGCTAAGTTAATTTTCTAAATTGAGGTGTTTATGGTTTCCCCATCTGAACAAACTCTAAATCAGATCGTAAATCTCCTACGCTTTCTCACTCTCCACTTGTGGACATTAAGTTAGGATCCCCTCTGATTCACTTTTAAACATTCTGAATGTCCCCAACTGGCAGTTCACATTATATCATAGGTCCCCAACTGTCAGGACGCGGTAAGGATGAGACAACAGCTGCGGAACTGGACGTACCAGGTTAGGGTACCGGTACTAGGTCAGGGTACCAGTACTGAGTTAGGGTACCGGTCTGTGTCCCAAGGGTTGGAGACCCCTGATTAGCATATGCATTTTTTTTTTCTTGTCTGTGACCCGATGCCCGAGGTCCACCAGAGGTTGGGGACCCCTGATTTCATGGGAACAACCAGCATGTCAAAAACGGTGAGTTGGGGACACCCAAATGTTGAAAAGTTACGCCGAGGGTGCCTGAACCATACGCCCATATCTGACAAGTTGGGAGTGAGAATGCTTTGGAATCTTATAGATTTCCTGCAGTCATCAGGAAATTACCAACAAAAACTTGTCGATTGACCAACTGGAGGAATTGCAGGTGAGGCTAAATCTGAAGAACATGTACTAAAAATTTTTGGATAATTTTTTATTTTGCTGTAGATTGTGATTGTGACAATCTAAATTTAGTAGCCAACAATTGATTAAACCTTTTATCTCTGACTCTTACGTTTTGCTTAATGCGCCTTACAGGACCTTTTAGCTGACAAAAGTTTGACCATAGACCTTTGATTGACAGTGTCCCTTTAATTGTGTTTCCCCTACAGTGCAGGAAATACAGTATATAAGGTTAAAAAAAACGTAAATATGAAAAGATTGGTGTCTATTTCTAAACTGTTCACATTCGTTTGAAGAGGATAATTAAACGTCTCCATGCTACGGGGTTTAGTTTTTAAAATTTAAAGTGACATAAAAAAAAAAAAAAAAAAAAAAGAATGGAGTTCATCTTAAAAAAGCTGAACTCCATTCTTAATAGAAATTCTTAAAAGGTCTTAATAAGCACGATTGTAGAGACACACAAACAGGAAGTATACACCTTCTCTGTGTCCAACACCTTTTACTTTGTTTCACAAGACAGCTGGGATAATAAGGTTTTTAAATCTCTTGATGTCTGGACAAACATCTTTGAGACAGGAGTGTGAAAATGTTTCATTAACAGCCACACTCAGACGGGAGCTGTTCGCACCGACTGAACATCGCCTGTGGGGTCAGGCCACTACGTGATTGTCTCCTCCCTCCTCCAGAAAACTCATTAGGGACTGAAGAGGGCTAGAAAGCCTTTCACAGACCTTTTGGGATGACTCAGCTTTTGTTTGTTTCAATCATCACCACAGAGATCGTGATGCTACGCTTATCTGCTTACACATTTACGCCAAACTATTAAATGATCTAAATAAGTACTTTTAGTGGTGAAAGAAAATCAGTCACTTCCTCAAACATGAGAAACAAAAAAGAAAAATGCATCTTTAACCTTGTGTCATTGATGCTGCTTTAAATAACAGCTTTAATCTCCCTTTCATGATATAAATGAGGTGATTCATTTTTCTTCTATAGACCTTTAAAATTCAGCAAAAGATGCCCAAATAAAAAAACAGGTTGGAGTTAAAATTCAAAGGGGGGATTATTCTCTCCGTCCAGCATCAGGTTGTCCACAGCGTTTAGGGTTTGAGTAGGTGGAAACTAGGGATGTCCCGATCAGGTTCTTTTTGGGCCCGATCCAATTCCGAGTCATTCTATTTTGTGGAATTGCCTATACCGAGTCCTGATCCTATACTTTTGTAACACATTTGATACATAAGCAAATTGAATAAACAGATTGGGGTTGTCCATTATTTTTATTACATTAACCTTCTTTTATTATTAAAAACTTAAAAAGAACACTTCTGTGAAGTAGCTTTAATAAACAAGTAAAAATAGAGAAAATACAAACTGAGAAAAAAATATTTTCTTACTTGTGACTTGACTTGAGACTTGCTGACCTACTGTCTTGAGATTGCTGACTTCTGACTTGAAACTTGCTGACCTGCTGTCTTGAGACTTGCTGACCTTGACTTGTGACTTGACTTGAGACTTGTTAACCTTGACTTGTGACTGGACTCGAGGCTTGTTAACCTTGACTTTTGATTGGACTTGAGAATGTTAACCTTGACTTGTGACTTGACTTGAGACTTGTTGACCCTGACTTGTGACTCGACTTGAGACTTGTTGAACTTGACTTGTAGCTCGACTTGAGACTTGTTGACCTTGACTTTTGACTTGACTTGAGACTTGTTGACCCTGACTTGTGACTAAACTTGAGACTTGTTGACCTTGACTTGTGACTTGACTTGAGACTTGTTGACCCTGACTTGTGACTCGACTTGAGACTTGTTGAACTTGACTTATAGCTCAACTTGAGACTTGTTGACTTTGACTTTTGACTTGAATTGGAACATGTTGGCCTTGATTTATGATTTGACTTGAGACTTGAAACTTTACTCCGTCTTGGTGACGGAGACTTGATACTCACTTGTGACTTGCAAAACAATGACTTGGTTCCACTTTTGCTTTTTAACACCAGAGGCGCCGGCAACAGCAAATAACACATTCCCTTCTAAGTACTGTAACTTTGACCATTCACACAAATATATAATTCCAATAGATTGTGATGCTGCTTCACTCTGTGTCCAAATCAGTCGGTTTTCTGTTGATCTTTTATGCCACAAGATGTCTCCTAGATAATTCACGCTCTTTGACATATTGCAATTCTTGGACCATTTACTCAATCAAAGTGAATCAGTTGATCCTGACACAGAGAAAAGAGGCTTTTCATATCAGCTTTGTACTGATTTGATTACTAACGTAAAATGTTGCATGACGGCTCAGAGCTGCTTTTCTCCGCTACAGAATTTGCCAATTCATATTGATTGCGTAAGCATTTGTTGTGCAAGGCTGCTTTTCCCTGCCTCAAAATCAACTGGAATTATGTTAATTGGGTAAACGGTTGTAGAGTTACAGAAGTGGTAAGAACGTCAACACCGCAGTTGAAACTCCTGTGTTACGAAACTGAGCAATCACAGCCTACTATTCAACTGAACAAACTAAAAATGTTCTAAGTTGCCTGACTGTCGGGTGAAATGCATCATTAATGAATAACAACATACTGTTTAGCTGTGTTACCTCTCTGCAAAGAAAGATGCACCAGCAGGAAGAGTTTTGCATAAGTGCCGACAGGAACAGATGCAACCGCTGATTTCTTTGTTAGCACCGCACAGCCTCCATTGTTAAAAAAGATACATTTGTATTGTCAAAGCATAACATGACGAGGCAACACTGATTTTCTTCAACCTTAGAGAAGTGTAAAAAAATGCTGACAAAAACCACCCATGAGCTGAAATTCTTCTAGTAGTTCTCTATTTATCATTAAAACTAATCACAATCCAGGACACAAGAACACTTGATTTCGTCATTCATGGTTTTTCATTCTAAAATTTCAACAATTCAGCTTTTACATGCAGCAAAAGCTCCATCATTGCATCACCAGCAACATTTTTCCTCAAGTCTCGTCGCTCTTCAGTGTTGCTCTGCCACATCAATGCGGCACAGATGGAGCGCTCACCACATTTATCCTCTCTTGAATTTGATCTTCGAGGATCTTGACACCCTGCTGTTCTTTCTAAAACAAACACAATGTGTCTGTTTCTTCACTGCATGTGTGAGAAATAAGCTGAGGGGCGAAGAACAGCTTGAAGCACACATACTTAGCAAATATTCTTCTGCTAAAACCAAAACTCTCTGTTATTGCCACAAAACTTTCACTTGTTTAAGAGCTCAAAGATGCTCCTTGCAACGCGGTGGTCTCAGGAGCTCACCCTAAAGGTCTAAATTGTCACTTGAGTTGAATTTTTTTTCCTAAAACTGCCACCAAGGAAACCAAACTATGGGGTAAGATTACTGCCAAAAAGAAACTTACGCTCATAGACAAAGTTGTGTACTTTAACTGAAAAAAAAAGAAAACGTTGTACAACATTCCTGTACGTTTGATATTTGCTTTTAATATGATTTTTATTCTTTTAAATACAACCTTTTTTTATTTGAATAAAAAATGTCCCCTATTAAGTCAAATATACATCACAGGTTGTCAGGCATTTCTATGGAGTCATGAAACATCAATTCAACATTAAGACTAATCTGACTCAGGAAACTAAGAATCAGAGAAAAACTGAAGTTCAGACCAAACGGAAACGAACCGAGACCACCTTGAAAGATGGGATTGAGAGCGATTCCTTGACTCTAACCAGGGTCCACTTGGATTGATTCAGACTGAAAAATTGTTCTGGATTATCAGAGAAAACAAACTTTGGTTCACTTCCAATCAAGCTAAATGTATCCACTCTGAATACACCTTTACGCCTGGTTCACACTGGACGCGGAAGCACCGTGGAGCGGAGTGCGTGCGGAGTCCGCTCCGCTCTGCAGTACACACCAGACGCGCATTTGTCCGCAGCGGTGGACGGGCGATTATTTGTTTCCCTCTCTGTTGTTGTTTTACACCCAAAACCCAGCCCCCGCCCACCCACTCTAGAGTCGGCCCATTACGTTGATCTGTGTGAGCGGGCGTGTGTGCTTGTCTGTCTGTTTTTGTGGGTGTTGTGGCGTGGTAAATAATAACTAAAATATTACGTCCGTTTTCTGCTAAGAGACATATTTCTGCTCCATTCGTTGTTTCTTCCACCATTCCACTCGCCCACGGAGTCGGTCCATAGTTGATCTACTACGTTGATCTGTGTGTGTGTGCACAACTGTCTGTTTCCTGTGTGTTTCCGCACGCATGTGTGTGCGTGTTGTGATTGTATGTTTATTTTCATCTCTACAGTCTGTTTAGACACAAAACTATGATCGCACTTGTCAATCGGGGTGTTTTATTATGAAAAATTGGTTATATTTTGAAAATATACCAGATTTTTTCATGTATCTTGTTACAACTTCCTGCCAGAATTGACGCGGATTGCTCGAGGCTTGCGCGCAAAATAGACCAGACACTGAAAATGCATGGCGCGGGACCTCCGCAGAGGACCGTGTTGCTCCGCGCCTCGTGTGAACCACACCGTAGATTATAGGGCTGTGGATTGTTGCTTAGGTGGCGATCCGATACGATTCACGAATCAAGCTCAACGATTCACGAGTTGAACCACGATTCTTACTTTTTAATATAATGTTTATTGCTATGAGAATATTTACTAGATGGAGGAAAATTGAAATTATTTGTATTAATCACCAACATTTATACATTTAATTAGAGCAATAGATCAGAATCAACAAAATTGATTTTAAAAAACCCAAAAGGATTCAGATAGAAATTTTGTCATTTTAGACGTTTTTTTTTGTCAGCCTTCTGGTTAAGTTCAGCAGTAACATAAACAACATAAAGAGGATTTAACATTACTGCTGTTTTGGATCATTTAACAACAAAACTTAAAAATGTTCCCCACATTTTTTTTATCCTCAAAGTTCTTCAATATTTTTCGGTGTACAACCCGTATGAAAAAAGTATTTTTTCCCTCCGCAGCAGAATCATCTGATTCACGTTGTTTACATCCGCCTTTCAGCAGCGTGAGGCTGTGTTTCTTCAGAATAAGATGGAGTTTCGTTAATTGCTTCAACTGTTGAAGAGTTATCATAACCAAAAGAATCTAAACACTGAGATAAAGCTCAGATGTTAAAGCTAATTTATTTTTTCAGAAGTTATGTCACTGAACAGAACTTCTGTCTCAGTTTTTGAACGGAAAAAAACTCTCTCTAGTTTTACTTTGAAAACCAGAAGTTTCTCCGCAACTAAGATGTGTTTACTTTCGGTTACTACCGCGGCTCTTTCGGCTTTGTTTTAGTTCGTAAACTTAAAATAACACATTAATCTGAATTCCAGAAGAAAAATACATCATTACCAGATAATATTCTGATCATATTTTACTACAATTTACTATATATTTATAAAGATCGCAAATCAGCGATTTTGGACGTCACGAACATTCATACTCGAATTTTCGGGAGCAGATCGCGAATACCAGAGCACCCGGATACTCGTTACAGCCCTAGTAGATTAACAGGGGAACCGAATGGAAGCGGTCTCTGTTCCGCACCGCCTCGCAGTGCTTCCAGGTCCAGTGTGAACCAGGTCTTAGTCTCACCAGCCATTGATCATGTTGCTTAATTGACAAGTATTATTATCTGTCTTTGTGCATATATTTCTTTCTGACAGTTATCTTACTCCGTACAAAGCAGACAATGACATATTTCTGTGCTAAAATGAAAACTATTGTCATCTCTACAGGCAAAGACATTTTATCTATTATGTACCGTAACAGCAAACATGAGAGTCGAGGCAAGTAATTAGCACTCCATTCATCCTTAAAGTTCTGTGTTTTTATGTCTCTGTTGTCCTCCTGTTTCTGTTTGCAGGATTAAAAAGAAATGCTGTGGATGAACGTCTGAAGTCTTGCTGCTGTGCAGCTTTGCAGAAACAGCTTTAAGTGTCAGACTTTGTGTGGGAAGAAAATCTCTTTTTGACAGGAAGCCTGAACTTCTAAAACCTGAAATGTAATACAATTGTCAGCTATGATTTAAAAACAGTGATGTATTAATACAATCCAAAGCTACATCAAAAGAGGCAGAAACTTTCATTTTTTTATGTCATCCCAGCGTGTTTTCAATACATTCAGTCAAGTTCACAAAAAAAAGAAAATATGTTTTAAAAGATCCTTGGAACCAAAGTGAAGATTAAAAAAACACTGAAAATAAATCAATGACATCAGGCTTCAGGAGGAACATTGTTATCTTGAATACATGCCAAAAAAATTAAGAAAAAGTTTTAAGAATTTTATTAAATTAAGCCATCAATCAGTGGAAATTAAAACCATGAAATGTCTAAAATGTCTACTTCTAAAACCTTCTTATTTCATCGTGTTTCTGACAACGAGCCCATTTCCTTCATTTTGGGTCCTACATCTGCAGTTTCTGACAAAAATGTAGATTTTTTTTTTTGCGGATCCATTTTTTTTCAGAGGGGATCAAGGATCAGAAAAATCAATCAAGTCAAAAGTTCAACTGAGTAACACACTGTAAACCCGAATAAGTTACCACTACTTAAAAATTTTTAGGCAATCATTTGCCACAATTATTTTAAGTTGATAAACTTAAAAGTCAGATTTTTCCATAACTTAAAAAACTGAATTTTATGCTACTTCTATTCTTTGATAACTGTTAAATTAAAAGTGTTAATTTGTTACAACTCAAAAAGTTACAGTAAATATTACTTTAATTTTTTTTGTTAAGACAACTTTACTGTCAGTCACTATGACTCAATAATTTCTAGTTTCTAAAGCGTCAGTAATAAGTTTGCATGACTTAAAAAAAATAATTACACAACACCACAATTTTTATTTGAATAGAACTTAATTTTATTGGTTTCTGTCAAGTACAGGAGTAATCAGTTTTTTTGAGTCCGTAAACTCAAAAACACAAAATTCAAAACTCAAATTTTGTAAGGCAAATGATTGCCTAAAAAAAAAACGAGTAACCGTAAACTTAAATACATCACAATCCGTCTAACTTATTGGCTCACTCCTTCTGTTGCAATGATAAACAAAAAATTACATTTGATAAATTTTAAATCAATTACAAAAGAAAGGAAATGTTTTATTTATTTTTCAATTGAAGTCAATAAGTAGTAATGAAGAAATTACAACTGAGAACTTTTCTTCAACTTAACTTTTTGCCTTTTCCACATTCAAAACGGCACCAAACCGTGTAACAAAAAATTTTTAAAAGAAAAATAATAAGCCAAACATCTGCTTTACTTTTGCATTAAAATGCAATGTGGTGTAATATTCTTCTCTTTTTTTCTACTTAGTTTTAGTAATGTATCATCAAGTCATTTTTAAGGGTCTGCAACCTGGGTGGTAGTTTACCAGCTTCTAGACCAAGTAAAATCTTTTGAGTGAATTCAAACGTGTTGGTCAGTGGTTTCGGATATTTAAGGTGCATTGCATAGATGAGTCCAAACATTACCACGAAGGCATCACTGAATCTGGGGAGGCTGACCACTTCATCACTTTCCATCACAACAGAGATTTTTACAGGCTCGTTAGTGCACTGGACTTGAGTCATGTCATCGACGACAGTAAGAAGCCCCACTGCGACACCATCAAGCTCCGGCTCATCAAACTCGACCTGAATTAATATAAAAAGAAAAAAAAAAAGGAAGCCAATCATAATCGAGAAGACAGAAAATAGAGTATATCCTAATTTAAAGAGAATCCTGTAAAAATCCAGTAACTTTACAGTGATTAACAAAAAACACCTGCTCTACACACAAATCAATCAATTTACCACAGAATCTAAATGCAGTGAAATAGACATATTAAGCTGATAAACTATGTTACGACCCCTGGTCGTGTCTGCTTGTTTTGTGTGGGTATGTGTACATACGTCTGAGTTCTAGCTCCAGCAAAACTCCCTCTCCAATCCCCACCCCCACCCCCTGCAGAGCTGACTGAGGCTGCTTCCAATCACCTGGGTTGCGGACCGCTGCTGTCTGAAGTTCACTGCAGCCCTAAAATTCTCTCCAAAATCTCTTTTAGTGCTGTCACACAGCGGTTGAAGTGCAAGTTCTCCAGATAGAAGCTAACTCTTTAGCAGATAGAAGCTAGCATTCTCTCCTCTAACCTCCGACACCAAAACAACTCCATTGTTGTTGAGTAAAGAAGTGGGGGGCGGGATTTAGCAAATGTTGGGAGGTGGAAGGCCCCGCCCTGATGTCTGCAGAACAGAATGCAAAACGATTTGAATTTTGACCGACTTGGAGCGCCTGGATAAAACTGAGAATGCATTACATCAGGGGGGACGCTGTTTTGCAAGTTGGAATGAGTTTTGACACAAAAAGAGCATGGGAGATTTTAATACACAATAGATCTTAAGTTATTTGAAGCAAGCCATGTATTGAAATGCCATTTTGAAATATTGAATTGTCAATTGAAAATGCATTTCAAAATGAAAGTTCAAACTACATATTGAATTGTCAATTACAAAATGCATTGTCATTTGAATTATGACATCAAAAACCCATGGCAATATGCAATGCAATTGATTTAGTTTTTATTCAATATTTTGTTTTAAAAAATTGTGATATAGAATTGTAAATTTTAATATTGGATTGTAAATTGCAATATGAATTGTCATTTTGCAAGCCTGAAATTAATAATGAATTGCAAATTGAAAAATGCATTTTCAAATTGAAAAATGCATTTTCAAATTGCATGATGAATTTGCAAACTGAATTGTAAATTGAATAATGCATAATACTTTGAATTTTGACATAAAAAAACTTCCATAGATAGCCTTAAAAGCTCCCAGGATCCTCTGCTATAGTGGCAGCTGGATTCCTGAGTGGAGATCGTTTCTTCAGCCTGCCCCTGCCGTCTGCCTGGCCTTAGCTTTTGAACACCTCAGGTTTACCCCTTAGTTTTTTCTGGTACGTTTACTCTTGAGGACCTCGTTTTGATTAATTTTGTGTTTACATTTCTGTCATGGTTTTCCTGCTATAGAGCCTGAGAGCTTAAGTTATATCATCATCTATTCCACCGTTGGTGTTTTGTTGGTAGTTTCCTTTAATTCTATAAATAAACAGCTGTGTGGCCAAACTTTAACCCCACCCGGTTATGAAAATGTTCTATTTGTTACATATTTTCTCCCTCCTCCCTGAAAAGGAACGTAACAAACTAATACGGCTTAGTTTGTCTTACTGAAGATCTTATCACAGGATATGCCAATTCAGTTACTTTCTAGTGACACCAAAGAAAGCAGACCTTTTTGAAAACTATAGATAAACAAAATGAAGTAGTATCTATTTGTTACTTAAAGAAACTCACTGTGCAAGTTTTAAAAACTCAGAGACATCCTCGTGCAGATAAACAGGCAGGGCGTGAAGAACAGTGGTGCGCTTGGTGTGAACGTCATGGATTTCCTATTTACATTAAAAAACAAAAAGGTACAGATGCAGAAGTCAATTCATAGATTAAAAAACACTTCATACATATATTTATGCAATTAGACATAAGGCAAATAATAAAAAGGACAAAATGCAAATAGGGGTAGAAAAAAAAGCTAATTGCCAAAAATACGAAAAACAAAACCTAAAACAAAACGATCGCAACTACAAAAATCATCAGTACTTGGATAAACTTGAGATGTCAAAAATTTGATTTACCTGTTTATCGTGATTTTTTAAAAATTTCTGCCAGAGCATCTGCAGTCTCCCCAGTTTTTTGATGCCTTCTGAATATGGTCATAAGTCGAGCAAGATGACGGTCAAGTTCAGCATAAAAAAGTGTTGGCAGGTTCTGATTTGTAATCCGCCGAAACTCTGCATACACCTGAATAAAAATACAACAGGAGGAGAAAAAAATGCAACAAGACAGTTCAATTAAATTAACAATCTCAAACAATTTATAAAGCCAGCACATGGATGCCAAATGTTAGAATAATCATTATTCATTTTAAGAAGAGAGCTGTTCCATATTACCTCCGACTCTATTTTCAGAGCAGGCCACAGGTCCAGGAGCTCAATAACTGGTGGACAGGACATAACTATGGTTTGTCGTCGCAGAGGAAATGTTGTTTCCATCATCTTCTGAATCAAGGGCAGGTTCCTCTCGGTCTTCTTGACTTCCTGAACAATTGTCTGCCTCAACTGTTCAAGGTTCGAAGGACTTTGTCCTTGAGGAAAGTTAGGTAGAAAGTTCACTTCTGCTCGCTTGGGTTTTTTAATGTTTGAATGTGAAGATTCCTTTTCAGGATTAAATCTACTTCTTTTTCCTGAATTAGCAGTGACCTCCTGACATCCAGCACGTCTCATTTTTGGTCCGGTAATTTCCCATCTTAAACATGAGGCTGTTTTTCCATCCACTGTAGCCAGTTTCTGATCCTGCTTCTTTCAAGCAAGGGTGTTTGGCCACAAGAGCCTCAGCAGCCATTGCAATCTCTTTACCACTTGGGTACGCCTTAAATCCATACATGGTAGATGCAAGCTTTTCTTCTAAAATGTCGTGCTTGAGTCTCTCTCAACTTAAGGCATTTGTTGTTCTTCTCATATCACAGGCATCCATCTTTAAGTTTCAGCTCGACGTCAAATGCAAATGTAGGAACTTGAAAAGTACCTGAAGGCCACCTGGAGAGGCGTTCTGGAGATGAAACATCTGAAAGTACCTCAGTAGATGCAAGAGAGCTGGAGTCTTGTGAAAGAGAGATGTGGACAACAGCTTTTTGTGCAATTCCTCAATGTCTGCTAGGGAAGTGAGTTTCCCGTCAAAGTCTGGATCTTCATATTGCAAAGTGAAGTCAATATCAATTCCCAACTGTTCTTTTATAATGTTGATCAGTTCATCAACAGACGCTGGTCGTGAACTGAGTTTTAATTTTCTAGCGCTCGGTCGGTCTCAACAACACGAAGGATCATTGGTTGTTGTGAGGATGTAGATGACATTGTGCTAATGAAAGAAAACTAGTATTAGTTAAATGGCAAAAAATACAGATAAAGAAAATATTTTCTTAACAACAATGATAACACACTTACATGAACTCAATTCTTTTTCACTTGTATAAACCGCTTGGGGTCAGTAGCAGCGAGCCATGTATCTTGTAAGCCAAAAGAGAGAAACTGGATCGTTGAGACCAGACTGCAGGTGGATTGACAGCTTGTGTTTGCAGTTGACAGCTCATAGGACCGTAGATGCTCTATATACCATGACTCATAATCACAACAAAGAAAAGAGACATTGTCATTTATGAGGTAAATTTGCTCTATTTTGCTAAACCTAGACAATCCACCTCTGGCTCCTACAGACAGAAACATTCCACAGACATAGTCTGTGCCATCGATGATCACCTTTGATGTCTGATAAATTGTGTCACTAGTGTTTGTTCTTTAATGTGCAACTGAGCAACATTTGGCAAAGCTGAAACAAGAACAGAGTCAACCCTGGAGGCCTGGGTTTTTGGCTTGAAAAATGATGGTGCAGAGAGATGATATGCCATCATGTGTTGATGTTTGACTGCCATTGTCTTCAAAATATTTTTGAAGTTCTGAGTGTCATGCACCACTCTTTTAAAAAAGCGGTGTTTGGCCTCAAACCGCATGGTCCAAAGATGCAGAAGGGGCCCAAAGCACTTAACCAGAGCAGGATAATGCTCCACAAAGTGATGTTTAGGACGAAGACGAATCTCTGGGAAAACCTCCAATAGTGCCCGTCTATGATCACTGATTTTACACATAAAATAGTCTAATGTTTCATCAGTAAATGATGGACACAAAGCCAACTCTAACACGTCTTTCAGCTCCATCAAAACTTCCCATACCTTGTCACCCTCTGGTACTGTACTACCAACAAGTAATGGAAGAAGTCGTAGCAAAGTGGCATTTTCGTGTCCATTACCTCCAATTGTTCCGCGAGAAATGAATGTTTTGGGTATTTGATGAGGTTTATCCACTTTATCAGAGTGCTGATATGGGAATGATGTAATTTTGTGGTTCAAATACTCCAAAGTAAAGTACTTTAGCAAGATCATTTTTTTAATACAGAGAGATAGCTCCACTGGAATGACACCCTCCAGAAGATCATGGAGTATGTCTGGAGGAAATCCTGTGATTGTATGGAAGTAATTCAAGGACTTCTGCAAGACACAATCACTTTTAACACCAAAATGGCTGCTGAAAGTGTCATTTTCTTGAACTGTTTGTACATGTTGGTCATGACTGGCTTTGGTTCTCAAAGGCAATGTTTGCTCTCTGACTTCAGTAACCTGAAACTGATCAATCGAACCCAAACAGAATCTGCAAATATAGCCTGCCCTAAATGACTCCACAAAGCCACCCAGTCCATGCGCTGCCAAATTATCCGCAGAAACACAAAAGATGGTGCCTCTGACATTCTGGCCCAGTCTTTCAATGAAGACACCATCTTGTTCCAAAATGTTAATATCATTCAATAATGGAGCAAGTACAGCAGCATATCCATACTTGTTGAGGTCTGTCACTTTCACAAGTAGTGCTAGCTGTATAGCCTGTAAGACTGATCTGTATTTTGGTGGGATACTAGCAATAACCCAATATACAGCCCAAACTTTATGAATTTTTCGTGATGTGCCAAGCGGATTGGCAATTTCAAGTTCATCAACATACAGCTGGAGAGGTAGTGTGAGATCCCCTTTTGACAGCAACTCATTCTCCAAGAAATAAGACCCATCAGAGAATGACTTGTATTCACCAGATGCAGTATGTGTTTCAGTTATTTTACTGATAATGTCTGTTTTTTTTAACAACTCTTGAATCATTGAAAGAATAGGAACATACATGGTAGTATGTCCAGGCTGTTCCAACTGATACTCCACTGCCATTACACAAGGATAGTTGCGCTCTACAAAAGTTTTTCTGCACTTATATGAACTCAACTCAGCACCTCTACAGGTTGACGTAGTCAGAGCATTGCAGTCCATGACAGCAGCAACAACTGCTCTCAGTGTAGGCTCTGCAATACTGAGACCATGTCTTTGCATTGCATCACTAACTGCCTCTTTGATTAACGGCTCAGATAACGTAAAGATGTGGTTTAAGTCATCTATTATTTCTTGAGTAGCTGTGTTTGACACGTGGAGGATAGCCTGCATCTTTAAAAATAGGGAAGATACATTTTTTTTAAGTTGATTTCTTAGATTGTCAGTGTCACACTGATCATCATTCCCCACTTCTGTGCTTGGGCCAGGACTTTCATCTGCATCACTTGTTACCTCAGAAATATTGGCTTTAAGATTGTAGCTAGCCTCAGCAACAATACTAGTCCGGAAGTCTGATATACAACTTGCTTGGTGTGCTCTACTTTTATGACAATTGAATGACGAGTACACATTTGTGCTATAGCTACAATCCTTATAGGGGCATGCTACTGTTTCGCGGTTTTTCAAATGTTTTCTGAGATGACTGAAAAGGTTTTCCTCACAAAAAGGTTTCTGGTATGTGCATATAGGGCATTTAAATACCACATCCCCCTGACTCTGCTCTGGAAGACTGTTAAATTGTACTGTATGATATCTTGACAAATGAGTATTCAGTGCATTAAATGTCTGAAATGAACAAATGCAATCAGGATAGATGCATGGAAGAGGGCATACTCTCGAATAATGGCTGTGCTGAAGCCTGCAGTGTTTCAACACTTGTGTTCTAGTGGTGAAAGATGCTGTACACAACTTACACTGCCAGTTCATATTGGAACCAGAAACCTAAGAGCAAAAAAAAAAAAAAAAAAGTCAAGACCATCAAAACCTTTAACCACAAAATGTCTCATCATTACAACTGAGTATAACAATAACTACTAAATATTTACAAAACATCATCATGAAACACTAACAACATGTAAATGAAGGCTACGCACTGCAAATCCAGTCCTTCTCACAGAGTACAGTGTTAACATTTTATTCTCCCAGTTTTCCAAAGAAGAACTATGAATGATCGGCAGGTTCTTCTGGATATTGGACGAGTGAGGCACGTGGCGGTCAGAAAGGCTCCCCCTGCAGCACCTCCTCCCCACCGCGCCGGCTATGCGCACGGGTCCTTTGTCACAGTGCCGCAGATGGGAATGCAGCGGTTCTGCTCCTACATTTCCGCTCTTGAACGCAAATTGTGTTGCGTTCAAGTCCCGCGGGGAAACAATCGGGGCTCGGTTTGTGAGTCAGCTCGCCGACCGTGGCGTGCACCCCTCCTTTGGTTCACGGTGAAATCCCCAGGTGTTGACAAGTGTTGTGAGATGTGTGCGTGCGCGCGCTGGAGCCAGTGGGAGGTTCATGCGGAGAGGTGAGTGAGCGCGTGTGAGTAAGAGTGAAGCGCATATACATGTGCGGGTAGCTACCACTCCGAGAAAAGGAAAAGGAGAAAAATAAGAACGTTCCTCTAAGCCAAAAATAAAAAACAAAAACAATCGCAACTTGCTAAACAACAAGAAAACTTTAGTTCTCAACCACTTCCCTGACTTTCCTGACCTGACTAATTCGTTACACTGCGCATGCGTTAAAAAATGTAACGTAATTAACGCGAAACAATTATCTGAATTCAGAAAAATCTTTTGAATTTGAATCCACAGAATGCTCTGTTATATTTTTGTCACCCAAGCGCTAAAAGTAATCAATCAGTGTGCTACAACTTAAAGAAAAAAATAAAAAAATAGGCTACCAGGAATCCTACTTAAAATATAGGTTTATTGCAGCAGGTGATTCCCTCAATCCGAGCACATTTGCACAGTACTCATACCATTTGGCAGAATATGTTACCAGAGATTGATGTTGCTCTGGTGTTAATAAATTTGTGTTGCACCCAATATTACTGCCACCACCACCCCCACCCAATCCCTGGCAAACACTTATCCCTATACTTATCCCTTATAGAAGGCCCTCCCCCCAGGCCGCAGTAAAATACCCAGTGGTTCAAGTTCAAGTTTTGAAATTAACTTAATTTCATTTAAATTCTAAGTTTAGTTCTGCTATTACATTTTTAAAAGTTAAAATTGAGTTTCCTAAATGTTATAATCTCTCTTCCCAGTCATTGCTTTGACCAACTAAATAATTCAGATTGCACAATAATATGTCACAGTATTACTTATGAATGAAAAATAAAAAATATAACTCAAAACACTGGATAAACCAGCACCAAAAAAAACTGCGGTGAAGTTAGTTTTACGTTGGATATTCGACAGACATTCGGTCAGGGTAAACCTCGCACGCTCACGGGGTCTGGGTCCAGTGCAACTCTGAGAACAGTGGTCTAACATTTTGAGAGCACCAGCATGGGTCTACGGTGAACACGGTAACAGAAAACGGATGAAGCTTTTACTGACTTGCTATTTTCAAAATAAAAGGTGATATAGTTAAAACACGGAGAGTGTTTGAAGCTGAAAGTGGCAGTAAGTAATACTTATTAAAATTCCTAAAAAATTATAAATCAAAAATTAAATTTGAAATCAAGGGGTGTATCTCACATAGCTATTGTGGTACTATGATCCAACACTGATTTTGAGTCAATGGATCACATGACCTAGAAGCTATTGAGCTAAAATGCTAATTTTTATACAAAAAATTCATAAAAAAATTTTGAAATTTTTAAAATTCAAAATCAAAAGGTGTATCTCGGCTAGTGAGGGGAGTACTATGATTCAATACTGATTTTGAGTCAATTGATCACATGACCTAGAAGCTATTGAGCTAAAATGCTAATTTGTACACAAAAAAATTCATAAAAATTTTGAAAATTTTTAAAATTCAAAATCAAAAGGTGTATCTATTCATAAAAAATCCTCAGAATCAGTGTTGGATCACAGTACTCCCCTCACTAGCCGAGATACACCTTTTGATTTTGAATTTTAAAAATTTCCAAATTTTTTATGAATTTCTTTGTATAAAAATTAGCATTTTAGCTCAATAGCTTCTAGGTCATGTGATCCATTGACTCAAAATCAGTATTGAATCATAGTACTCCCCTCACTAGCCAAGATACACCTTTTGATTTTGAATTTTAAAAATTTCAAAATTTTTTATGAATTTTTTTGTATAAAAATGAGCATTTTAGCTCAATAGCTTCGAGGTCATGTGATCCATTGACTCAAAATCAGTGTTGGATCATAGTACCACAATAGCTATGTGAGATACACCCCTTGATTTCAAATTTAATTTTTGATTTATAATTTTTTAGGAATTTTAATAAGTATTAGCTTACTGCCACTTTCAGCTTCAAACACTCTCCGTGTTTTAACTATATCACCTTTTATTTTGAAAATAGCAAGTCAGTAAAAGCTTCATCCGTTTTCTGTTACCGTGTTCACCGTAGACCCAATGCTGGTGCTCTCAAAATGTTAGACCACTGTTCTCAGAGTTGCACTGGACCCGGACCCCGTGAGCGTGCGAGGTTTACCCTGACCGAATGTCTGTCGAATATCCAACGTAAAACTAACTTCACCGCAGTCCAAAAAATTAGAAATGCATCTCTTTTCTCATGACTTCAGCTAAGAAGTGTTCGTGGGTAAGAGTTTGACTGTTCAAAATGCAGGGCTGTGAGTAAAGTTCTTACCAGTTCTGAATGGAAAGGCGTCGTCCAATGTCCAGCAGAGGGCGCTTGGTCCTTCAGATAACTTTTCACAGGTTCAGAGTCCGCCATCGCCATCTTTTTCTTGTTGCGCATGGAATCTCGAAAAGGAAACCCGTTTTCTTCGGTCCAACCTTAAAGCCTATTATTCAAACACAAAATACACTCAACTAAGGGCGTTAAACTAACAGAAAATCTGTACAAAGAACAAAAAATATGGTCGTTTCTTTCTATTTTTTCCAACTATTTCAAGCTGCAGCACGTAATGGCGGGTGGAATGTCGGGCGAAGCCTGCACTTAAACGCGCCAAAACCTCTACAACCTTGACAAATATAACATAAAACAAATAATCACCACCAAAGTCTGTCATTAAAAGAATTGTACAAATATTTTGTTGTTAAATATCAGATAAATGGAAATAAAACAACACTCACCAAGTCCCGTTTGGTAAATTGTCCTCCTTTTCTTCGTCCAGCCAAGACAAGTAGAAAAGCAAAACTAACTGTGTTGCGGTAAAAAAAAAAAAAGAAAATATATCGAATTACGAAAATCTCTTGTCACGTTTTCACCTTCGTTTGGGAAACTTGCAAAATGAACGCACCTCTAACGTACATCAAAGCTATCATATCAGCAACAACAACCGATTGGCTGTTGCCGGTCACATGGATCACGTCAGCCAGAGACTGCGTAGCTTTTCAAAATAAAAGAAAATATACGAAAACCAAACAAAATGGTTTTACCAGGTTTTTTTTCCTTCTTCGACGTTTTTCTTTAAAAAAAATAACAATAATATGAAATAACATTTAGATTAATTGCTAACAATTTTTCGTGTTTTTTTGTTTTTCTTTTTTTGTTTTTATAATCATTAATTAATTAATTAAGTATTTATTTATAAAAAAAATTAAATGACAAACACTTGAGGACAAAATCTGCGAGTATGCGGGGCAACAAATTCTTTAACCAACCTATTAGAAAAACAGAAATAAGAAATACAGAACATGATTACTTAATTCAAAAAATTATACATTAATTATGTTTTTAGGTTTAATTTACTTAACTTAAACATATTTTATTTTTAATTATAAATTATTAGTTACACGTACTCAAAAAGAGGGAATGTGTTACACAAACTTTATACGATTAAGTTAATAGAGCTTTTTTGGAAACTTTGAGTATTAGTTACTCATTATATTTAATTACTTTGAACATTCGGGTTTACAGTGCATGGAGTCAAAACGCATGCAAACTTCTGGTGATCCTTTAACTTCAGAAATTAAATACAACTGGATTATATTGGTTAAATTATGTCCACAAATGTATACGTTTTTACATTAGCACCCAAAACGTTTTATTTGTAACAAAAATAAAATATATATGTTTGTGCTTTTGCGGAACCAATCTGCCCTCAAGTAAAAATGATTTGGGGTTGTAAAAGATAAATAAAATATTTCCGGAAGCGCTATAAACGTTTAAAGCTGTATGTTTTGGACACTCAGAAAAAATATTTTATGTCTTTAAAAATATTCCAACAGGACTTCATAATAGCATACAGTATAGGCATACCTGTTTTGCCTAAGTGGATGGATAAAAATTAAAAATCAGATTTTATATGAGATGAAGGTTTTTATGTTGCAAAGCAAGCACAAGGTCAAACACAACATTAGGAATATGGTTTAAGGGAAACAAATACTTCATTATAATTTCCTTCATTAAAATGGATACAAAATATGAAAGGCTATTTTTGTTAATTTAAAGTTTAACACTTTTGAACTAAAACATTCTCCTAATTGTTTATAAAATGTAACATTCAGACACATTTCACAAATCCATGAAAAAAACCATCATATCATATCAACCCCTGTGTTTTTTCTGGTTTGTTTATCTTTTCCCATGATGCTCTGATGTTTAACAGCTAAATGTCAGTCCTGCTTCAGTTTCAACACATTTGTTTTCTAAATATTTTTTTTTAATTTCTTACATACAATTTTCTCAGATTTTATTTTTTTTTACATAGTCATGCACTCATTTTATATTGAAATATGTTTATTTCTACTGAATGTTGCAAAAATGTGCCTCAGCATGTAAATACATTTTCCTCTGCAAAGAAAATCAATCTTAAAAACATGATGCAAGCGCAGAAAATGTTTATATATTGTGATGCTAAATCCCTGTGTTAAAAAAACACATGCAGTTTTAACGATGTTTTGCATACTGACACAGACATGTCTTGTTTTCCACAAAGATCTACAGATATATTCTGTCTTGCCAAATCAGCACCCTTCTCTGGTCAGCAGCAAGTTGGTGTTCTTCCTCTCACTAACCAGTCAGATTGCAAAATAATACATCAATTATTTCAAATGTGTGCTTTTATTGCGAAATTTTTGTAACTTAACCCTGTATTACTTTCAACGTGCCAGCATGATCGCAATGAACTGAACTCTAAGAAGATGTCAAAGAACAATCTGGTTCATTTTTAATGGTTATGATTTGCTAAACTTAAATTAATGTCAGAAATAATCAAACAGTTATTTTTAATGTGCTTTTTTTTTCTCCACTTGTGTTTACAAAGTTGTCCATAGAATCTGCTTGGCTTATTCCTTAAAGAAATCAATTCTCCTCAACCAGTGAAAGAGATAGTCCAACTTTTCAGCAGAATTAAACAGACTTGGACTGTGGCTTTAAAACTTTAATTTGTCCTGTGTGGAAAAACACAAATAAGAAAGGCATTGGAGGAATTGTGTATAATGTTCATTACGAGATTGGATTCTCTACTATAGATTATTGCAACAGACAACAAGATATAGAAAATGTTTAATATGTAAACCCAAATAGATCCAGAGGAACAGTTACACAGAAGATGCTATTAAGATGAAAGATGTGAGGAAGCAGAGAGGGGCCGCAGGAAGCCTTGGATATTTTATGACTTGTGCTCCACCGGACCCAAGTTTTGTGGTAAATGATCACAATGCTTATGCGAGCCAACAGAAGAACAAACAGCATGTGTTCGGAGATCTCCGAGGAAGTGCAAACATTGAGTAGGGTTTTAGGAGGAAGTTTAGTGGCCCAGAGTAAGGCAGACTGTGCAGAAGACACGACATACTGAGGATTTAACGATGACTCGACTTAATCAATGAATCAATTTCTATTCCTATGATCTCACCAGATCCTTCTGTAGGAAGCAAGCTGTTAATTGAATAAAATTATTTTAAAATTAAATAAATTGACACTGAACAAATGTAATTTGGATTCAGACATGGTATGTGCCATCAAAGCGGTCAACACACCTAATGACAGTAAAAACGGATTAATCCAGTGTTACAGTCCAAAGTGTGGAAACATTTTGAATTTTACAAAGACATTTGTCTATACTATTGTTCTAATGATGTTATGTTTGTATTATTTTGATGTAAAAAAAACAGAACTTTATGAAACTAAAATGTCTAAAACGTCAAAAGTAACAAACACCTGTTTAAGCTGGAATTTACTGAAAACAGGACACAATTGGAAGATATGCGGTAAAGCTTTTTTTCTGATTAGCGCTAGCTTCATGGAGCAATTCAGTGTTGGTGTTTGACTGGGGTCGGTGCTGGCAGAGCAGACTCTTCCTGAAGGGGGATGTATCACTTTGTGACGTCAGATTGTGAGGACCCGCTCATTTTTGTGGGTATGGAAGGAGCTGCTGTTGAGAGCTCAGGTTTTTAGGGCATTACTCTGAAATGCGTGAATGGATCAAAATACCACCTTGGGGTTCTTAATAGAGAAGATTGAACAGTATAATAAACGTATAAGCTTAAAACGTTGGTTTTTCATGGTATGGTCCTTTTAAAGTTGATTTACAAAAAGGGAGCATTTGTATGACGTCCAATTTATGCAATTTTATTGTCAATGGAAAGGCAACTACCGGTTGAATTTTTGGCTAAAGATTTTTTGCTTCAATTTTAGGTCAGTGAATCAAATTAACTAATGTAAACAATGAATCATAACATCAACCACAAACTATGATATAAATCAATTGTTACACACCTACTGATGCATCACTCCATGTTATTGTCTGATCCTCGGTAAGAACAACTCTTCAGATTCATGGAAAACCAGGAACCACTGTGTCCCTGTGACCGGGCACATTTTATTTACAGTGTAAATAATTGTGTGGAGGAATGTGGTTAACACCTTCATCTCACAGCAAGACTGTGGTTCAAATCCCAGTTTGGACTGTTCTATGTAGAGTTTCTCCACATAGCGGGTTTTCTAGGACACTCCAGCCTCTTCCAACAGTCAAATCAGCATCTTTCGTACCTTAATTGGTTACTTTAAATTGCTCCTAGGTGTGAATGTGTGGCCCTTCAACAGACTGGTACCCTGTGCCATGTGTGCCCCGCCTGGGTTGGCTCCAGTAGACCAATGACTCCAAAAGGGATTTAATGCGTTTTAAAGATAGATGGATGTCTGTGTGGAGTGCATCAAACGTGTGTTTTGTCTTTTAACGGTGTGCATTCGATGCATGTTCAACTGTGTGAAGCTCCCACCTCAATATGGACTGGGAAGGTGAACATAAAAGAATCAGGTGTACTTGGTTTCAACTCCTGCGTGACGCTCACTTCCCTTCAGAAAAGCGAACAGCACAAGTGCCTTTGCACTGGATTTCATACAAGTATCAGAAATCTGATTAAAAGTGGTCTTTTTCTAAAGCCTGACTGGTAGGGCACACCCAGCGTGAGAACAAAGGAGAATAATTTCTCCGCATGGGCTTTTGAGGATTTCATGCTCCACCCTCGCTGATTAGAGGCCCCCAATGACAGCGGTGGTGGTTAGAGCTGGAGGTGCACAAGCTGCAATCTATATCCCGCAGAACAAATGAGCAGATGTGGGATCGGCAGCCGCTCCACAATGGCCGCTCATTACGCACATTGTGTTGGCCGCTAAACACGAAACTAGAGGAAACTATCGGTGGGGGATGGGTAGTCCCGCCAGAAGCAGCGCAGCCCAAGATCTACCCTAGCTGGTTTATTCCGAGCTCTAGGTGAGTCAGACCTGGACTTTTTCTAAGTTTTATCCTCTCTTACTTCAAGATAAAGAAAAATCTTTCAACAATGATAAACGTTTCACTTGAGAAACCATCATGGACACTTAACACGTGTTTGTCCTCACACGTATGTAATACACTTCTCCAACAGCATCAAGCTAAGGTGCAAAGTATTATTTTTGCGCCAAATGAGAGAAAACTAGTTTTCATTACAGATTAATGTTTTTGAATGGTGAAAAGAAAATTTTTAAAATTCAAATTTCAATAAAACAAACATGCATGTATCCCGGCAGCTCATGAACTTCTGTCTACCTGAACCTGCAGCAAAACTGAATGAATCCTTATCAAAAGAAGACAAACAAACATATTTTAGGTTCATTTTCGTTCAAGGATTGAGACAAAAGAAAGCTCTGATTATACTTTTTTAAGTAGTTTCAAATCAGGATTTTTTAAAAAGAAAATGTTAATCCTTAAATTGTTTGAGACAAAAAACATCAACATGGCACACCTCATCATTATTTAAAGTCGTGCTCCAATCATCTTTTGAACTATTTTAAAAGCATATTAATTATTTTTTTATATTATGGCTGCAATTTTTAGGCAAAATCAAAATAATAATGACTAGTTTTCAAGAACGCATAGTGGTATTAGTTTATTGGAAATTTGTCTCTGAGTTGTGGGTATGGGGTTATTGGTGCGGAGCAACCCCGCCCCCCTTCCGCTCCTTGTTGCTAAGAGGCCTTTTCTTTTTATACATTCTCCCACTAACTTACAGCCCTTCTCCAACCAAACAACAAAAATGGCGAGCAATATCAGAGCTATCCAGCAGTACAGTTTTGAGCCAGTTGGCAACTCAGACAAAGAAAACAAAGACGTTCGTGGACCTAGATGTCTACAAGCAGCCCATCCTCACTTTGCCCAAAATCCAAGTTCACCTGGGACTAGGCATGTTTAAATTTTGGTGAATTTTCAAGCATGCGGCCGGGGTTGAACTCTTCTATGGAATTTTTTAGATGAGTCAGCAAAACTTATGGTGACTGTTTTTTTTTTTTCTTTGCTTAGATTCCTTGTAGAGTCATATTGTATGTTACATCATTTTGTTCAGCTTGAACTAGGGAATCAGGTATTTAATTTTTTCAACATTCTGGAAAAAAATATATGTTAGCTAACTAAAAACGCAACAGTTGCGAACTCGCCACCTGCACACCATTAACAATCTACAACTTCAATAAACTATGGAACCTGTGGACAAACTCACCTTTGAACTGGAACAGGATGTTTTGTTGGTTTTAACGTGTTGCTGCATGAAGTCAGGCCCTGAATTCAGAGTTTCAAACCTGGATAAATGTGGAGTATGTTGTATTTTATTTCTGTTTGTGTTTTGATTTGTTTTTTGTTTGAATTGTTATTGTACTTGTCGTAATATTTCTGTTTACATTTTTGCTGTGAATATATACATGTACGAGTCTTTCTTTTTCTTTTTGTGGCTTTAAGAAAGAGGGACCCCAAGAAGATTAGCTGCTGGCATGATCATTAGCTTATGGGGTAAAGGTAAACCATATGGAGCCCACATTGAAATGTTTGCTGGGATCCACTTTAAAAGTACGCAGGATCTGAAACTCTTTGCTCGTGTTTGGAGGTACCATCTATTTTAAACCTCAGACACAATCGTGTTCAGGATTTTTGTTGAAATGACAAATCTTTGAAGTGTCTCTAAGTGATTTTCTTTTAATTTACTGTTTGAAACACTTCCTTCTGTATTTTGTTTATAGGTCTTTTTAGCAGCTGTAAAATTGGGTCAAGCCAGGGGTCTACAACCCGAGGTTCCGGAGCCACACGTGGCTCTTCTATCTCTCCATGGTGGCTCTCTGGCTGAAGAAAAATAAAATAGTAATTTTAAAAAATTTGGAGATTAGCAATTATTTTAGCAACACGCTAACATTTTTGGATTATTTATTATCTACTGGGGTTTTTGGGGTAATTTAGAGTTTAGCTTCTATTTTAGCAACGGGCTAACACTTCTGACTAATTTTGTTTACTGAGGAATTTTATGCTAATTTGGGGTTTAGCTAATAATTGATGAGATGATTTCGAGTTTAGCTTCTATTTTATAAACAGACAAACTTTTTTGACTAATTTAGTTTACTGAAGAATTTTGGGCCATTTATGAGTTCAGCTAGTAATTGAGCAACGCGCTAGCTTTTATTTTTATTTTTTAGCTAATTTGGCCTCTAAATTTTTTATGCTAATTTAGAGTTTTAGCAATATGCAAACATTTTTGGCTAATTTCTCATCTGTTTGGGTTTTGGGCTAATTTAAAGTTTAGCTTTTATTTTAGCAACATGCTAACATTTTTAGATGATTAAGTTACTGAGGAATTTTATGCTAATTTCGAGTTCAGCTAGCAATTAACAAAAAGCTAGCTTTTTTGCTAATTTATACTCTACGAAAGGTAGAAACGTAAAAGAAATGTGAGAAATGCTAGTTTTTATATTTTTGCTTTTGCCAAAAAATAGACATGGTTCATAATTATAAAAAAAAAAAAAAAAGGTAATGAGTGCAAATCCAAGTTTCTTAAAGGCTAAAGTAAGACTATGCAGCTCTTTAGGTTTTGATCAGTAGAAAACAAGCCAAAATGGCTCTTTGACTGTTAAAGGTTGCAGACCCCTGGGTCAAGCAAAAAATCCGAACAGTGGTGTATATTTGTGCAAAAGTCTGACATCATAAAGCTTTACAGAATCAACATAAATACTTTAAAGATTCATTGATGTAAGCTTCTAGAGTGTGAGCTAATGCAAATAAAGCGACATTTAGTCCTCTAATTCAATCCCAAACCAGCTCAGACTAAAACCCTGACATCAACTCCAATAACAAAACAGAAAAGGCTGTTTCTGCAGGACTAATTGGCGAAGATGGATGCAAGCAGGAATACAGGAGTCTCCTCTGAAGGCATGAAAGCAAACACAGAGACAAAATGACTCCCGTGAGTGCCGTAAATCTTCCTATTCAGTGCTCACTCTGGTTTGGCTCATTACAAAAGTTGCTTTTCCTTAGTACGGATTTATTTTTTAACTTTTTTTGCCGCAATTTTTTTTTTTTTTTGCACAAGTATGTTTTATTCTTCTTTCAGCCAATGACGTTTGTTCACATCTCCTTGGTGATCCGAACGGTTAAACGATTAAATGACTGCAGGCTGTTCTGAAAGAAGTGGAAAAAGCACAACAAACAAGAAAATGTTTTTCATGTTGAGATCCTACAAATCAGACCAGTGTGCTTCTAAAAAGCCCTTTGTATAATGCTTTTAGGCCCACAGTCAATGCAGTCTAACGCCGGAGTCACACAGGACGCGATAGCGCCGCGCAGCGGCGCGGAGCGGAGAGCGCGCCGCTGCGCGGCGCTCTATTGGTCACACCAGACGCGATTTGTTTCCGCGACGGTCGGCAGGCGCTTCTGCTAGAGCTATTGCTTTTTTTGCCATCATGGTCAATAACCAGGATATCTCCCAGTGTTTCTGCTAAAAGGGGATGGTCTCTGCCCCTGTTGACACATACCCCGCCCCCCCAGCTCCGCAGTCGGCCCACTTCATTGATCGGTTTGTGCGCGCGTGTGCGTGTCTTTCTGTTCTGTTGTGTGTCTGTGTGCACGCACGCAGGTGTTTCCGTCGGTCAATTAATAAACTGAAAATATTACCAGATGTTTCTTCCCAGAAGAACCGCTCCTCTGCCTCTCTCTCGTTCAAACGCAGCCCCAAGCCCCGCTCCAGTGTGCCCCCTTCATTGATCTGTCTCTGTGTGTATCTGTCTTTTTTGTGTGTCTCTGTGCTCGTGAACATGTCTGTGTTTTGATTGTATGCATATTTTCATCTCTACAGTCTGTTTAGACACAAAAACATGATCACATTTGTCAATCGCGGCGTTTTATTGTGAAAAATTGGTTCTATTTTGAAAATAAACCGGATTTTCTCATGTATTTTGATGCAACTTCCTGCCAGTATTGACGCGGAGCGCTCGCGGCTCGCGCACAAAATAGGCCAGACGCCGAAACGTTGCGCTGCACCCATACAGTCAATGGCTGCACCGCGCGGACCCTCCGCGCCGCTCCGCGTCGCCTCGCGCCTGGTGTGACCGACGCATTGACTGTATATAGGAGAACTGGACTGAGCATGCCCCCCTACTTCCGTGTTCCATATAGGAAGTACCACTGGGTTGCAAAAAGGCCAAAGTCCCATTGACTTACATTGAGAAACAGACAGTTATTTCTCAGTCATTTTCTATGTCAGAATAACCATTCTTCCTCTGGTGCTTTCTGCTTAACTTCTTTTTTCTAATCCTAATTTTTTTTTTAAAGATTTTTTTCCATTATCACAAGTTATTTGAGTTATAAATTGACCAATCAGATGGCTCAATAAGCGTTTGTGGGTCTGACGTCGAACGTCTGGGGGGTTTGAGTGACAGATGACGAGTAGCCAATGGGAGCAGACTTCATCAATGCGGTCCGTGAAGACCTTTTAACACCTACTTTACAATTCAACAATGTTCCAATCATTGTCCTTCTATTGTTTTCCTCAATGGAATGCAGCAGTTTAAAACAAGAGGCGCATGCTGTCGCCATCTTTTACTCTGTAGAAATAGATTTAGAGGCTCAACGCGGTTAAACCGGGTGTAAAAAACACGCTCGCTTTGCAAACAGAAGAAGTTGAAAGTTAACGCGGACGTGCGTTCAGAAAGGCGCGTTAACAGTCACTGGATGATTAGAACTGAGAAATGTTTATGTTTCCGGAATATATGTGGGACACATTATTTAGCTCGACAAAAATGAAAATATGTAAGTCAATACAACATTTGCAGTGTTGCGGAAAGCTACGGAGAGAGAAAGGGACGGGGCGGCGCGAGCGTGATTGTACGTGCACGCGCGTATGTGTGCGGGAGAGAGAGGATGAGAGATGAAAGAAAAGGAGCGGGGCGTTCGGGGAAAGTTGGAGTAAAGCAATGTGCTGTAAAACAAGTGAAAAATAAATGGTGGATTCCAGCCTCCAACCAGACAGTGAGAGTATCTGCCTGCAGAACCAAACACCCGCGGGTTAACCGCGAGGACGTTCGTCCGAGGAGCTGTAGCAGCTCCTCTGCTCCCCCTGACCACGGTCAAGACGAGAAGCAGGAAAGTTAACAGCAGAATCAAATGTTGGAATGGTTCTCCCTCAAAGACTTGAACAATGACTTGTACGATTCTCTCGAGCCGCCGTTATTAAAGTGGAAGCTGTTTACATTCCGCTGTCTCGTGGTAGAGGTGTGGAAAGAGGCGGAGACTCACAATAAACTCTCTTCAGATTGGTGGAAGGTACTTCCATGACTCACAGAGACTCGGACCAATCGCTGATGATGGTTTGCAAAATGGCGATAGCCGTTTCAGGAAGTGACGGTGAAAGCGGCGGCCTACTTTCGCGAGGAGAGGGATGTAATGCATTTCCAATGGGAGACCTCGTTGCTTGTTCTGTCCAGTGTTTTCACAGTCTATGTGACCGACGCCATAGGTTAACATGGGCGCCGAATGGAAGCGCACGCCGTTCCGCGCCGCTTCGCGGCGCTATCGCGTCCAGTGTGACTCCGGCGTAACGCCGGAGTCACACTGGACGCGATAGCGCCGCGAAGCGGCGCGGAACGGCGTGCGCTTCCATTCGGCGCCCATGTTAACCTATGGCGTCGGTCACACCAGGCGCGAGGCGACGCGGAGCGGCGCGGAGGGTCCGCGCGGTGCAGCGCAACGTTTCGGCGTCTGCCTATTTTGTGCGCGAGCCGCGAGCGCTCCGCGTCAATACTGGCAGAAGTTGCATCAAAAATACATGAGAAATCCGGTTTATTTTCAAAATAGAACCAATTTTTCACAATAAAACGCCGCGATTGACAAATGTGATCATGTTTTTGTGTCTAAACAGACTGTAGAGATGAAAATATGCATACAATCAAAACACAGACATGTTCACGAGCACAGAGACACACAAAAAAGACAGATACACACAGAGACAGATCAATGAAGGGGCACACTGGAGCGGGGCTTGGGGCTGCGTTTGAACGAGAGAGAGGCAGAGGAGCGGTTCTTCTGGGAAGAAACATCTGGTAATATTTTCAGTTTATTAATTGACCGACGGAACACCTGCGTGCGTGCACACAGACACACAACAGAACAGAAGACACGCACACGCGCGCACAAACCGATCAATGAAGTGGGCCGACTGCGAGCTGGGGGCGGGTATGTGTCAACAGGGGCAGAGACCATCCCCTTTAGCAGAAACACTGGAGATATCCTGGTTATTGACCATGATGGCAAAAAGCAATAGCTCTAGCAGAAGCGCCTGCCGACCGTCGCGGAAACAAATCGCGTCTGGTGTGACCAATAGAGCGCCGCGCAGCGGCGCGCTCTCCGCTCCGCCCGCTGCGCGGCGCTATCGCGTCCAGTGTGACTCCGGCGTAATAGTCCGCATCTTAGGGGAAATGCAACAGCTACAAGCTGAGGGATTTACTTCATTTACTGCCCTCAGTTGGAGCTTTTCTTGACAGAAACTTTTGCAAAACTGAATATTTTTCAATTAAACTATAGGTTATTTGGAAGTTAAAGTGCTACAGACAATTATCTTAGCATGACCTTCATCTCAGCCAAATAAGATTGTCTAATAATCGATTGCAATCCCAGTAACAGCTTACTTAATTCCTTATTAAAGTCCATTACGAAATAAAAAATTCTCATGCGCTTGTTCCTACAAGTCTAATTTCTCTGGACACGGAGGAGATCACTGCATGCCGCTGCAGGGGGTTCAGCTCACCCAGCGCTTGTTTTCCCTCTCGTTCTGAGCCCAAGCCTACAGCTACACCTCTTCAAACCGGAGATTGTTTTTCTTAAACTCTGAGTCTGCATGAGCAAATCTAAATTTAACCTTTCCCCGCTGCATGAGTCTGTCTTCAGAGCTCCTGTTTTCATCTCCCAGAGATAACTGCAGCAGCATTTCTGCATGAGTTAAAAGCCTTGAATGACCTGAAATAACTTATTTTTGCACTATCTTTAAGTCATTTAATCACCTTCGTATTTCTAGTTTAACCTAAAAAAAAAAAAAAAAAAGATCAACGATAGAGTTTTTGAAAGTGCAGGATTTCTGCAGAGATGGAGAAGGAGTCCATCGAACTAAAAGCTGAAAATAGATTTGCAAAACGTTGCGGCGGGATTGAGTGACGGTGCTGATGCAGACAGCAGAGGCGCATCATCGCTCCCGGGGGCTCCAGAACAAAAAGGCTGGATGACAAGCCATGAAGCAGAGTGGAATACTAAGACGAGGAGTTAATGCCAGCTCAAAGGTCTTCTGCCTGATTTAATGATCTCAATCCTAAATCCAGACATCCTTGCATGAACAGGCCATGCAGCTTGCCAGCATCCACCCTGCTCTGCAAAAACTTTAAAGGCGGCGATGAACAAAACAGAAATGGTGGGAAAAAAAGAAAAAGTTTTGTGAAAAGTCTGCAGAATTACTGAATAACCTCACCAGAGGAATTTCATTCCTTCTGAGTTGCAATAAACTAATATACTCCAAATTGTTTTTCCAACAAATCTCAAAAAACCTCCACAAACACAGTTTATAGTAAGTGCCCAAACCTTTTGAGTCATAATCATCCTGATAATCCTCAAACTGGAGGTCTAAAGAGCCGGTCACACTGGCTTTCACAGCTGGAGCACAGAAAACAATAGAGACGCTGTTAGCTGCTGACAGGTATAGTGCAATGGCTGAGATATGGCTGTGGGACAGACCAGCATACAAAATGTTGCCGTCGTTACATGCAGAAAAATTTTTGAACTGCACAAAAATGTAGACCGCGGGTGACTGTGTGTGGCACCAGTGGTACAGCCGTGCAGTGGTTGCAATGGGCGTGCAAATGCCACTTTTTTCACCAAACTTCTTCCAACTGTAGGTGGTGGACATAAGCTTACAAACTATAGAAAGAGAAAAAGAAGAAGCCCCTCCCTCCTTGTCCAGTGTGATAACTTTGGGCTCAATGTGGATTCTTGAACACTTCACATGCCCGGTGAGAACATGGCAGGAACACAAGACAAATGACTTTGTTTTTAGATTATGTTTCAAAAAACATAATTTTAAAACTTCCTCAAAAGTATAATAAGAGTTAGGCTGCTACAACAGAGTGTGAAACTTCCAAGAAATCAAGGAGGAAAAGTCTCAATACCAGAAGAAGTCAGTTTTGGGATTTTATCACCAGAGATTACACTTACTGTAAAAAAAAAAAAAATAGATGATTTGTGGACACCCAAAACGTCACAAAGTGTTGCAGAGGGGGCCCAAACCATACGTCCAACTCTTAGCCCGGACTAGTTGAGTTTACTAAAACAGTGCGTTGAAACAGATTGCCTTAAATTTCTTAAGTTTTTACATAGATCCAAAACTAGACAAGTTTAGTTCAATTAACTTAAAACAGTACGTTAATACATTTGTCAAAAGGAAATGATGCTAGCAAAGTTTACTTAATGAAATATGTGGCCATAACTTATAATCATAAGTACATTATGTTTTCAAAAAGTAGCATTACTCAGGTGGGAATTGAACCCTGGGTTATTGCATGCTAGTCCTGTACCTAACCAACTAAACTATCCTAGTACTGATATTGTAACACTTGCAAAAGACAGTAAAATCCTTAATTTTGATCATTGATTAATTATCTGCTTCTTCACTTTTAGTGGCAAAGTCCTTACAAACTCAGACTATTTTAATACATTAAAAAACCTGTACAAAACCTTTTAAAACAGAGTGCAGAGAACGTCCTATGAAAACACAAATGATTTGGACAATGATGATGGACGATAGTTGGGAATGGTTTGGTCACTACAACAAAATTTTCTTAAAATCCCAAAGGAGAAAACATGTTTACATTTTGATCATCAAGAAAAACAAAACAATGCTTACTTATAGCCATTTTTGGCTAACAACCAGCGCTTTCCAAACTCTGGGGAAAAATAGGATTTTAAAAGCAACTTTTATGAACAATAAATAAATCAAATTTTACTATGAGAAACTCAGCTTAAAGCAAATTCTGATGCTGATGAAAGAATTGTAAGGAGGAGGACCAAGACGTTGCTAATTAATAAAGGGCAGAATTAGAGCCAGTTTTCATCAAACACAGTTTTGATATAAGCTCCGCCCACTCTTGCAGGAACTAAAGAACAGTAGTGATCTCTACAGTCTAATTAGTAACACTTAAAACTAATCTTTAAGGTGTCAAACAACAAATTTATTTAAGTAATGACACCGAACTAAAAATTATAATGAATGATTACTCAAAATTGTTATTACAGCTAAAGTCAGGGTTTACAGTACCTGAGATCAGCATCATCCTCATCAATCATTATTTCAACTTCTGCCAGCTGTAAACACAAAAACCAAATAGAGCTCCTTCTCTGTGGCTTTGGGAAACACGAACCCCGCCATGCTGCAGCCACCAGTAAGCTCTGTGTAATTGTAGAAGAACTGATCTGAGGAGCTGTGCCGACTGTGAAATCTCCTCAGCTCACTTGTGGCACGTGTGTCCTTCCTTGGTTTTAGTGCTTTTGCGTTTTAAGGAATGCTGACTGCTCTGAGAACAGCCCTGTCCCTGTGCATGTGTGCAGCTGTGGGGGCTGCTTTATGACTGCATGACTGATCCAATGGAGAACCTGTTAATGCATACGTTAAAACAATCCAGTTTGTAGCTTAATTAAAACCTGCAGTTTTTCCAAAATGTTTGGGTAATGTGACAGCCAGACTGTCTGAAAAGTGGATTGCTCCAAAAAACTGATTTTTAAGTGAAGTCGCTGCAAACTACAAACATGGCTTAAATGATGGAAATTTCACCACACAGAAAAAAAAAGTAAATGCTTCACTAAAGTGACCCGAAATCTCCCGTAAAGTGAGAAGAACTAAAGGAAATCCGTCTCAGAGGGCCCAGAGTGCACGAACTTCACATCCCAAAAGAGCCCAACTGCTCAACATCCTGTCCACACAGATCTCAGGTGTGCTGTCAGCATCAGCGGGATCTTCATCTGCTCAATGCACACCCACAGGCAAGACGAAAATTAGCATCTGAAAGAGAGCCTGATTGCGTATTTAAAGCTGCTTCAAATACCAGACTCATTTCACACATAAGAGTCCTTGGTGGCAGCGAGCGAGCGGAAAGAGGAGCGGTTCTGGTGTGGACGCTCCGAGATAGAATACTAATGAAGTGCTGCATCAACAGCAACAATATCATCTATTAGAAACTCTAAACTACTCTCAGAAAGATGCTATTAGTCAAAAGAAAAGAAATTATTTCAAACTTTTTTTTTACTCAACAAAATAATACATAGCCTTGCTTCATGAGTAATACGTTGATTGAAGAGCAGCTATGATGCTGAAGTGAAGTGTTTTCCTCCTCTTCAGAAAACTAAAAAACACAGTTGGATGTTCAGATAGAACTCTGTAAAACTGCAGGTTGAATAGAAGAAACTTTCTACACACAAACTTTGACTAGTTTCTGTTTGCAACATGTCATGGATTCTGTAAAGCACAAAGTATTGTGACGGACTCAAGACTCAACAACAATCCTTTGTTCAGACTAGATTCAGTTAGCATTGAATAGTAGAAAACAAGAAGTTAGTCTTGACAAAGAAAACATTTAAGATTGAAATAAATCATCCAGACCATCAATCCACTAGCAGAGATAAATCTTTTAATGCCAGTTCTTGCTAAAAACATAAACTAAAAGTAAATCTGATTAAAAACGAAGGTCCAATTCCATTTAATCTTTAATAAAGTAATAAAAGAACCTTAAAGTTGATCATAAAGCTGATTGGGTGCAAAGATTTCAGAATTGGAGGAATGTGCTTCTTGTTTCTGGTCCTGGTTAAAAGGCGTGTTGCCGAGTTTTGAAATAGTTGCCGCAGATTGATAGTGTTTTTTCTAAACACCAGGAAGAAAGGCTTTACAATAATCTTTTCTAGATGTTAATAAAGCATGTATTAATACTTGAGCACTACTCTGGAAAGAAGCTGCTGTGGTCTGGGTGAGGATTATTGTCTGGAAGATGTAACACGTAGGCTACACATTTTAGAGATGACTAGTTTTTTTACTCTAATCATGCACTATTTTTAATTAGCATGTGTATAACTAGATTATTTCTTAAAAGCTTTTTTTTTTATTTATTTTTCTTATTCATTATCATCTAAAAATGAAAATTATTGAAAAATGACACCAAAATAAGATCAAGTCTGCTGCTGCTTGGGGACCTAAAGTTTACCTGGTTTGCGTCTGTCCTCCTCCTTCTTTTTTATTGGAAAACGATATAAAAAATCAGTTTGGATCCAGCAGAGCAACTTTTTTAAAACAGAAAACTTCTTAGACAAATTTACGTCAACAACTAGGACACCGCTGTATAAGATTTAAGTCAATGGTGACTCAGCAAAATAATTAGTTTTAGTTCTGTCATTTCGTGGATCATGAATTCCTTAGATTAAAAAAAAAAAAGCAGAATTATGAATAATAGTCCACCATTGGGTCAGGTCTTATGTTCCTGGAAGGGATGGGTTATAGTGTTTCTATGGTGATTAAAAATCTGAGAGTCATGTGGAGTGCCTCAGGGTTGGATTATTGGACTCCTGCTGCTCAAGTTCATCATGCTTCTTTGCGGTCAGATAATGCAAACTAATACTCAACCAAAGCTATACAGATGACACTCAGCAAACATTGTGGTTTGTCCAACTCTCCTGCTGCTGTTTCTTTAGTTCAAAAATGACAGACAGAATGAATTGTTTTTGGAGAATAAGAAGTTTGAGGATAAAGACCAAAGAGCTACTTTGCAAAACAATGAAGTGTAAAAAGTACAAATTATGAGTTTCAGCCTCACAACTTTTTTCCATCTCAGTCAAACAGAGACTCAGAATCTCACATTCCGATTTAGATTCATGGCGTTATCTCATTATCTCATGCTAAACGACTGTTGCAATTAAACCAGGACCAGGAGAAATGACCAAATCACTGCCCTTAGTTCTTTGTGTCTCAGGCGCTGTGGGAGTAAAGCTGCCTGGTGTTTGCACCTCCCAACCCCACCCAGGAAGACCCACCACCAGATATTCACATCATCTTTCTTTTTCTTCTATAGGAGATCTGAAAAACTTACATTTATGTGAATAGAGAGGGAATCAGCCCTTTTCACTGTCCCCAGTGCAAGCTATCTCCAAATGCTGCTCCTTTAAACACATTTACTTTGTTTCAAATTAGTACATTAGCTGTCTTGATGATGAAGGACATGTAGGGTGGCTCTGAAGTGAGATGCTAACAGCCGCAGACAGGTTTGCTGAATCACCTCAGAGGAGATGCAATGAGGCTGACACGCTGAACACCCAGGAACTCCGCCGTATCATGCCATCAATAAGATTGATAAACGAGTGAAGAGACCGTGAGAGGGAAATGACTGTGTCAAAAGATCAAGACCGTGGCACAATTGCTCCCCACTTACTGCATCACCACGATACGAACGCACTTGAATATTGCCTCAAGTGTTGCACAGAAATCCTATCCGAGATGTCTGCGTGATGAAGATGATGGACTGCATAGATTTCTAATCAGGGATAGTTTTAGGAAGACTGTTTCAGCAGGATTTATCAATGAAACTACCAGAACACACTTTTTGTAGATGTCCCACACATTATCTTCTAACAGTATCCCAACCTCCTTAGATACCTCCTCTTGAAGAATACACAGGAGCTACCAGTCCTATCACACGGGAACAAAGACGTCTATTCTGACTTTCACTCTCATGCTTCTTTTTCTTGTTGCTTTAGCAATTCGACCAAATGTTTTCCACTTCTTTGTTTAAATTCAGCCATCATTTGTGCCTCCATTTTACAGACCTTTGCAAAAACATTCCATCCTCCATCCCATTCTCCACCTCCTTCTGCGTCGTCAGCTCCATGACCACCATTAGCTTGATGACATACAGTATGAAGAACTGCTGATGTAAAGTCATGTCAGACCTTCATTCTTTTAACGTTTTTGCGCCTCTGCGATTGAAAAACAAATATATCTGATCTAAATATTATACTATTTTTGCATTGTTACATAAAGATCAACTAATCACATAACCCAAAACCAACATCCACAATTAAAAAAGCAAAACAATTAATAAAAAAAAACAAAATTACATTTTAGAAATCAGTGCAGAATTTCAGAAAAAAAAGTAAAAAAAAAAAAAAAAAAAAAAAAGGTAAATAAAAAAACATATAATAGGAAAACTGGAAAAGTAGATACTATGGGCACTGATCACTGATTGGAAGATGTTTGAGTTTTAAAAAACAGGGAAAGCAGAAGGATTTTAAACTGTACTGTAACTGCCACATTTTCTTTTGAAGAGTTTTAAGGTTATTTTATTTGTAGGTTTTCCAAGCCACCTTTAGATGGCGCTGTGGTTAAGCTAAGTCAGAAAGGAGAGACGTAAAAAAAAAAAAAAAGAAAAGAGTACAAGGAAGGAAGACCGTTGAGAAGATCAGCGTCAATTAGAGCAGAAGCTAAAGAAGGAGAAAAGTAAAGAGAAAAGTTCTAATTCCTGTTTTGGCAGTGTACAGCCAACGAGGTATGTTTATTGTGAGTGTGAACGTTTATTTTTGAGATTTGTGTTACTTTGATAAGAATAAATTTGATTCTGTTTTCTGTAGTTTTCACTGTGTAAGTTTCAACTTGTGTCTGGACACGCTGCACGGGAATTACAGTGAAAACTCGGACTGTTCATCTACGCGAGTGGGCAGCACATGGCGATGCGGCATGATCAGAGAACCAGCGGGCTCGTCGGCGCGTGATCCATGCTGCATTCAAGGAACGTTTGAAACGGAAGTTGCACGCGGGGACGTAAGAAGAACGCAGTTTGAAGAGCAATGTTGAAGAGAAGGTCTTACGAAGTTTGAACACTCATATTTTAAGTTTGGTTTGAGTAAGACAAGTAAGATTAAAGGTTGACTAAGCAAACTGAGGTAATTAAGGTCCTTGTAGCAAATGGTTTCATCTGTTTATAAGTTTGACAGTTTTTTCTATGTGTAAGTTTAAACATTTAATTTAAAGGAGCAATATATTTTATTTCATATTGGTACATTTTATTTGCAAATTCAAGTTTGGCAAATGCTATTTTGAGTTATTACTGAAAGAATCATTTTGGGTATTTTGAACTGTTTAAGTTGCATTTTTATAATAATTTCTCATAGTTAAATGTTACATTTGACATTGCATGTAGTTCAAATTTCTGGATGTTGGACATCAAGGGAGACGTTTAGCCTACAATTTTAGTAATAAGTTAATTTAATTAATCGACACCTAGAATGACTGATCAGAAGCAGACACTTGTTCAACCTGAACCCAGTGTAGACTCTCAGAATGATTCTGATGAAGAGCAAGTTACCAATGCTGAAGTCCCACAGCAACTTGAAGCTCAATTACGGAGAAGCAAAAGGATCAAAACTGCAACAGAGAAGAGCATTAATGGGCTTCAGCAGAAATTCACCTACATTTTTGAAAAATGGAGAAACACATGCCAAATCTTCTAAGCAGCTATTGTCACAATCAGAACCTTTAACTGAAGAACTTCTTAATGATATCATGGAGATGTTGCAGGCCTCTCTGCAGATGTGCAGCAAGCATACAATGACTTACGCCAGCTTACAGCTCCTGATCAAGAAACACGTCGCAAAGTGGATGTTTGTGTGCAGATCTCTAAGTTTATTGTATCTAAAGCAGGAAGTTACATGGAAGGAAAGGCTACAGAGGAGGATCAAGATTGGCCAGAAGTAGGCTCCCTCTTTGAGTCAACTACCAGTAAGTCACGTTCTTCTGAACATTCCAGCAGATCCTCTGTAAAACACCAAGAAGCCCTGGCAGACGCAGCTGCAAGCCAAGCTTTTAAAGGTGTTGGAGGAACAAGAAATGGAACAAATAGAGATTGAAAGACTTGAAGTTGAAGTTAGGAAAAGAGCAGCAGAGCAAGAAGCCTTAGCCAAGAGACTTCGTTTAGAAAGAGAAGCAGAAGAACTTAGGCTGAGAATGAAAAGAGATGAAGATGAAGCTAATCTCAAAGCTAAACAAGAGCAAGAATATATAGCCCTGCAAAGATCACTCGAAGAAAGGAAAAGAAAGCTGCAGCACTTAGAAAAAGTGAAAGATCTACGTGCAGCTCAAGCAAGAATGCAAGTGTATGACAAGATGAGTGTTACAGAAGAAACACAAGAAAAACCCAATTAAGACAGTCACACAAAGTAAAGCCTTCACACATATAAGTGTTCCCCCACTGCAAGAGCATGTTACTTCAAAGACTGGAACCACACCTCCAGATGATGGTACAGCAGAACTTGTTAAAGCGCTAGCAGGTGCATTAAATGCTAGTAGAATACCTGTTCCAGAACCACCAATCTTTAGTGGAGATCCATTAAGATACAGTGATTGGAAGCTCTCATTCCACACACTCATTGACCAAAAGAACATTCCAGAAAAGGAGAAGATATTCTACCTTCGCAGATATGTAAGCGGGCAAGCTAAGAATGCACTGGATGGATACTTCCTGCATGGAACTGAGTCAGCTTATGTTGCTGCGTGGAAAGTACTTGATGAAAGATATGGGAACCCATTCACTATTGCAAAAGCTTACAGGGATAAGCTTCATGCTTGGCCCAAAATTACATCCAGAGACAGTATTGAACTCAGAGACTTTGCAGATTTCTTACGCAGTTGTGAAGCAGCCATGGTCCATATAAAGGCATTGGAGATATTAAACGACTGTAATGAGAACAGGAAAATCCTTTCCAAGTTACCAGATTGGCTCACTGCAAGCTGGAACCGCAAGGTTATCGAAATTGAAGAAGAAACCAATACCTTTCCAACTTTCAGCCAGTTTGTCTCATTCTTAACAAGAGAAGCTAAGATTGCTTGTAACCCTGTTACGTCACTGCAGTCACTGAAACAAAGTGAGGTCGACAGTTCAGAAAGATTAAAGGCTACAAGACAAAGAAACATAGGAGCTAAAACCTTGGCTACAACATCACAAGAAAATACAACTTTAACTTGTACGTTTTGCAAAAAACCCAAACATAGTCTTCATAACTGCAGGAGCTTTCTGGAAAAGGATGTTGCAGACAGAGTCAAGTTCATTCAAACAGAAAAGCTGTGTTTTGGTTGCCTCAAACCCGGCCATCAATCAAAAGGCTGTAATCACAGAAGCATTTGTGAAAAGTGCAAAAAAAGGCATCCAACTTGCCTACATGAAGATCGCAGCAAGGAAGAGCACAGATCACCACAAGACAAGACAAACTCAAGTAATGAAGGACCAAACCAAAAGAATCCAGCTCAAGCCAAAGAAATGACAACGGTAGCTACAACAAACAGAGTTATTCGTCAAGAAGGCAACATGCAAACAGCAGCAATAATTCCTGTTTGGCTTTCATCTACCATGCAACCATCACATGAAGTTCTTACATATGCATTACTGGATTCACAAAGTGATACAACCTTTGTTCTAAGTGAAATTGCAGAAGCACTAAACACCACGAAAGATCCAGTCAAGCTAGAGTTGTCAACTATGACATCAAGGACCACAGTTGTTCAGTCTCAAAAACTAAAAGGTCTTCAAGTTCGTGGTTTCTACTCAAGTAAAAGGATGAATCTACCCCCAACTTTCACTCGGGAGTTCATACCAGCTAACAAAGATCACATTCCAACAAACGAGACGGCAAGCATTTGGCCACATCTTAAACATCTCCAAGCAGAAATTGCTCCTCTGCAAGACTGTGAAGTCGGTCTGTTAATCGGGTATAACTGCTCACAAGCACTTCTTCCGAGAGAAATTGTGTCAGGTGAAGAAGATGAACCTTATGCTCAACGCACAGATCTCGGGTGGAGCATAGTCGGACACAGCAATCCATGCTTGAATTATGGAGATGCCATTGGTATCAGTCATCGCATTGTTGTGAGAAAAGTTATCCCAGATCCCAAGTCTTACTACTGGTTCTTCAGGCCAAAGTCCACTTCATAAAACAGAATCAAAGTAAGAGATGTTACTTCTTCCGAGATTGTTAAAGCACTGGAGTTAGATTTTCCAGAAAGAAAAGCTGATGACAGTCATCTGTCGCAAGAGGACTTCAAGTTTCTCTCAAAACTCAGAGAAGGCATCAAAAGGAGTGAAAATGGTCACTATGAAATGCCCCTGCCATTTCGCGATGAAAGACCCAAGCTACCAGACAACAAAGTATGTGCAACACATCGCTTAAAATGTTTGGAGAAGAGATTAAGAAAGGACAAAGCATACTGTAGTGACTACATTCAGTTTATGGAGGATCATCTCTCGAGGTGAAGCAGAAAAGATCCCCAAAGAAGAGTTAGGCAACAGTCCTGCATGGTATATTCCACATCATGGGGTCTATCATCCTCATAAAACCAGGCAAAATTCGAGTGGTATTTGACTGTTCAGCCAAGTATCAAGACACATCCCTTAATGACCACCTGTTATCAGGACCTGACTTGACAAATACATTGGTGGGCGTTCTCTGTCGCTTTCGCAAAGGGTCGATTGCCTTCATGTGTGATATTGAGCGAATGTTTCACCAATTCTTTGTTAGTGGAGAAGATCGGGACTACCTGCGTTTTTTATGGTGGGAGCAAGGAAACCTGGACACAACACCGTCAGTTTACAGGATGAAGGTCCACTTGTTTGGAGCAGCTTCTTCCCCTGGCTGTGCCAACTTTGGCTTGAAGCACCTAGCAGCAGAAGGACAAACCCAGTTCAAGGTGAATGCCATTCGTTTCATTCAAAGAAATTTCTATGTTGATGACGGTTTGGCAAGCGTTTCGACTGAAAGTGAAGCCATTCAACTTGTGAGAGACTCAAGAGCGCTATGCGCTACTGGCAATTTAAGACTCCACAAATTTGTGTCAAACAGTGAAAGAGTCATTTCAACGATTCCAGAAGAAGAGCGTGCAACATTCAAAGACCGAGACATGTCTTTAAGTTTGCCACACATTGAAAGAGCACTCGGAGTTGAATGGTGTATTTCATCTGATACATTTAAGTTCAGAGTTCAAGTCAAAACAAACCCATTTACAAGAAGAGGTGTTCTTTCCACCGTCGCCTCAATCTATGATCCCCTGGGGTTCATTGCACCGTTTGTTCTCCGAGGCAAGCAGATTCTTCAGCAAATGTGCAGAGATAAAATGGATTGGGACGAAGCACTTCCGGAGCATCTGCAATCTCAGTGGGAGGCGTGGATTAAAGATCTACCTGGATTATCTGATCTACAGATCAAAAGATGTCATACTCCACCAGAATTTGGAGATGTCAAAAGCTATGAGCTTCACCATTTTGCAGACGCCAGCATCTCAGGATATGGAGCATGTACTTACCTTCGAGTTATCAACCAACAAGATCAAGTCCACTGTTGCTTACTGATGGGCAAGTCAAGAGTCACACCTAAACACGTCCTGACCATTCCAAGACTTGAGCTTTCGGCAGCAGTTGTTGCTGTGAGAGTCAGTGACCTACTACGATCAGAGTTGGAAATCCAAGACTTACAAGAGTTCTTCTGGACAGACTCTACAGTTGTGCTTGGCTACATAAAGAACGATGCCAGAAGGTTTCAAGTGTTTGTAGCTAATCGTGTGCAGAGAATCAAGTCGAGTACAACATCAGAGCAATGGGCATACGTGTCTTCGGAAAACAATCCTGCAGATCATGCATCGCGTGGCTTAACTGCAGAACAGTTGAAGTCTTCCAGTTTACAGGACCACAGTTTCTTTATCAAAAGAAACTACCTGAAAGAGACATCAAGGTGGGAGAAGTCCAGGAAGATGATCCTGAGCTCCGCAAGGCATTTGTATGCAACACTAAAGTGAAAGAAGAAAGAACAATGCTAGATCGCTTTGAAAAATTCTCCGATTGGTCCAGATTGATCAGAGCAGTTGCATTGTTAAGAAGAAAAATCAAAAGATACAAGGGAATGAAACAAAATACCGAAGAAGGGACAAGTTTGGAAGAAAGAAAGGAAGCTGAACTAGTAGTTGTTAAACTTGTTCAGGCAAAGGCATTTTCAAAGGAAATGAAAAATCTGAAAGCAAAGGAAACAGTTGCAAAAACTAAATACAGTAAGCTGTACAAGCTAAGTCCATTTTTGGATGAAGAAGGAATACTCAGAGTCGAGGACGTTTGAGCCATGCTGTACTCCATCCACATGTGAAACATCCAGCTATATTACCAAAAAAACAGCCATGTATCGACTTTGCTGATTAGACATTTTCATGCAAAGGTTCAGCATCAAGGACGAGGAATGACACTCAACGAACTGCGAGCGAATGGATGGTGCATCCTTGGATGTAGCTCAGCAGTGTCATCTCATATCTTCAAATGTGTCAAGTGTAGGAAGCTGAGGAGGAGTACAGAAGTACAGAAAATGGGAGATTTGCCTTCTGACAGGACAGAACCAACTCCACCTTTCACTTATGTTGGAATGGATTGTTTTGGACCATTTCATGTGAAGGATGGACGCAAAGAACTGAAGAAATATGGACTGATACTAACTTGTCTTTGTTCACGAGCTATCCATATAGAGGTGTTAGATGACCTAAGTACAGACCATTTATTAATGCTCTGCGAGCCTTTATTGCCATTAGAGGACATGTTCGTCAGCTGAGATGCGACAGAGGAACCAATTTTGTTGGTGCACAGAGAGAGTTTGCAAATCTGATGAAAGGTATGGATCAAGAAAAAATCAAGCATTGGATGTGAATTCCTCATGAATCCCCCCTCAGCAAGTCATATGGGAGGGATATGGGAGAGACAGATAAGAACAGTAAGGAGCGTTCTTAATGCCATCCTTGATCTGTCAGCAAAAAGACTGGACACTGCATCATTGCGTACGTTTTTGTATGAAGTTATGGCTGTCATTAACAGCAGGCCACTCTCAGCAGAATATCTTAATGACCCAACTGGACCTCAACCATTAACACCTAATCATATTCTAACTATGAAGACCACCATCATTCAGCCTCCACCAGGGAAGTTCCAAAAGGAAGATCTGTATCTTCAAAAGAGATGGCGAAGAGTGCAGTATCTCATCAACGAGTTTTGGATCAGATGGAGGAAAGAGTATTTACTCAACCTGCAGCCAAGACAAAAATGGCATGCACCGAGAAGAAACTTAAAGATAAACGACATTGTTCTACTTCAAGAAGATCTTGCTCCACGCAACGAATGGAAAATGCCAGAGTCACAGAAGTCTACACTGGGGCAGATGATAAAGTGAGAAAAGTAAGACTATTGGTTAGTGAAACAGTTTCTGACAAACATGGAAAGCATACGACCAAGACGGTTACACTTGACCGACCTGTACATAAGGTTATAGTTTTGCTTGAAGTAGACTAACTTTTGTGTTCATTATTCATTCTTCAGTTTTTAAATGTAAGTTTGGTTAACTGAAATCTCAATAAGAAGTTGTGAGATTTGGTGGGAGTGTAACTGCCACATTTTCTTTTGAAGAGTTTTAAGGTTATTTTATTTGTAGTTTTCCAAGCCACCTTTAGATGGCGCTGTGGTTAAGCTAAGTCAGAAAGGAGAGACGTAAAAAAAAAAAAAAAAAGAAAAGAGTACAAGGAAGGAAGACCGTTGAGAAGATCAGCGTCAATTAAGAGCAGAAGCTAAAGAAGGAGAAAAGTAAAGAGAAAAGTTCTAATTCCTGTTTTGGCAGTGTACAGCCAACGAGGTATGTTTATTGTGAGTGTGAACGTTTATTTTTGAGATTTGTGTTTACTTTGATAAGAATTAATTGTTTTGATTTCTGTTTTCTGTAGTTTTCACGGTGTGTAAGACTTTAATAAAGTCACCTGTAAAAGAAAACCACTTGTGTCTGGACACGCTGCACGGGAATTACATGTACTGTAATCAAAATTTGATTAAAAATGACAAACATTTGCTAAGTCACCAGTCATCCATGTTTTTGGTTTAACCCTAGAGCACTATTTCTGGTGATTTTCACCCAAGCAAAAGTATTTACAGGATTCTGATTCTGAGTCATGGTCCCTGGATAAAGTCTCACATGTCCCGGACTGGGTGAACTAAAGACTATGTCTCCAGTATCATTATTTTTTTAGGAATTTTTTGTATTCAAATTCCTAATTTTTCTGTCCTTTTCAGGCATGTTCTTTGGATCTCATGCTTATATTTTCCATTTTCTTATATAATCTACAGTAGAAAATAAAGAAAGCTACTCTAATTTATCATATGTTGTCATATTCTGATCTATTTTTTTTTATAAAGAATACTTTTTATTTGGTAAAACTTACTTTGCAAAAGTGATGGTCTAACTTTTTATAGAAAGTGTTCTAGGGTTAAAGTGCTTTATGTCAAATAACCTCCGATTGTAAAAGTGAACAAACATCATCATCAAATCAATGACACCCAATAATAATTTATCTTTTCCAGTTTCTTATTTTGCTTTATTTTCTTTTTGTTACATTTTGTATTGATTTCTGGAAGTTATTATTTTTTTCCCAAAACATTTTATTAGGATTTTGGTGGTGTCCAATTTTACTACTTAGTGCACTTTATAGTGGATTTACCACTGCTAGGCTGTCCGAATCTACAATTCCAAAATCCTAGGAAATTTCCTAGAAATCTCTTAAAAAAAAAAAAAAAAAAAAACAGTGCACAGCGCTGCTCACTAGATCAGTGAATACAAACTCCATTTTCATGTGGAAAAAAAAAACTAATTCATATATATTATAAGAAGTTTTTACATTTTCAAAGAGATTATATCATATTTAGTCTTTAAAAAAGAAAATGTTGTGAGAATGGGATCTGATTTACTTTTAAAATCCAGGGCACTAGATAGTCCCACACTATATTTTTTTTAGTTAGGGATTAGGTAGTGAATTATTTGAAAATAGATTTTGTTTCATTTTTTTTTTTTTTTTTTTTTAAGGAAAAATATTATTTATGGAATTGAGCTTTTTTATGTTTTTTTGGATGTTGTTGTGATCTAAATATATTTTTATATTCAGTAATTTATTGATGTGATTTGCTCTTCAGGGCACCATAGTAACATGATTTAAATAACAGTTTTCAGTAAAAAAGAGACAGGATGCATTTGATCATCAACATTTTTTTAAAGGACTCACAAAAAGCTAAAATATATTTATATCTTGATCGGTATAAAATTAGCTATGAAAACCCTCCCAAGAGTCGATGTGCAAGCTGCAGAAAACTGTCAAGTTACGGTAAAACACTCCCCAAATCTCAGTGTTTAACATGAACAAACTTTCACCAAAGAGAAACTCAATTTATCTGTGTTTTTTTTTTCTTCTTCTATTTTTTTTTTTTTTTTTTTTTTTTTTTGGTTGTTGTTGCCCGAGGTTCTCTGCGGACGCTCCACCAGCAGCTGAGCCTCTCAGATAAGCTCCCAGCCAGACAAAAAAAAAAAAGAGTATAATAGAGCTGGCCAGCAGTGCAGTGTAAAGGAGGGGGGGAGGAAGGGTGTCCGCATTTCAAAGTAAGGGCTGTGTGTCTTGGGAGGGGAGGGGGGGAGTATCAGGACAGGACCAGTGGGAGCTTCTCAAGGGTGGCTGTGGATTTCTAGGCTGAAGCGCTACAGGAAAGTCTGACTGTCAGCTTTATCCTGCAGATGGAAGTGACAGAAAACAGCAAGCTCTGGAAGCAGATGTTGTTTGGCCAGACTCCCACATCTCAGCCTTTTCGTTTCAAGAACTATGACGTGGGAGGTAGAAGAAATGCAAATGCAAGAAATGCTCTTAATTTTCTGCCCTGAAGCAAATCTATCTGCAGGTCATCGCTGCGGTCCCTAGTTGGCTAATAAAATAGAAGATGAGTGAAGTATGTGTTAATTAAAGACAAACTAAAAGGATTTTTTTTTGCATACCATCATGCGTACTGACAGATTCAATGATATTTATTCAATGATTCTTGAAAAGTAAAGAAACTTGTTTATATTTAAAAGTGCAAAAGAAGTCAGACTGGTATGAAAATATCCACAATGGTAACGTTGGTAAAATAAAATAATTTTTTTTTAAGAATTGGTTAAACAGAACACAGTTAAGTAAATTATTACATTATCTTCCAATTTTGTGGTCTTATCTGGGACAGCTGTACCCCTGAACTTTCATCTAAACAAGAATTTGAACACCCGTACACTTTCAAACAAAGGGGAGGGCACAGTAATCATGAAGAGAAGAACCATGCAGGCTGCAGTTTTTAAGAAACATTTTCTGGACGGCAGCATCACAAAACTCCAGAACAATGATTGGCCAGAGATTAACATCTCAAACATGTCAGTTGTACAGATTGGATCACAAACTTCTCAGTGTGAATAACACATCACCAACATATCAGTTGTGAGATGTAGACAT